>JAQJVK010000005.1:28939666-29396708 GCA_035578135.1 Flexamia atlantica | reverse complement strand
AACTGACAACAATGAATGTTTCGATAATAACGATGAATGTTTCGATTATTTGTAATCGAATGAATATTGTTTGATTATTACGACGTACTCGGCACTTTTAGACTTTTATAGTCCTAGGACTATAAAGAGTCAGCTGGTATCGAGTACATCAGCTTTTAATTCCTAGGAATAAAAAGAGTATATTTAGGTCCGGAAAATATGCATTAAAAACATCTGTTTTTGAAGCAGTATAACGAAAAACATATTATCAATCCTCATCATTGTAAATATACCATATATTATGCTACATTTTCAGGCAGTTTAGACCAAGACATCCCCCCTCCAAATGCTCATACTTTCTTTATTAAATTTAAAAATGATTTATATTTTTTGATATGGTATAGATTTTCTGCAAAATCTTGATCAATGAACTCTAACTATTCAAAATAAACATAAATAAAATATTCATCGCCTGAAAAATTAATCATATGTTCACAATTGTATTTTTTTTTAATCTCTTAAATCAGGGTAACTATACTTTTTGGAGGGTAAAAGTAAAAATAACGTACTGTGTTTAGCACTTTCAATATCTCAGCAACGGATTGACGTAGAATAATAATTCAAAATGCTGAATTGTTCATTTTTTTAAGCTGAATCCAATTTTGACACTGAAATTTACAAGAAAATAATATAAAGATATTAAATGCTAAAAATACACCCATTGCAGCAGACCTGCATACTCAGCGAATTTCCAGTACAAAACAACATATTTCAATCCAACATAGTGAGATTTTACAGGTTTTTGAAAGCTCCATAAGAATAACATGGGGAATGAGTATGCAGGTTTGCTGCTATATGGGTATATTAAAACTGGGTGGTTTTAATTCAATATTTAGTAGATCTGAACTAGAGGAAGCCACTTACCAAGTTTTATCAAGATGTGTTGAGAAATAAGCGAGATATGGAATTTTACTTATTTCCCATAAGGTTAACATTGGGACAACGTACTGTGTTTACCACTTTCAATATCTCGGTAACCAATGGACATAGGGCAGTGATTCAAAATACTAAATTGTTTGTTTTTTTGAGCTGAATTCAATGGTGCCAACAAAAAATGGATTATTTTTATTTTTCTATGTAAAATACTCAAAAAACTCATTTTTGGGGGGTTTACCCCCCTTTACCCCCCCTTCCGGTAGTCGGATTGGGTTGGATTATGAACTCGTCCGAATAATTACTACTTTACACATCCATGTCAAATTTCATTAAGATTGGACCATTTTTACGCGAGTTATCGTGCTTAAAGACACATAGATATATATATATATATATATATTTATGAAAATGAACGAATAGTGTTTTTCGCTTCTGGGGGCCCTAAAACGAAAAGTTATCATGGTCTCGAGCTTAGGTCTTACCATGAGTACTTCGGTAACAGCTTCTTCCCTATAGGGGAAATTCGCTAATAAATTTTATTATGTCAAAAAACCCTCCCTAGAGTTAACTTATCGCGCTGGTTTTCGAACTCAAAGTAATAAATGTCACTCTAGACGTACGGTATGTACCAAATTTCATCGCTGTCGGACCTTTTTTACGAAATTTATCACGCCTACGGACAGGTATATATATATATATATATATATATATCCTTATATATATATATGAAAATGAATGAACGGTGTTTTTGGGATCTGGGGGCATCAAAATGAAAAGTTACGGTTGTCCCGTGCTTAAGTCTTACCATGCCGCCTACGGTAATAGCTACTTCCCTATGGGGGAAATTTGCTAAAAGAGCTAAAGATTAATATTGTAAAAAAGAACCTTCCTTTTAAAGTAGATAGCTTTTACTTCATTTCAAAGAAAGGAAATAAAAATTCATCAATTTAAATTATTATGTCTCGAAAATAATATGTAAATATAACTGCAGGGAGACAAATGGACACTGGATCTTTGATTTTCAGTGCTTAGGAACAACATTTGGAAGACAAACTGATAACTTTCTAAACAAAAGAGCAAAAATTGTGAAGAGTTGTTAAGTAAAATTTGGCTGTCAGACCATATACTATTCAAACCTTTTCTCTAAATAATTAATTAATGTTCAGTTTCTGCCAAACCAGTCCTGTACTCTTGTAAACCCACAGATTTTAATTCTACAAATTGTATTCTATTGCAAGAAAGCATGCAAATTAATTGCAAAAACAAAATAGAAAAAGAGGATCTCTTTGGAACTGATTAGTTTATAGCTGAGTGATGAAAAAATTATATAATTTTGATTCACTCAAGAACTATAATCTGTTATCAGCAAAGAAAACTGATTATAAATCGACTAGCTACTTAGGATAGGTTTCCCAGACAGCAATAAGATGCTTAGGACTGTGGCATTTTCACATGATGAGTTATTTAATCTTTGGTCGAGGATATTTTAACAAAGAAAACAATTTGCATTATCTTCATCTGAAAGACCTCCTTGCCAGATCGAGAATTAATTAGGATACTTTACTTAACAGCATATTTTTTCCTTAATGACTTGTGATTGCTTGTTTCTTTCCATTATTGTCAAGAAACATACCACTCCGGAAACATACCACTTTATCAAGTCTCCTCTCAAGAACCTGTCAATATTTCAAGTGATATTGCTATAATCAGTCAGTGCAGATATGGAAGATGTCATCGGCATGTGCAGAACTGATGCAATGCTTGGTTTTGAACATTGCATATCAGCTGATTTTAACACAAAAAACAAATACGTAAAGGAGTGGCTGCAGGCCCAGTGACAGGATTTTTCGGGCCCCGGTGCAATTGAGAAACCCAGGCCCCTAACCTGACGACCTTTTTTTTACTGGTTTCGTATGATATTGTGTGGCGGTAGGAATTCCTCGCGACAATATTGCTGCGGTCCATTTAAATCCATGCACTACTGCGAAAGCGACACCAGCAGCGGCAGTTTCGCCGCCGCGATAAAAATCCCCCCCGGGTGTAACCACCCTTAAGAAGCCGGCACTGTCAGTTCGAAGGCCATGGCCTTATTACTAGAGACGGCCATGGTAAATTATATGCCAAAATAACAAAGATTAGGTAGAAATTTTTAGTTTTATCACGAAGCAATATTTTTTTATGAAACCTATTCTTGATATGTATAACTCACTTTGTCTTTTTTCAGCTAACAGAGAATTTTAAGAGCAGGAAACTGCACAATCTCATCTGCTCTCCTCTCGGCTGTGTTCGAGACCGTATTAATGTACTTCATATTTGTTCTGAAATAGTTCGAGTTCCAAATTTAAAAAATATGCTTATGTTGAAAATGTAACATGAATGAATCCTCAGAGGGAAACTGAGGAATGGACTGACTCATGCTGATTACACATACTGGAAAACACTATCATTCAATTCAATTCAAAATACTTTATTTCTCAAGATAAATAAATACAATTGTTACAAACATAACCCCAAGTGCAAACCGCACGCGTGGGGCAAGAAATATCACATACTTGATATTATAATAGTTGCAGTGCATTGAGGCCAGTCCATTTATATATTCAACTTAAACTATATAGTTAACTTTATAAGCATTTATGTAACATCCAATAAATTTGCTCAAATAAAAAAATATGATACAGCTATCATATTAGAAGTTCAGAAATTCCAATGGTTCCTCTGGATCATCTAGCCAGGCGGTTGTTCCTTCACATTAGTAAGGTTGCTTAGGGCTATAATTTTAGAATACCGTTACCAGGCGGATAAAAGCACCAAATTTGGCATGAAAGTACCTTAGGATATACTAATCAATTTTAGCTTAGGAGCCCTTAAAAATTTTTAAAAATTTTCATACACGGCACCATAATTCAAAATGGCCGATAAATCTTTTATACTAAAAAACTTTTGTAAAACTAATGACAGCGACCCTGGCCGTTATACTGACCCGATTTACATGCGGTTTGTACCAAAACGAAGGTTATCGGCCCTATATATGCAGGTTTTATTTGAATTTTGAAAATGTTTACGTTAACTGGGTCAAAAATGGAAAATAAACCTTTGTTATGGAGATTTAACATGGGGGAAGAAATTTGAAGCTTATGACAGCGAGCCTGGCCGTTCTACTGGACCGATTTACGCGCGGGTTGCACCAAAACGAAAGTTATCGGCCCTATATGTGCAGGTTTTATTTGAGTTTTGAAAATATTTAATTGAAATGTGTCAAAAATAGAAAATAAACTTTTCTTATGGAGATTTAACATGGGGAAGAAATTTGAAGCTTATGACAGTGAGCCTGGCCGTTCTACTGGACCGATTTACATGCCGGTTGCACCAAAACGAAGGTTATTGGCCCTATATGTGCAGGTTTTATTTGAATTTTGAAAATATTTGATTGAAATGGGTCAAAAATGGAAAATAAACTTTTCTTATGGAGATTTAACATGGGGAAGAAATTTTAAGCTTATGACAGCGAGCCTGGCCGTACTACTGGACCAATTTACATGCGGGTTGTACCAAAACAAAGCTTATCGGCTCTATATGTGCAGGTTTTATTTGAATTTTGAAAATATTTAATTGAAATGTGTAAAAAATGAAAAATAAACTTTTCTTATGGAGATTTAACATGGGGGAAAAAATCAACTCCTCCAATCCTTTGGACAGTACGTCTGAGACTTCCAGGGGACCAATTTTCATGCAATTTGTACCAAATAAAAGCCCAACTTTTCTATATTTGCCGGTTTTATTTACTTTTACATTATCTTACTTTTTTAAATTTAAAAAATCGACATTTCCAAACCTTTGCAATGATATAATTTGACAGTCATTCATTCAGCTGATTGTGAAGACACGAGGTACTTTGTCTAACGACAGGGAAAGAGCAAACGCTCAAGAAGAATTTGGTTTATCATGGTCAGTACATAAAATGTATGCATTATCATGTATTATTAAATGGAAAGAAAAAACAGATTTATATTATATAATTTACAGAGTTTTATAAGTGTAAATAAAAAATAAAATTTGATTGATAAATTGTTTAGTGTTATAATTACTTAATTATGTGAAACAGCTGGTTTCAATAACGTTAATGGTCCAAACGTTTATTACAATGGCAAATTGTAAAAGATCAGTTTTAATGGTTTACACTCATATTAAATGTCATTTTGAGACTTACGATGATTGCTACATTTGTAAACACCTATGTTAATACGGTTCAAAGGAAAATACCATTTTCTTATGGAGATTTAACATAGGGAAAAATTAAACTTTTGGCAGCGAGCCTGACCATACTATTGGACCGATTTGCACACGGCTGGTACCAAATAAAAGGTAATTGTATCTATATGTGCCCTTTTTTCTTCGATTTCAGCTGTTACTCCACTCAATTTTCCAAGAACGGAAATTAAAATCACTTCAGACAATAACATGGGTTAAAGTTTTTAGCCTATTTTAAGTGCGATCTAGAGTTCTATCGGAACGATTTACATGCAGGTTGTGTTAAATGAAAGGTAATTAACTCTAAATAGGCCTTTGGTCATTTGCCTGAAAAGTTTAACATTCTTTCATTTTATATTTTAGAAATGGAATATAAATATTTTCTATTCATTAATATTATTTTTACTGATCAACTGAGAATAATAGCACAGATCAGCTGATTATAAAGCTTTATTTTAAAGCACATGATTTACTGTCATAACATGGTTTGTTTATGTTGTGAGTTTACTTTATTAAGTAGGTTAGTGGTGTAAATGTAGGTTCAATGTGTAAAATTGTGTTTCTAAGAACATGAAAAATAACATATTTTAACTTTCTAGATATTTTGTCATTGTTTATAGGTACCGAATGTCCAGCCTTAAGTTTTCTAAGCTAACTTTTTCATTTCATGTCAGACAGTTTTAAACTTATTATGAGGAAACCCCTTATTTTTATGCTGATTTTTGGTATGTATTACATTTTTTAATTTTCCTGCCATAAGATAAGGGGAAAGTTTTTCTCAAAATTTTTGAATTTGAGTTGTTAATGGAAATATTTTCTTTTAGTGTTCCTCGAATTAAAAATTGTTTTTCGGTGAAAGTATTGTTTTCGTCAAAATGTTTTAATTTGAGTTGTTAGGGGGTATTTGTTTTAGTGCTCCCCGAATCCAAAAGAGTTGTTTTCAGAGTGGTGTCTGTGTGTGTGTGCGTATGTGTGTGAAGTGAATGTGTTGATGTATGTAAACAGAGCTAGAGATGACAACAATTTTTTGATTTTCGTGAAATTTGGCATGAAGGTATAAAACTATGATATATCCAGGGGTTGTTTTTCATTTTTTGAATTTTAGATTTTTAAGGGTATTTACCCCATAAAAACTACAAAAAACAATTTTTTTTAAAGCTCTAAAGATTTTGATAAAACTTTCATGGTTTGCAGCGCTTCAAGTGGCAAAAAAAATGACACCGACCGCATGTCTGTAAAAATTCAGGTTCAGAAGTTATGAGAATTTAAGAGTTAACAAATTCAAATTTTATCCACTTTAACTGTGCCAAACTATGTATTACTTACGGAATATAAGAATATTCTAAATAATACCATGCCATGAGTGAATATTAATAAATATAGTTTTATATGATTGAATCTCAACAACAATCACATTTTTACGTCAGTGTTATCATCGGTATTTCTTATTTACCAAACTGTTTTCGTTATACAGACTACCAAAGGCAACATTTCAAATCAAACTTATATCTTCACAACAATTTGGTGTATGAAAATATGTTGTTAAACGTATTAACATATGATTATGTGTTTTGGTGTATGGAATAAATATTTCTTAAAATTAAGTTCAGGATCCAAAAACACCATAAAATACCCCCGTTGCAGCAGACCTGCATACTCAGCGAATTTCAAATGCAAAACAATATATTTTAATCCCAACATAGCGAGATTTGACATGTTTTTGTAAGCTCCATAAGATTAACATGGGGAATGAGTATGCAGGTTTGCTGTTACAGGTATGTTTAAACTTGTTGGTTTTAATTCAATATTTAGTAGATCTAAACTAGAAGAAGCCATTTACCAAGTTTTATCAAGATAACTAAAAATGGAAAAACCAAAATCACCAATACTGCGAGGCCAACCCAAAACGCACAAAAAAGATATTCCCATCAGACCAGTGGTAAATTTTCAAAATGCCCCATGTTACAAACTATGTAAATATCTTCTCAATAAAATAAAAAATAATATAACTTGGGAAGATAATTTTAGTGTAAAAAATACATATGATCTTATAGAAAAAATCAAAGATGTAGAACTATCCCAAAATTCACTATTTTTATCGTTTGATATAAGTAGTATGTATACAAACATCCCTACAACAGAAACTATAAATATTCTTCGCTCTAACTTGATTAAACATAAAACAATGAAGAAAAATGAAATTGAAGAAATAATTAAATTAACTAAAATGGCACTCAAACAAAATTATTTCACGTTTGATTCATCATTCTATTTACAAAAAGATGGGTTACCTATGGGTTCGCCCCTTTCAGGGTTAATGGCAGACATTTATATAAACAACCTAGAAGTAAATCAAATCCTAAACAATCAAAATCCTATGAAAGACAAAATAAAATATTGGTTTAGATATGTTGACGATATAATTTGCCTTTTTGATGGTAACGAAGAAGACGCTCAAGAGCTCAATTTATATATCAACTCTTTATCAAGAACAATTCAGTTTACATCAGAAATACAACAAAATGAAATAAACTTCTTAGACATAACTATTTTTAAAGACAAAAACAAACATGCTTTTAAAATTTATAGAAAAGCAACAACAACAGAAGTAATTATTCCGGCAGACTCCAACCACCCGTGGTCTCATAAATTAACAACATTCCATTCTTTAATACACCGTTTGTTAACAGTCCCCATGAAAAAAGAAGATTTTAAAAGAGAAAAAGATACAATATTATACCTAGCAATAAAAAATGGATATAAACCATCAATGATAGGGAATATAATAAAAAAGAAAACAAAAAAACTCGAAAAAGAAAGAAATAATGCCAATGACAATGAAAAGAAGAAATATGAATACATATGCCTACCTCATAACACCACACTTAATAAAGCATTCCGTAAGACTTTCAAAAATACCGAAGTAAAAATTGCCTATAAAAATAAAAATAATTCTTTTAAAATGATTAATAAAAGATTACAACCAAAAACAGAAAATAAAAAAGATGATTATACAAAAGCTGGAGTTTATCAACTTAAATGTGGTAACTGTAATAATATCTATATTGGACAAACAAGAAGAAATTTTAAAATAAGGTACAAAGAACACTTGCAGGCTTACAAGTCAAAAAATTTAACAACAATGAAATCAAACTATGCAGAACACCTTATCAAAGAAAAACACAATTTTACTAAAATAGATGAAACCCTAGAAGTACTAACCTACGAATATGACAAAGAAAAATTAAATGTCAAAGAAGATTTATGGATATTTCTAAAGAAAAAAGAACATCCTAACAAACTTTTAAATTCAACTCACCTTTCACAAGGAAATATAATTTTTGAAAAAATTTACCAATTAAGAAGTAAAAATTTCAAATAAATTATATATAATTCAAAAATTTATTGTAAACTGTCTGTTAATTTAACATATGTTAACTTATTTGTTTATTTATATTATTTTGAAATAGGTTATCTATACATGACTTGAAAATGAACTAATGTATCGAAACTAGTCGTCGAAATAAAAAATGTTTCAAAAAAGGGTACTTTGTTTCTTAACTTAATAATGTTAACTAAAATAATCTATATATCTATATATCTATATATATATGTGTCTGTTAGCACGATAGCGGCCGTAAAAATGGTCCGATCTTGATGAAATTTGGTACAGACATGTAAAGTGGTAATCGATTGGACGAGTTCGTGAATCAGCCCGATCGGACCACCGGAAGGGGGGGTAAAGGGGGATAAACCCCCCCAAAAATGGGTTTTTTGATCATTTTACATAGAAAAATAAAATTTATCAAATTTTTGTTGGCACCATTGAATTCAGCTCAAAAAAACAAACAATTTAGTACTTTGAATCACTGCTCTATGTCCATTGGTTACCGAGATATTGAAAGTGGTAAACACAGTACGTTGTCCCAATGTTAACCTTATGGGAAATAAGTAAAATGCTATATCTCGTTTATTTCTTAACATATCTTGATAAAACTTGGTAAATGGCTTCTTCTAGTTTAGATCTACTAAATATTGAATTAAAACCAACAAGTTTAAACATACCTGTAGCAGCAAACCTGCATACTCATTCCCCATGTTAATCTTATGGAGCTTACAAAAACATGTCAAATCTCGCTATGTTGGGATTAAAATATATTGTTTTGCATTTGAAATTCGCTGAGTATGCAGGTCTGCTGCAACGGGGGTATTATATATATATATATATCTATATATATATCTATATATATATTTGTCTGTTAGCACGATAGCGGCCGTAAAAATGGTCCAATCTTAATGAAAATTGGTACAGACGTGTTAAGTGGTAATCACTCGGACGAGTTCGTGAACCAGCCCGATCGGACCACCGGAAGGGGGGGTAAAGGGGGATAAACCCCCCAAAAATCGGTTTTTTGAGTTTTTTACATAGAAAAATAAAATTTATCGAATTTTTGTTAGCACCATTGAATTCAGCTCAAAAAAACAAACAATTTAGTATTTTGAATCATTGCTCTATGTCCATTGGGTACCGAGATATTGAATGTGGTAAACACAGTACGTTGTCCCAATGTTAACCTTATGGGAAATAAATAAAATTCTATATCTCGGTTATTTCTCAACATATCTTGATAACATTTGGTAAATAGCTTCTTCTAGTTCAGATCTACTAAATATTGAATTAAAACCACCCAATTTTAATATACCTGTAGCAGCAAACCTGCATACTCATTCCCCATGTTATTCTTATGGAGCTTACCAAAACATGTCAAATCTCGCTATGTAGGATTGAAATATGTCGTTGCATTTGAAATTCGCTGAGTATGCAGGTCTGCTGCAACGGGGGTATTAGATATATATATATATATCTATATATCTATATATATATGTGTCTGTTAGCACGATAGCGGCCGTAAAAATGGTCCGATCTTGATGAAATTTGGTACAGACATGTACAGTGGTAATCAATTGGACGAGTTCGTGAACCAGCCCGATCGGACCACCGGAAGGGGGGGTAAAGGGGGATAAACCCCCCCAAAAATGGGTTTTTTGAGTTTTTTACATAGAAAAATAAAATTTATTGAATTTTTGTTAGCACCATTGAATTCAGCTCGAAAAAACAAACAATTTAGTATTTTGAATCATTGCTCTATGTCCATTGGGTACCGAGATATTGAATGTGGTAAACACAGTACGTTGTCCCAATGTTAACCTTATGGGAAATAAATAAAATTCTATATCTCGCTTAATTCTCAACATTTCTTAATAAGACTTGGTTTGTGGCTTCATCTAGATGAGATGTAATGTATTTTGGTCTACAATCCCCAAAATTTCCATTTTTGTGGCAGCAAGCCTGCATACTCATTTCCCATGTTATTCTTATGGAGCTTACCAAAACATGTCAAATCTCGCTATGTTGGATTGAAATATGTTGTTTTGCATTTGAAATTCGCTGAGTATGCAGGTCTGCTGCAACGGGGGTATTACAGATTATGAAGGATTCCTCTAGTTCAAAAGAAGACTCAAAAATGGTAAAGATCTTAGTCGACTCTGTATACTATTGGCTTTCATTTGAGTCATAAATTATTTTAATAGATTGAGTTTCAGGCGAGTTGTGGTTCAAAAACCCACATAAAATAAAAATTTTCAGACATTTTTGTTTATATAAAGACTTCTATCTCCAGTTCTAGGACAGGTATTAAGTTCTGAATGCTTTTAAAAGACTCAGTAGAATATCAGCTTTATTTTGAGACCACGATCACTTAATTCAGAAAAGTTCAGGGTGAGATATAATTCACTATTAAGTGTAAAATTTTGAAATAACTAATCTTTATGTCGTAATGAGCCTTAAAATCCGTTTACAACCTAACAGATTTTACGTATCAGTATTTCAAACGAAAGCTGAAGTATCACTGCGTATTTTAAGACCAAAATGAACGAAATACCTTAATTAGAACCGGAGATATAGATAATTAATTAAAACCAAATTTCCAAAAAGTTGATTTTTGAGTTCTTACTAAGCCTTATAGCTCATCTGTCACTCGTCCGAAATTGATGACTAATCTCTCAAATGAGAGCTGCTATTTCAGTGACTATGTTAATACTAAAATTAACTACATATCTTAATTATAATGAGAGAAATAAGAAAAATTATCCAAAAAAATTCTAAAAATATTAAACGTCCATAAGAAATGTATGGGGGTGAATTTTTATTTGAGCATATCTTTTTAACGAATGCATATTTTCAAAAACGGATATCAGCATTGTAATTAGCGTGAAAATCTAGTTCATAATGATGTGTCACAACACCACCTTTACATTAAAAAAATTGAGTTGATATCCAAAATGGCAGATCCAAGATGGCGGCTGAAAAATATGATCCTTTCAAAATAAAGGATTAACCACTAAACAACGATAGGCGTTGTTTCCAAGTCAATATCTAAAAACATACATGTAAAAAATGCAGTAAAGTAACTTTTTTTCAAAAATGATCCCATGATAATTGTGATTTTACATACCACACTCGGATTTTGGTGCCGGGAGTGGAAATTTTTTTAAATTCAAAAGGGCTCCTAAGCTAAAATTTATTAGCAAATCATAAGGTACCTTCACACCAAATTTGATGCTTTTATCCGCCAGGTAACGGTAATTTCACTAAGCCACTCACTACATGTACTTACTGACCTGTTATATCTTTTCTAAAAGACTGTTCATATAATGGTTTTTTAAATATCAGCTGAGTACTTTTGTTATTATGATTATAGTTTTTAATTTTCAATGGATGAAATAAAACGGAGTATTTACATGTTCTAAAATATATCATTATGTTTTTATTAATATCGATTCCAGGCCACAACAGTTTTTGGCGACTTGGTAAAACTATGCATTTATTTACGTAGGTATTTGTCTTTTAGATTTGAATCTGAACACTAAGTGATTGAAACTGTTATCAGTAATTGTGTGTTATGTGACTTTGTTCTGAGACAGTAATTTTTTTCTGTTATATCAGACGACCTCTGCTGGTTTTCTATTTGTCCTTGTTACGTGTTCAATTACTGTACATTGAATTTTCAAAAATGGATAAGGATCAATTTGAAGCATTTATGGCAATGTTTCAACAACAGCAATTGTTGATTACAAGTTTTCTACAAGCGCAAGCTACCTCAACTTCGGCCAGTCCTAGTTCTACTTTGAGTTCGACGTCTAGTCCAAACCTTTTGGCGTAGAGCATACAGGACAAGTCGATCTTTGATAATCACGGGCTTTGCATTTTCTCGAAGATTCAATGACACAGTGAAGTTAGGGATGCATCCAATTCTTTGTTCAAACACAGTTGAGAATTTTGAAGCAATTGCCTCAACATCTCCAACTTTCATTACTTGAAAAGAACCTTTGTCCTCCGGTTTGAGTTGATCGAGCTCATCAAGTTTGATGTTGAGGTGACGTATCCAAGTACGTCCCAATAAGGCATCATACTCCTCAGGGACAATGTACAGTTCTTCAGTAGATTTAACACCCTTATATTCTACCATCACTTGAACTTTACCATCACATTGAAAAACGTTTCCAGTGTATGAACGGAACGCTAGTTTTGTAGTTTGAATTTTGTTCGGGAGATTCAATCCGTGGAATTTATCACGTGGAATAAACGTGAATCCGGTACCTGAATCAACTTCAAAATCGATTGAGTTTCCTTCTACATTTACGGAAGCTACATATTTATCCAAATCGGTTGAGAGAATATTTTTATGTTGGTAAACATCGATGATTTTGTTAACATCAAAATCGGCTAAACAGTCGTCCCCTCCATCACTTTCGGTGTCAGAAACACGATTTGTAGACTGCAAGGATTTTCGATCACGGCTGTTTAAAGTTTGTTGAGCGTCCATCAATGTTCGAATACATACTTTCTTTACATGGCCTCTTCGATTGCAGGATAAACATTTTAAGTCCCCTGGGTCAGTCCTGCAGTCTTTTGCAAAATGATTACTTTTACCACACCTCACGCACAAATCTTTTATCCCAAGTTGTTCAAAGTCAACTCGACTTAAAGACCTAGAAGCCGGACGTGAAGAAGCTCGAAACTGATTATCAGAGTTACCCTTGGACCTGGATCAACTTGAAATTGAACTAGAACGGTTTCGGATGATCTTCAGAACATTTGAAGTTGATTGATCTTCTGGCTGCAATTGGCCCGCAATATTTCTACTGTCTAGTCTAGAACTGAAATCAAAAAGAAGACCATCACCTTTGATTTTGACAATATATCATCAGATGCTCCGTCCACACCTACACCTATGCTATTGCCTGTCATTCATCAACGAACAACCCTCAACGACGAGCATCAGCGTATCCTGACAAACCAATCAGATACTCCAAATCGTGAGCAAACGCAAGATATAGAACTACGTCGCTCTACAAGAATTAGGATGCCCCCGAAACACCTTGAAGACTATTGTACCTAAATCAAAGAAATTAAAGCGTGGGAGAATTGTTATATCTTTTCTAAAAGACTGTTCATATAATGGTTTTTTAAATATCAGCTGAGTACTTTTGTTGTTATTATGATTATAGTTTTTAGTTTTCAATGGATGAAATAAAACGGAGTATTTACATGTTCTAAAATATATCAATATGTTTTTATTAATATCGATTCCAGGCCACAACATGACCATATCAACATCAATGAGCCTCCTAGTTTCCCTGAAGACATTACTGGACCTCCAGCCTCTCTCTTCCCATCATTGCCAGTGTTGTGTGACATCAGGATATTTAATAATAATAACCTTATTCATTTATTTTATTTTTTATTTTATTTTTATTTTTAAAAAGAGGATGGCGGCCTCTTTTTACCTTGCATTTCCCCCCCCCCCCACATGGGCCTCAGGCCTGTGCGTGGAAGTTATCAAGCAACCCAAGGAGTGAGCCGGTACAGTACAAGGATGAACAGTACTGCTAAAAGTATGCGGCATCATCGGGACTCGATCCTGCGACGCTGCTGCCACAGAACCGGGGCCGAGTGCGCTACCAACTGCGTCACTGACTCAATAAAGCATTTTTATTCAAATAATAAATGCTTCCCTAATGCACAGGGTTGCCTCAGTAAACAAAGTAGAACAGTTCAATTTCTGTTAAAATAAATACTTGTTAATTTTGTTGGTTTTAGAGGCCGAATAATTGGTTTATTAAAATATAAACAAAATCACTATTTCTTGAATTTCTGAATTGGTTAATTTGAATTGTTTGACAACATTTAGGGAAATTTCGGAATAGTACCTCTAGCGCCAACTAATAATCCATTTAATTTACAGCTTTTTAAAAGAAATCTAAATATGCTGGGTCAAAATTTTACATCAAACTTCTTTAAGAAATTTACACAGAAATATTAAACAGTAAATTTAAATTTAAATCAAAAACAATTTCTGATCAGCAAGGTGATCTATTCTTTTGAGGAATTTTCAGTGTAAATATGGCTTGTAAAATTGCCGATAGCACACAACTTGTTTTACATATTTTATGTTGGCACATTTTGAAACTACAGAATCACTGTATTGCTCTTACTTTGTAATGTTTTTTTTACATCATTTTAAGTGCTACTTGACAAATAAAGAAATATAGATTGTAACTGAAAAAGGCCTGAAGACAAATTATTTTATAACTTGTAATCTTTACTAATCTATTCACTCACTATTACTTTAACTTGAGAGTCTTTAATAGCAGAAGTAGCCAAATTTTTTTGTTAAAAGTTCAAGAGTTTTTTATCCAAAAAGAAAGAGGCCATTCTCTCTCCATATATTCCTTCAGACCAAAAGAGATCTTAAGACACAGCAAATAACATTAATTTAACAAAATTGAGGATCTACTAATTTACTAAAATTGAAGGTTTGTTTGAATACGAAAGAACTCGTAGCATTTCAGAAACTATTTTATTAAACCACTAATTCATTCAGTAATGAAGAATTAGCAGTTCAGTACAATTTCTTTCTTTAAAGTATTTTCATGTGACTAAATCAAAAGTAAGATACATTCACATAACAATTAGAAGAACTGTGCCCCTCTACAGCTAAGAACTAAGATGTTTTGAAATTAGAAAACATGGATTGGATTCTGCATGTTCTTAGACCAGAACGTAATACATGACCAAACATAATAAAATAACAAGGGAGGTCTGGCAGCCCAAGAAGTCCTCAGCTGACTTGCATGCAGGACCACAGAGGAGAATCAAACAGAGGTATCTTCTAATGTTGCGCTCAGCTGGTGTCGAGCGCAAGTGTCGAAGACTTATAAAAAAATAGTTCACCATTAACGCCGCGAGAGAGCAGCACCATCGCTGCCCTCTCCTAATTCAACTTATACGGTTTTCCATTTCGCATGGCGTGTAAGGGATTAAGACGACCCTTGCTCTCGCACGCACACTCACCAACGCGGAGCGGCCGGCCCCACTACCCTCTGACCGGCAGGTAGATGACTCATGCACTAGGGTCTTAAGTGAGTAATTGCATTTTTTTAAACATCGATTTCAACTAATGATCGTAACATATTTGTAATCTTCGTGAAATTATGAGAAAAATGATACCAAATACGTATAGTTAAGATAATAGTTCATGAATGTTGCGTGCAGTTACGATTCATGAAACACATAACCATATAACCATAGATTAATCTATAAGTAAAAGTAGATTAATCCATTTTAAAATAAAAGAAAAATTTCATTTACCTCCCATTTTGATAAAAAAATAACTATCTATTTAATTCTTTCAGCCGCCTTAGTAGAGTCAGAGGAGTATTTTGTTTTGGGAGTAATCAATGAAACACATCGATACAGCACGGAAACAACGTATATAATCATTATTTCCAAGTTTTATACAAAATTTAAAATCAAAACTCTGAGTTTTACTCGCCGTCCTGGAATTGCGAGCTTAATTACTTAACCAGGTAATCATTTAACCTTTTGATTATATTGGAATAAAGCCAGCCGTTTATGTTTGGAAGCTCTACACGGATGACATTTTTATGAACAATTTAGAGGCTGTTTCTAGTTACCGTGCTTTCAATCTTAAATTATTAGGGGGTTTTTGCCACCTGGGAAATTATAATAATAAATAAAATCAGCATACTTCCTACAGTTAGCGCGCAATGTTAAAAATTTTATCGTTTACCGTGTTTGCTTTATTAGGGAGTTTTTGCAACCCACAGTAAAACAAAATGATAAACGTTAAACGTATTTTTTGACATTGTGCTAAATTTATAAAATCAGCTGATTCAACCGTTTAACGTTTATCGTGTTGTTTTACCTTAAACTGCAAAAACTCCCTACTGTAGATGGCAAAACTCCTTTTTACGAATAAAATTCACTACACGTAGTAAACTAATTTAAGAATGTTTTGAAATTACTTTTAACTGAATATAAGTATTGGTAACTATCCATAGGGGTATTTACAAACATGAAACAATTTGGTATCCTACATAAAGAACTACAAAATCATAATTTACTCATTTTTAACGACATTTTTTCTAGAATAGTCGAGAATTTTTTCTAGAATTTCTTTCTTGTCGGGTCGATTTCTAGAATTATAATTATATTTTATGTTGTGTATTACTGGATGTAATATATTAGTATGTAATCCTCGAATTTGTTTACAAACAAACTGTTTTAAACTTAGTTTAATTCTAGAGGTGAAATAAACATGGTTTTAAACTAATGTACGTGCCCAATATAATTTAACAGGGAAATAGTGACAAAACCGATTAAATATTGTGTTCTATATTTTTCGTTGTTTTATACTCATTTAATAAAATAGTTATCTTCCGCCGGGAGTAAAGTAAAATTAAGCGATAAGAATAAAATAAAATAGCTCTACACATTTAACTATTTTTGCCAAGCAGGTTTTCTTACACTGAATTCACGTTCAGTAAGAAATATATTTGCTTAAATTTAAGAAACGAAAATAACTTTTTCCTGCCTTACACAAATTTAATCATTTTATTTTAGCTGTCCTGAGGATACAACAAAAATATAATGCGTAATAAAATTAGCTTTAGTAAAACGTATGTACAATAATTGTTGTATTATTTTTCTTGTAGGCCTACTAATATAATAATTACTAGTAGATCAGTGCAGAATCCCGTACAGCTGATCAGATGTTCGTTTGTTTATATTTTCGATTCTGTCAAAACAAACTTTATTTTTTCTGTTCACGCTTTTTCGAGTTATATTATTGTTTAAGTTAAAAACCGTATTAATAATAATAATAGTAATAGTTTTAATTATAATAATTATTACTATTTTCCAGACCAACCAGGAATTTGGGCATATTGCCTTAATATATCACCCTAATAGCACGTATTTGGTATCATTTTTCTCGTAATTGCACAGAGATTCCAGATATAATATCATAGATGGTTAAAACTGTAGTAAAAAAAAGTTACCATTCAGTACTAGAGGCCCCAGTGCACGAGTCATCTACCTGCCGGGCGAGGTGGGGCGGGACGGACGGGGGGGTAGCTGCGTTGTGTGTCTGTGTGTGTATGGGTCTCCTAATCCCTTACACGCCATGCGAAATGGAAAACCGTATAACTGTAACTAGTAACTGGATGTATCTAGTAACTAGTAACTTAACTGTAACTGCATTTAACTGCAACTAGCAAGCACTTGGGCGCAACAGAAGACCCATTTAAAAGCGACCTCTGTTAGATTCTTCTCTGTGGCAGGACCCATCAACCTACACCTCAAAACACCCTAAAACATATGTAGGTATTGATGTTGCTAAAACATATTTATATAAAATCTGCTAATTTTGGATTGATAAACTTATTGAAATAACGTTTAAAGTTCCGACCAAATCATTAGGCGGGTGGCGGATAATGGAAACTCCAGCTGTATAAATGACTTGATGTTAAAGACATCGCCGCCCCTCTACACATTTAAGTAGTTGAAAATATTTCCAACAGATAGAAGCACACTTACTTGGGTATGTTTGGAGAACTTACTCAGCTGATTTGGAGAATATAAACAAAGAGCATAAATAACTGTCTATAACTTCAAATTGTCAAAAACATATTTAGAACGCCAGCAGCGCACTCACTCACCCGCCTAATGATTTGGCCGGAACTCTAATAGCCTAGCAAATAGTAAGTATCTTGGCTTACTTAATACTTACAACTTAGTATTTAAATTCATTTTATTTCAGTATCTAGTGGACCGAGCCTTGCTTGGCAATATATTTCATGTTTACCAGTTAATCCATTTACTACGTAATATTTTACTGTCATAATATTTATAAATAAACTTTTTTACTGTTCCATGCAATCTTTATCCAACATACACTAAATTTTTCCTAGATAGCTATAGTTTGTGAACAGCTTTTATGATGACTTAATTTGTTTACATTTTATCATTTTAGTGAAGTATGGGATGTAGGCCTGAGTTGTAAGAAATCAGGTTAGGATAGAGGAATCAGCAGGCTTACCTAACTGCTGAAGAGTACACAAAAAAGCATAAAACATTTTGTTTTTGAGTTTTATGCTTTTTTGTGTGCTCTTCAGCAATTTAAATCACCAGGTAAGCCTGCTGATTCCCCTTTCCTACCCTGATTTGTTTACATCTTGTTATTTGTTTCATCTCTAGCATGGCAACTCATAAGGCCCAATGTTAAATCTTTTAGATTTTAAAATTAATTTCATTACATTATAATATTCTCTCTGGCTAAGTAACCTATGTGGTACTTGTTTTTAAGTCAGAAATTATAAATTTCCAAACTTTCAAGGAAATACTCGGAGACATTTTTGAGATAATTATGCAAACAAACAAGCAAGCAAACAAAAATTGCTCATAAAAGAGCAGAGGATATAACTTAAAAGGTTTTTAAGATTAGCAAGTATTTCAATTAAATGCCAAACACTGTTTTGATTCTTGATTTTGTAAAACTATAAATATAACATTTTTCTTCTTTTATATTAATTCCTATTGTAATTCCATCTCAAGCAACCTAAGGCCCTTCCACGACCCACACTTTGGGAACTGTTGACATAAATTATTTACAAGGATAAAATAATTAAAGAAATATTAATCATGTGAACACGGGGCTGTAAGTTATTGAACACAGTTTAAGGTGTTTGGTTGACAACTGTTAATTTAAAAATACAGACGTATTGCATTTAAAATTAAAACTGATGTTAGAACCAAATGGGTATATTTATTTAATGGTGATTAGTTTGTAGCGGGAGCAATGTATGTAATCCCCAGAGGGGAAACTGAAATTTACCTTCCAACAAGTAATAAAAATTAAAATCGGATGGAGTAAAGATAAAAAAAAAATTAGCTTTGGGAATTTAAAATTGTAGAATTGAATTCCAGATCCAAAGAAATCTTGTTTTATAACAAAACAATCGCCTACACACAACAATTTAACTTAAAAACATCAAGTGTTGTTATATAGAAGCACAAGTAAATACACAAAAAAACTAGTTTTTGTCAAAAATGTACAATGATAAGATCAACTGAATGATCTGTTGGATAGTGAATGATGTAATTTGTTTAGTAATGATAAGTTTTCAAAGGTAAACCATTCTTATTTCTACAAAAATAACATAACAATATACAATAGAGCCCCTCATATCCAGCCTCAGTTTATTCAACTGCTATCAAAATGTATTTCCCACGGCTTACAGATCCATTCACTCACTCCTGGGTCTTTTCTGTTTCTTTACTCAGTATTTTCTCTCCGTATCTTTATGTTGTACTGTGTAAACTACTCAATTGAGCTACTAACCTCTAATCAGTTAAACAGATGGTTGACTTTATCCAGTTATCAATTGTTTTGTTTTATTAAGTGTTCAAAAGATGTGATATATTGGTTTTTCGAACATGTTTTTTAATAATCAAAAAAAAGAAACTCTAAACCTACTTTGAACTTTATTCATTAACTTTGTACAATTAATTGGGTTTAAGTTTAAAATAACATTTCCATAATAGCTCGGTTTACCCGGCCAAATCGTTTGTTTTCTAGTTGACGCTCAGTCCTGCGGTGGTCTGAACTGAGGGGTTCTACACTAGTAAAATATCACATTATACCCTAGTTTGAGCTTTTAGATTTATTAAGAGTAAAATTGGTAAGAATATAAAAAAGGCTCTTTTTGAATAATTTTAAGACATTTTATGCCTAAAATAAACTTACAATTTAAAAAGATAAAAAATAATTTAATTTACAAAAACAAAAACTTAGTATGTTACATTTTTTACGATGAATTTATTAAATTATTAAAAAAAAACAAATATACCCACCAAATATTGTTACAAAAATGTGGCCTCATTTACAGCTTCGTAAAAATTACAAATCAATGTTTATGATATGATCTAAAAAAATAAAAGTAATAACTAAAGTAATTCCAATGAAAAATGGAACCAGCCTAAAGTAACACAAACAATTATTAGAAACAAATATCACAAACATAACAAATATAATCAACGATGATAAATGTGATAAAAAAACTGTATATAATAACAAAGCATAAATAATTTTCTTAAACTAAAAAATCTTCTTATATTGCATTCAGAATAAGATTTCATCAATGTCTTTTTTGGCAGTGGTATGAACAAAATATAAATATGTGTTCATAGAGATGTGGACTGCTATTAGTTGTTCAGTACTAATTACTGCTGTGGTTTAAAAATATGGAATCCATCTTAAGTTAAAAATTAATATTTTTTGTTAGCATAGAACAAATAAAGTCATATATCAAACAGGTTCAGTTGAAGTTTAAACTCAGTACAATTATGTTTAAGAGCGGTCCTATGCTACTGTGGTTACTCGGGATGTCAAGGGATTGTCAAGGCATTCAGAAGTCAATCAGACTAAGTCCATTTTTGTAAAGTAAAATTTATACCATGCTTTGATTGCATTAATGAAGAATTTTCTGCTTTGCTGCTAGAATGTGCTGTACGTTCTACCAACTGAACATTTCCCCAGATGTTTCGATGGCCAGTTTGACCTACTCCGTAGTAAAATTCTTTATCTTTATTGTTTCTTCACATACCTTGGTAAAACTTGGTTTATGGCTTCTTCTAGTTGAATTCTACAAGGTATAGGTATAAAAACACCCAAGTTTCACAATCCTGCTGCAGCAAACTTGTATGCTCATTCCCTATGATAATTTTATGGAGAGAATAATCTATTCAGAATATTTTATTTAATCCTTTCAGTTGACAACGTAACTAACTCCACTGAAGGTGACTATTTTAATTTAGAGACATCTATTTTTTTTAATTTTGTTTAGAATATAATTAAGCAAACTATCATTGTAAGAATTATATTAAGTCTAATCAATATGTGCTGAAAAATTAATATAGTTTTTTACACAAACAGTGTGTAACTTTGATTGTTCATTCTGTAAATTTTCATACAAAGGAGTTAAGTCTGATTGACTTCTGAACGCCTTCTACATGTCTGTTCATATACTCATTGATAATGCATGATATATTCAACTTCTAATATACAGTATATTATCATTGACTTTGAATTCGTAAGAAATATTTGATTGTCAGGGCTACAAACACAAAAAAATTGTTTTATGAGTATTTTGAAAACGTTGACAAGTAACATATCATAGTAAGTAGTGTTTACCAAAATATTAAGAATTTTGAATCAGAACTGGAAAATATTTAGCATTACAGAAAAAAACAAGGCTAATAGTTTTGTCTTAGAGCAACACACCAATGATGAAATAATAATTTTACTCTATAATAAATTTGTTTAAAATGGAGAGAATTTTGAAAAAAAACCACTAAAATTTAGTTTTTTTTCATTTAAATGTTTTTTTTGTCAAGACCTATGAAATATACAGTTAGTTGTATATAATTCCTTGACATGTACTTATTCAAAGAGTGTTTACAAAACAATTTTGAGATTCACACCCGTAACCTTCATTTCTGGAATACCTATTCTTGCAATTACAATTTTAATGTGGCATTTCAAGGTTTAACTGTCTTCCCGTTCAATCATATGCATGGGTGGACTGACTCACTCTTAATAAATAATATTCGCTAACATAGTATATATTATCACTGATTATACATATGTACAGTTATATACATAGTATTATCCTTCAATCCCTCTGTTTGCAAATATTGTTCCTTTGAATGTTACACAGTATGTGTAAGGTAATTCATTAATATCACTATCACATCTATCCAAGATTTTAGTAGGTTCAAAGGTGATTGATGAAAACTTATTCTAAGAAAATGATTATTATACAAACTATAATTTTATGAATAGGAAAAACACTAAAACATTATAATCAAAAAGTAAAAAAAGAAATACTCATTCTCTAAAAAGAAATAAATAATTATTATAAAATATTCTATCAATTAACATTTTTCTAATAACAGTCAAACACCATTTCCAGTGAGTCTATATTTGTTACAGTTCAATGAACGTGAGAGTAGGAAAAAAAGATCCGGTTGAAAATAAATTGTATTATTTACATAAACTACCGCTATTGAATAAAAAATAAAATTGGTGCCTAGGAACACTCAATTCTACATACATAACACAAAAAGGTTTAAAGTGTGGTCCGAAGGTTTATACGGGCTGATGCAGACTGCAGCACTGAACGCGACTAGACCTCAATGATGGGATTCTCCGCAGCAGCAGCCGCAACGGCCTCCGCAGCTGGCTCCGTAGCCTCCGCAGTTGTCTGCGTTGTTGTCAAGTTGCTCCACCAACTGCTCAGAGCACCCTTAGCCTGGGATATTGCTCCGCCTGCAAATAAAATTGTAGTCACGTTACAGTGCCAACCAACAACATTTGAATGGTAAAAGTTTTAAAATCCAGTTGAGAGTGGTATTCCTTTATAATGAAGAACACTACACCTCTACAACTACTACGACCTTCCAACATTTTTAAGCGGCAATGTTAAGTACGATGAAATCCAAAAAGTCAAGCATTGTTTTATGTTTTCACTAGCTGATAACCCCGGCTTTGCACAGGAGATTATTTTTTCTTCTCGTATTCTTTTTGTTTCTTATAGAGCTGCATTCTCTTAGTAACCATAGTAGCTATTTCTAATGGTATCCATAGCAGCTATTCAAAGCACTACCAAAATCCTTGACATAGGTCCCTTTAGGACGATCCTGGGCCTAAGCCCTTAAAGATATCAAAACCAAATCACTATAGTGCACATCATGAGATTCCAAGCTTTAATTTGACACCAAGATCAAGTGTCTACGACATGTAGTTTTGGCTGTAGCCCGAAATATACCAACACACAACTCTTCTTTTATATATATATATGTATTGATTCTACACAAGGCTTAATGAATCTGCACCATCTACAAATGATGAACAAACAAAATGAAGTGAATCTCTATATTATGATTAAAAAAACATAGATCAGATACAAGGTACCTGAACATATTACACAAACACATAAACATAGTCCCCCAAAAACGATATACGAAAAGTGTAAAAGTAATCAGCTTCTGAATCTACAAAATTCAATTTACCTAAATAACATCACCACGTAAAAAACATCCGCTGAAATTTAGGTGTGATCACCCTTTTATCTTTGTGGAGGAAAATGGTAATATTTGGTGGGATTTTTCTCCTCTTTTATTTGATATATAGCGTTGTGATTTTCGATCGAAAATTATACTCGGATTGCGTTCTAGCACACAAGGGTGAGTCTTTATTTTCGCCAGTTACAACATTGCGCAAAACCATATCCTGACGTTACTCTTCAACATATGACAATAAGCCACATATCAAAATGAAAATAAATGAATTCCTCACAATATGCAATTTTTGTTTTTCCGATATCATAAAAAATAGAAGAGTAATTGGTGTTCGAGTTCAATTAGTTGGTTTAGCTAGTTGATATTTTAAGCTAAAATAACTCGGAATGTAAAAAGAAGATTAAAAATATGCTTCACGAACTTAGTATTTACAACTTAGCACTACAAGACCTGTAAACTTGCATTACTTTACCAGAGGCATAAATAATCAGTATGTCAGATTGCCAAAAGTTAACAAAGATATTTTTAGGAAAAGTTTTGCGTATTCAGGCTGCAAATTGTATAATCAACTGCCGCATATTATTAAACAATCAAAAAATATAAAGTTATTTAGCAAAAAACTATCTTCCTGGCTATTTGATTTCAGTGATGTTAATTTCATGCATCATATTACGAGTTAACATGGAACCGATTTAAGTATTGTACCAATTAGAGTGTTTGTTAGCCTATGTTAGCTGATAAGCTCAAAATAACCAGACGGTGCGAAGAGCTGAGTTTTGATAAATGTTGATATTGGACTGGACTCACATTAATTTCAGTGTTTTTACATTATTGTTTACTTCCATTAGCCACATTACTTGCAAAAGTGGCTAGTAATTTTCCTAAGCTTTTCATTATGTTGATCTTGTATTTTTGATTGAAGGAATAAATCATTATTTCATTATTTCATTATTTCATTTCAGTATTGAATTTATTTGTCTTCAAGGTGCAATAAAATTATTTTCTCTAAATTAAAATATATTTCTGGAATTTGTGACCACGGGAATGTTTACACGCGCTGATCGCTGACCCCGCAGAGGAATATTTACTACATTCATCACCGATTGGACACTTATTTAAATGAGCGACGACATTATATCAGCCTCTGAACCCAGACTTTCGACTTAAAAGTGGAAAAGACTACTTTATATGCTAGTTAAGACCATAATTTTAGTAAAAATGGTTATTTACTATGTCTCACTACGTTTTCCGATTTTCATCGCAGAGAAATGTTAGTACATATCTCACCCGCGAGGGTGACACCGAATCGCCTTTAGCCTCCTCTTAAGTACATACCAAAACCCACATTTTTAATTTTTTTGTTTCTGAACATGACTCACTATCCACATTCCAAACTTTTTTCGGATAGCCAACATCCGACTAAGATTTTTATATTCTTTAAACATTATTAGACTTAAAGTAGACTCAAAAATAGAACTACATACCATCCCAAATAGGCTATGAAGCCAAGAACTAAAAGTTGAATGACAACTAGCTCCAAAATTGGCTCCAATTGTAACTCTGACAAAACATTTTTTTTTAACTTGCAACCATCAAAGTTTCTTGTAATTTAATCTTTATGCAAGAAGGGAATGCATGAATGCAAAATAACAGCAATATTCTGTTGTATATATTTCAATGGCATAGTACTAGCGTTGATTAAAGGGGGAAAAAATAGTCCAAGAAATGATAAATTTTGAAGCCAAAAAATTAGATCATATATTACAAAAATTAGCACATTTGTAGAGAATCTTGGTATTCAAGAAACTAAAAAATAACTTTTTTGTCCTCTCTTTGGCACTCCCAGTTTTGATGTTTTCAAAATGAAATCCCTATTATAACCCTGAACAGTACCATATTATAGCCTGGTAGACGCAAAAAGGTTCCATTTCAGGGATAAAAATCTTTAGCATGAAATTACATTCCTTGCACAATCTCTAGTGTTGAGTGCAAAACTAATTTCGCGAGTGCTCAATTTCTGGCTTCAAAACACCTGTAAGCATGGGCAGTCTCCCTTTAGTTACTAAGTCAATGGTGCCAGTCATGCATATACTCAACAGCGATTGCCTTGTTGGCGATTCACTCACCCACGGCTCGCCCCGTCGTGGCCACGGCCCGACCCGTAGACACCATCGCCTGGTTCAGCTTGCGACCTCCCTCCGTGTTCTGCATCGTACTGCCAAAACACAAGGCAGAAACATGTATTCTCCTTAACAATAAACTTAATATTCAATTATCATTAATTGAGGTTACTAGGACTTTTATTTACCTAAACTTGGCTGCTTTGATCTAAAAAGACTTCTTGAACCACTCTTATTTCAGTCTTCCAGCCTAAGGCTCTTTGCAAAGCCTACTAGCTGGTTGACATCCATTTTTTAATATCCTTATGCAACTAGGATTTATGACATCAATAATAAAAAATCTCATTATTATTAAGTGGGCACTTCCATTAACTATTCTAAACGTCAGCAGTTATAATATGTCATCTTTGGTCAAACATTCTTAACAACAATGCCTCTTATCGTAGCTGATATTTTCTTTTCGTGGGAAACCTCTATTTACTGTTCCTGTAAAGTTCGGAGCAATAGCGGATAAGAGAATAAGATGGCTAACAGAAACTCAAATGCAGGTATAACTCAAATGGTGTTAGAGCTCCTGCCAAATATCTTAAACGATCAAACATTCTAAATTCCCCCACCCTTGCCCCCGATTGGCGTAGGTTGTTTCTTAAGGGAAAAAAGAAGTGTTCGAACAGACCTAATGTGGCAGAGAAGCAAACAGCGTCTCCCGTTCTTTTTTGCTCTTTTTAATCACATTCAATACAGTCCGCTTTCATCGTAATTGTTACATATTACGTGTTCATTTGTTTTAACTAGTTTATTGTGAACTATCAATTTTCATTCATTTTGTAATATCAGTGTGCTTTTTAACATTAAATTCAACATTATTCAAATCATAATATGCGTTTCACTTCATCTTCCACATCAAAATTAAATTCAACAAAACTTTAAACAGCCATTACTGCCATTCAGTACAAACAGATGGTTTAGTAAAGAATGGGACAAAATCATATTAATTTAAATATCTTTGGGTATTTCAGGTTAGGAAAACAAATTGACACTTTTCATGTACATCCGGTACTATTGTGAAAAAAGATATTTCAAATTAAATTGAATCAAAGAATAGCAAGTTTTGATCGGAAACGGTCCAAACCCGGGTCTAGTTACTATCTAACGGCAACCTTTTGTTAGATAGCCTTATTGGTTCACAGCCCAGTGTAAAAGTAAAAGTCAAGTTTTATATTTTCCACTTTAACTTCATAGTGTAATAAGTACTGATATATAATACACAAATCCAGACACAGCCTATCAGGAAACTGGTCATTGGCGACGCATCGGTAATAAGTAATAATAAGTAATAATGACAAATGGAAACTGAACCCAGTTTTGATCCTGCCAGGAATCAAACTTGCGACCCTCAGGTTATGAGGTGAGCGCTTTATCCACTCGGCTATCCAGTCAGTTTCAATTGCATAAAAAAGTGGTAACAATAATTTTTGCTTTGTGTGAGAGATAATTTATTTTCCATTCTAAACAGTTAATTAAAATCTAAAAAAAGATCGATGTGAGAATAATTTTCTCTTTCGAACATGGATTTGTGACTTCTTATTACTACTTCTTAAAACATAATTATTTTTATAATTATATTGGAATTTATCATTAGTTTTCCCTTTTTTATTTATTGCAGAAGTTGTTTTTCGCCATAATATTTTCCTCATCAAGTTGTGATTAGACGATTTTCTAAATGTTACTGGATGCTTGTATTGGGTTTCAACTTCTTTAGCAGTGCTATGCTCTCTAATTGATTCCTCCAAAAAATGAAGAATTTCAATTCTACTTCTGGGAACATTTAAGACCGAATCCATGACTTAATTACAACTGTAAACTGGGAAGAGGCAGATTTAGTATTTTACGAGAAAATTTGAATTGCTGATATAATGTATCTACAACTAATAATATACGTTGCATGGCAACTTTTGCAAGAATATTGATATTGCTTTCTATTAGAAACAAAAATAAATGGAAATCCTTGATCATACAACAAAGGATGCTTTGGCCAGCAGGGGCGGATAATTTGATCATCAGTTAAAATTAATGGGTCAAGAAGAGAGGGTCTACGGTACTAATTATTACAAATTAGTACAAATTTGCTATCACTGATTGGCTTTGAGTTTTTTTACACGTTAGCATCGATGTCTCATGATGTTTTTAGATGTGAAATCTGATCTCATCTTCAGGCCCTTGTAGGAAAGAACCTACAACGTCAACAAATACACAGTGGCATAAAGCCAGGCAGAACTGAACAAAAAAAGTTAGGGAATCACAAGTCCCTTTATAAGATTTTTCTGTGGGCTATGCTATGTACAACTCACAGCTGTAAGGGACTTTGAGTAATAGAAATGTAGTTTGTTTAAATTCCAAAAAGAACACCCATTGAGTCCATGACAATGTTCAAATTCCATTTTTTTCTATTGAATAAACTTGTAAGTCAGCGATGTTTGATTTCACATTCTGCCACATTCTTTTAAATTCAACAGTGTTCAATTTCCATTTTATTCTATCTATTAAATAAACTTGGCAATCAGCAATGTTTGATGACTCATAGAGCCATATTCATTAAAGTCCAACAATGTTGAATTTCCATGTTATTCTATCTATTAAATAAACTTGGCAATCAGTGGGGGTGGGCGAGTACTCGACAGTCGAGTAATTACTCGAGTATTTGCTACTACTCGAGGTCAAGTCGAGTAGTTAGTTACTCCCGCCGTATACCCGGCTCTCGATTTTACATGCGATTTACGTATATGCGATTGAATTTTACAGCCGATCACGAGTTATACAAAGCTACATCTGCCGTTTATCCACAATTGAAAGATCCTTATCGCGGCCGCTTGCTAGTTTCACAAATAAGCAGCATTTTCTGTTCATTTGTGGCCGGAAAATACGGCCGATCGCTAGTTTCACTAAGTTGCATTTCGTTTATTTACGATCGGCAAATACACGCAATTGTTTTTTGCGGTGATGACCGCGACTTTTACAAGGCTACATTTGCCGATTATCGGCGACCGGCAAATACGTGCGATCGTATTTCACGGCAGATTACGAATTTCAAAAAGCTACATCTGCCGTTTTTCCACGACCGACAGATACGCAATATCGTTTTTTGCAGCCGTCGACGAGTTTTTCATAACTTTAACCTCAACCAATTTCATTGACTCATACAAGAATGG
The DNA here is from genome assembly GCA_035578135.1 of Flexamia atlantica. NCBI lineage: Eukaryota > Metazoa > Arthropoda > Insecta > Hemiptera > Cicadellidae > Flexamia > Flexamia atlantica. Next base: position 29,367,705 of record JAQJVK010000005.1, on the reverse strand, counting down.
ATTTTGACAGTTATCTAGAAATGCAATCTCTCAGAATTCAGAAATTGAAAAACTTACAGCTGTATTTAGATCTGAGCTTGCACTTAAAAACTTCAAATTTGTATTAATAGTTTATCTTTTGAATGATACTCAGCTTTCATTTCTGTCTATTTGATTTATAAAAATGAGAAGAACATTGTGGACTTAATTGGTTTCCATATAACAATTAGTTTTGGTAATTTTTGTATTGGGAGAATATCTTATTCTTATCTGGTCGCAGCTGTGTCACTTGTTGCTTGAGTGACTGGATGTCATAAAACAATAGATCAGAGTCAGGCGAGGAGGTGGAGTTGGGTTCAGTAAACAAATAACTGGGCATAGCTCTCCTCCCTGATCGTGTTTTTAATTCTTTCTTCCACGATATCTTTGCAATTATTTTTTGTTCTAATTATATTTATTTTTAGGAAAAAAATAAACCTGTTCTTGGTAGTTAAAATAATAGACTAATAATTAAATCTTATAACTGTTTAAATTTTACAAATACTATGCATATTCTACATAAATTTATTTTGTGATCTTGTTACATAAAAAAATTTGTTATTTTAAGTTATTTAGTATAGTTATTGAACTAAAATTAAAAGTAGGGTTTACGCATTGTAGAATATCAGACTTTTATTTTTCAAAGAAATACAAAAAAAGATTAGCCTAGCCTAAATAAAATAGACCAATTTGATAAGTTAAATTGATGAAAGATTTGAATTAACAGTAATTCAACGACCTAATTACTTCAAAAAAGAAGAACATTTAATTACTTTTCACAAACAACTACTCGACTCTTTGATACTCGAGTAGTTGGCTTAATACTCGACTCGACTCAACTCGAATTAAAAATCCACTACTTGCCCAGCCCTAGCAATCAGTAACGTTTGATGACTCACTGTGCCAACCGCAGCTTCATGTCGGCCACGGAGAGCTGGCCGGCGAAGGGGTGTCCCGGGTTGATGTCCAGCACTGCATCCCGGCCACTGCCGTCCGCCCACGTCGCATAGTTGTGCGTGTGTCTCCAGGCCGACACAAACGACGAGTTGAAGTGGTCCAGCTCTCGGCTGCCCTCTGACCGGCAAAGCTCCAGGTTAGACAAAAGTATTGTTCTCTGCGACTCTACATCTCTGAATGATCATCTGTTACAAGAGAAAATCTTCAGGGAAGTTGGATGAAAAATTTGTAAGAATACATGGAAATTTCTATTTAACATTTCTGTTTTACTTGCCCAACAACTATTAACCACACCACAAACATATTTGTAAACTTCATCACAAAATTATTAGTAAACTTCCACTTTAAAATAATGTCATTTATTGCACAGATTTTACAATCCAAGAAACAACTCTTCTTTGAAATTCTGATATTTTTGGAAAGGTGATAATGTTTTTGAATCCATCATGTCTTACTGAAACATAAGTCTGGCCCTAAATGAAATAATAAATCTAAAAACAAACTTAACTAAGTAAATTTATGACTAGCTTAAGATTGAACAGTTTCCTGAGGCTGACTTAAAAGTTAACCTTGCATGTGGAATTTTATGTTCAAATAGGCTTTTGAGATAGTCATGAATAATTAACAATTATAAAATGCATCCCTTATAAACTTTGTATAACTTGTGCACATGCCAAATGCCCAGAGCATATTTTAAAAGAATTCAACTGGGCGACATAGGTGCACCCAGTATTTTACTTTGGGGGAGACAAAACTACCTGGGGGGTCCTCCCCCGAAAATTTTTACAAAAATTGAAGTGAAAATCACAGATTTCTACGTATTTTTAAGTGAATTTTCCTATTATATTAGCTTGGAAACAGTCCATAGAGTCCCACTATAATACGTGTTCTCGAACGTTAATAGGCTAAGGCTGCCTTTACAACCTCTTGGGCCAAAATCATAGCTCAATTTCAAAAGTGTATAATTAACGAACACAAGTATTCTACGTAAATCTGAAACCTCAATATAAATTTCTGCTTTTTATTTTATAAATGTAAAAAAATCACATTCTGCCATTATTATTGCTACTGATGATTTTAGTGTTTTTATGTCTCCTAATTAACTGTGAACGTATGTTTCCTCAATTAAATAGTATTTACATTGGATAATAAGACCAAAGTCAATTATTTATTCTCACTTTAGAATTCTGCACACAAATAGGAAAGAAAAACAATTACAAATTTTAAGCTGTTTAAGATAAGTAGTCTACGTAAATTTTAACTAAATTAGATCCTGGTGCTCGAAACTAATTTAAAAACCCACAGGCCTATTGCAACATTTACATTTAAGAGAGCATTGAACAGTAATCACTGTTCACTTTTAAGATTGTAAAACAAATTATTTTAATGTTTTTTATAAATTTTTTATTGTACATGAAAAACAATCGTCAGTAAATATTTTTTAACCTCAAAATTTTAAATAATAATTAAATTACTAAGGTATCAATAAATCTTTTGATTAACACTTACAAACTCCCTAATTCCAAAAAATCTCAGATAAGGGAAACCTTAAATTTAAAGGTTACTGTCCTTCGCAAAACACTTTTTTACGAAATCTTGGTCGATACAGTTCTGCATCAGGCAGTTTCCTTCTTCTTTCTTTCTTCTCAAAAAACTTGCCACTGATGGCCTTGGGTCGAAAAAAGCTGTCCCAACTCCATTGAGAGCGATGCATATTCTAGAGTTGAGAGCTTCCCGTGACAGGCCAGATTGTTTGTTTGGCTTTAAAGTCGTATGTACTGACACTGCCCTTTCTGACTCTGTGCGGTGTCAGAGAAATATACGACCGCATCAATTTTAAAGACTGAGTGATGTTTCAATACCTTCAAAAGTGGTACAACTTTGAAGGTATTATTATTGAGCTCCAGTAGCTCATGTCGTAGACGAAGCAGAGAGTTTTTGAGTTGCTGAGAGTACTCTAAAAGATTTACATGAAGTTATTTTTAAAGCAGTTTGTAAATTGCAATATATTAAAAATATTAATTATTAAAAAAAAAACGCCGGGACTACCCATAGTCACTGGGCAACAACATCTCAGCACTGGGCGACATTTGTGTCGCCTAGTTAACATGTTATTTTATGCCCTGCCAAGTGCTCATTAAAAGAGATGGGCAGACTGACTCTCTCGTGTCAGTAAGCTGGTATTAGACTCTCCATCCTGAGGGGTGGCAGCTGAAATTTTATTTTTTGGTAGGCAAGGTAAGACTAATCACAGGGCTTGCCAAAGAACATGCGTAATTAAGGAAGCAACACTGTGCACAATGAGGACTTCTCATGCAGGATATGTCAGAGGAGCATCAGAAGAGACTACAGTAAATTTTTGCTGATCGCCTTGAAAGGCTTGATGAAGCTAGGTCGATAGTTCTTGACAACATGGTAGACAATAGCTTCCGAGAAGGAACTAGTTGGCAGGCTCCAAGCTCGTTAAAAACATGAGTCTTGTAACTTTCTGAAATCACTTCATCAAATCTGCTGCAATTTCTTGGGACCTCGATCTGTCTCTTTTAATGACTGAATGTCAAGTGCTACTTAGATCGATGCATAGACCTCTACCTACCCTGCAGTAGAGACGTGCGCAGCAGACACAGCGTGTACGCCCGGAACTGCGCCCGGATCCATTCATCACCGCCCTCCCAGCCGACACCATCCACGAACACGTCATGTCTCTCCTCGGCCACATGTCTCACCAGGTAGTCAGCGAACCTGAGGTCCTCCGTGGATAGATGCAGCAGCCTGCGCAGCTCCAGGTCACTGGTCTCCACACGGCCCGTCTCCACCTGTGGACAAACACAGAAACTGAGGTCCTCCGTGGATAGATGCAACAGCCTGCGCAGCTCCAGGTCACTGGTCTCCACACGGCCCGTCTCCACCTGTAGACAAACACAGAACCTGAGGTCCTCCATGGACAGATGGAGCAACCTGCGCAGCTCCAGGTCACTGGTCTCCACTCGGCCCGTCTCCACCTGTGGACAAACACAGACCTGCAACCATCACTGATTAGTAAAGAAAAACAAGTTTCACGACGTTTCAGGATCTGGAATCTGATCCCGTCTTCAGGTGGAAGGAAACCTGAAATAAGGCCAGTATGGCTACCAATATTAAACAAGGAGTTGAAAGACAGGGAAAATAAAGTGTCAGCAAATAGGGTAATTATTAATAATTCTGTTCAAAATTCTCACAACATGTTAACCCGTAGCAAGGCCAAGGGGCAAAATCAGGTCAAAAATTAACTAAAAAAAACAAACAGACTCACGGAATTTGCATATCACATGTCTTTGTTTCAGGTTGTTGCCACCAGTAGCACGCCGTGATTTGGTTGGCTCTGGCCGCCGCCATTTCCTTTCCTCCAACCAGTCTCAGCTCAGCTCTGATTGGGTGTGGACGTACTCTCTCCTGACTGATGATTCTTGATACTTGATTTCTGTGTTATTTTGTGTTCTTGTTTTTCTTTTCAGCGTGGTGTTTTTGTGACTGCTTTTTCAGTTCACTGTTTTAGCTGTGTTTTTTGTTCAGGTTATCCTGGCTATGTATTACTGATGTTATGTTCTAGGTTTTCTTCCACCTGAAGACGAGATCAGATTCCAGATCCCGAAACGTCGTGAAACTTGTTTCTTTACTAATCGGTGATGGCAAATGTCCGCAAAAATCCAAATCAAAATATAAAATCACCATCACCAACAATGAATTTCAAACAAAGACCAGCAACGTTAACTCCCAATAGAATCTAGTTTTAATACCCGACCAGACTAGGTTTGATTCCCTGATGTTTAAATTTTACAGCTTGGAATTTCAAAATAGTGATAATTTCACATTTTCATAACAAGAGTGGAAAGTGATGAGTCATTGCATATTTGAGACAGTATGTTTCAAGTATGAAATTTATCGAGCACTTCATGTGTCGAGAATATGCAGACCAGACCACATTGGTATTTCATTTCTGTCATTACTTTTGCACATTACATTACTACAAAATATAATTCTACTTTTGCAAAGTAAACAATATCATAGTGAATTTTGACAGGTGATAAACATATAACGAAAACAGATGATTTCATATTACTATACCAGTAGCTAAAATGTTTTTAAAACCATCTGTAACACAACACAGTGCAAAGCAATAAGCACAGTTGCACAAACTTCGAACCAGTTTGCTGCCAGGTGGAAGAAGGAGATATTTTAAGGGAAGGTAAAAAATGTAGTGGGAAAGTAAAAAAAATTCTTGTTAATAATTCTTTATAGGATGATTAGGTTTTAATGTAAAACTCCTACCTCTACGAGGACTTCGGCCAGTTTCTTCTTCTGTTTGAACAAGACATTAGTGGCTCCAACAAAGTACCCTCGCACATTCTGATCCATCAGCACATCCATGTAAGGCAGGGAGAGGTATGGGAGGCAGAGGTATCCCTGCAAATATAACACAAAACAATTTGCTAGACTCTCTTGGTGAGCAATCTTGGCTTACCGTACTCAAAGAATAATTAATAATTTTTTAGTTTAAAACAACACACAAAAATTAGAGTTCCGAAGCAAAATATTAATCGGATAAATATAAATATTAATCGGACAAATTATTTATGGCCCTTACCTCCTTTAATTATTTAGGTTATTGAACTGGTTGCTTCTGCTATAAATTTTGCATTAGCAGAAAACAACATGGGGACAAGTCAAGCAAAGCAAAGGGTGGCAATCTTTCGGCTTGAATAAGGATGATTTACTGATAGGTTAATGTTTACAGATTTATGTTCAAGTTTGAATATGGGTGATTATTATAGTGGATTTTTGGCAATGGCAAGAAAATAAATCTATACTGTTTTAAAATGGGGCTTTTATTGCTATGCCACCGACTCACCACTTCCACTAAATCGTTTTATTAATGTTTTCACAGAAACCGATAGATATTTCGCCTATTCCCACACAATTGAAAATTACCATGATTAATGATTAATTAATGATTACCTTTGAATTAATATACTTTTCAAGTAAGTTTGGTAACGATATATATACAATATAAAAAGTGATTTTTATCTTCAAGTAGCTTCTGCATTTTATCATTCGGTGATTCAGTTGACATTTATCAGAGGCATGAGATGAGCCATCACACAAAAAGGCCATCTGTACCAACACATTGTGATGTATTAAACCAAGCCTTGACAGCAAATAGACACTACACAAACAATTGACTCATGTGTTTTATTTCTTGCTATTGGTCTCCAAAACATTTTAGATTTAAGAATAATTGCCATATATATTTTGTATCTGTTTAGTTACTTTATAGGCTAGGTCTATTCTATGTCAAAAATCTGAAAACGAGTATAATTTTTTTAATGGCCTAGGAAATAAGTGATTATGGCATATAAAATGTATGACCATTTAAAATAACAAAACTTCTAAGATAAAGATGATTAATAAAAAAATGCATAAATTTAAAATCATATAAACTAATCCGAATACATTGTTGACGCTTTTAAAATTAATAGTAGAAACCACTTGTACTTTACGAAATTGCCTGATTTAAATAAGGCATAAGTTTTGCTTAGTGATCCTATAAAACAATGAGGTTAGACAGAATTGGTAGGTTTTTGATTGACCCAAAAAATGTATGCACTCTTGCATTTTGGTTATAGGGCTAATATTTGATTTAGTTTTAAATTTGTATGAATTTATTTTTATTTCACTATTTATTTTCAACAGACACATTGTCTATAAACAATTTTTGATCAATTCAATGAGTGGTAAACACAGTACGTTGTTCAAATGTTAATCTTACCTAAATAAATAAAAACAATCCAATTTCTTGGAAATTCAGCAACTTTTTTATTTGTGCACCAAATTGGATAGGTTTTTTTGTTTTAGCGAATTTCCCCTATAGGGAAGAAGCTATTACCGTAGGTCTCATGGTAAGACCTAAGCCCCAGACCATGATAACTTTTCGTTTTGCAACCCCCAGACGCAAAAAACACCATTCGTTCAGATTTTTAGATATATATATATATATATCTATATATATATGTGTCTGTTAGCACGATAGCGGCCGTAAAAATGGTCCGATCTTGATGAAATTTGGTACAGACATGTAAAGTGGTAATCGATTGGACGAGTTCGTGAACCAGCCCGATCGGTCCACCGGAAGGGGGGTAAAGGGGGATAAACCCCCTCAAAAATGGGTTTTTTGAGCTTTTTACATAGAAAAATAAAATTTATCAAATTTTTGTTGGCACCATTGAATTTAGCTCAAAAAAATAAACAATTTAGTATCTTGAATCACTGCTCTATGTCCATTGGTTACCGAGATATTGAAACTGGTAAACACAGTACGTTGTCCCAATGTTAACCTTATGGGAAATAAGTAAAATTCTATATCTCGTTTATTTCTCAACATATGTTGATAAAACTTGGTAAATGGCTTCTTCTAGTTCAGATCTACTAAATATTGAATTAAAACCCCAGTTTAAACATACCTGTAGCAGCAAACCTGCATACTCATTCCCCATGTTAATCTTATGTAGCTTACAAAAACATGTCAAATCTCGCTATGTTAGATTAAAATATATTGTTTTGCATTTGAAATTCGCTGAGTATGCAGGTCTGCTGCAACGGGGGTATTCTTCGTATATTTTAGGACAAGGTATGTTTGAAATAAAATTTTTAATTCGACCCTGGGGCTCTCTCCCACTGGCCCTTAAAGTTACTTGACCATGTATGCATTCTGGTGGAGTAACTGGAGAACTAATCCTAATCATAACCATATGCTGACATGTAAACAAATGTGAATTTGAAATATGTGTTTATTTATTTAAACTTGGATTATTTACTTTTGTAGTTCAAGAATTTTGTGAAATTAAAAGGTCCAATCAAAAGTTACTTTTTGTATCTGAAGAATTCTGATTACATGACACGTGAATCTAACTTTTTATCTAACTAACCTTTTAGGATGTTCAGTAATGAAGATAAATCCTTATAGTTTTGTTTGGTTTTGGAAAAATTAATATTGCAAACCTTATGAGTGTGTGAAAAACTGCAGTTTTTTATTTGACCAGAGAGTTTGAGAAGTTTTTGAGTTCACCAAAATCATGACTATATTTTAAGTTTAATAGCCTATAACATTGATTCAGTATTATTCTGAGTCTTGAAAATGCCACGTTACCCTCGACGCAACAACCTGGGCCATAGAGAACGCAGTGCTGTGATTGTAGGACACTTTCGGGCAAGTCAAAATGACAAGCAAAACGAGTCTCGAAATACATAGTTTGTCTGTACATTTTTAAACAAACAACTGTACCTATATGTGACACATATACACACAGACAGAACCTTACCACCACAGTAACTATTACTCACATCGTAGAAGACTTGCAGCGGGCAGCCACAAGCGTCGGCGTCCATCTGTGCAATGTTGGCGAGGATGCTGGACACCGTCGCCTCACCCAGAGTGTCCATGCTGGTGTCCCTTGGTAAATGTGTCTCATTCTGGCTGATGTCGCTAGGGGACTTGTCACCGTTCGGAACAACATCACTAAGCATACTTTCACCATTAGCTACGATATCACTCGCCACTCTATCACAGTCACTTTGGTTGTTCTCTGTATTACTGCCTGTTTTGCAATCCAATTCTTCACAAAGGTCCATTCCGTTTTCATCATCGTCTCTGCTAACCACTATACTTACATTAGAAGGAACATTCTGAATGTTTTGTTGGCAGGTGGATTCTATTAGACTGTTTTGATCGTTATCATCTAAATATTTTTCAAAATCCTTGTCTGGTTCTTTAATTTCTGGAGAAATACTGTCTTGATTTTCAATCTGACTATTTTTATCTTTGGCTTCGATGATCAACTGTGTCGACTCAGGGGCGTAGTGAGGAACTGGTGACATTGGTCTGGATGGTCTGAAAAAGAGTAATAGAACATTAATTTTTAAAATTGAACCACTTTGCTATTTACTTTAGAAATTAAAATACATTATTTGAATAAGGAACATAAATATGACTATGTAAAAAATTACCTGAGTTCATTAAAGGTTAACTCGTGCAAAAAATGAAATGGACAGGTGAATCGCAAGGTGCTTTTATTTTTGTGAAAAAAGGGTCATAAATTATTTCACAGTACATCTGGGCCAACCGCAAGGCACGAGCGCTCGAACAACCAAGAGAGAGGGGGGAGGGAGGGAAGCCCTAGGGTGGTTGGGGCTGGCATCCTGGACTAACGGGACTATCAATTGAGTTTTTTAAACTACCCCAATACTACCATGATTGATTGAGGGGATAAGTTGAAGCAGAGCAGAGATTACTTAGACTACGAGGAGTGTTTCAGCCTTATGAAGGAGTACAAGAAGTGTCAAGTTAGGTTAGGTAAGGTTAGCTTCATACTCCATAACTTTCACCATGTGATTCATCTTCGGCTCAAGTGAACAGCTCACTGTCCTCTCCTCAGACTTTGAAATTTTAAAACCTCCTGAGGTAAAGACTTACCTTTAGGACCTTTAGGAAAACAACTGAGTTTAACAACAGACAGACACTTTTACTTTTTGTATCTGAAGAATTCTGATTACATGACACGTGAATCTAACTTTTTATCTAACTAACCTTTTAGGATGTTCAGTAATGAAGATAAATCCCCATACTCAAACAAAAGAACGAGGATGGTTTAACTCCTACCAATTGTGGAATTGTGGAGATCATGGCCCAACTCCACAATTTTATTGCAGCTCAAAAATAAAATATACTATGTCAAGCGTAAAAGAGATTTTTAAGCAAATGCTGAGTAAAGTGTGCTTTGGAAATGAAGTGTACTAAACGTTAGAAAATGAATACTACTTACCTGATACAAGCGCAGTGGTGGAGGCCTTTCTCGATCATGTCGCGGTGGAGGGAGAGCAGGGAGAGGATGGTGGCATAGAGCGGCTGCACGGGAGACCTGTACTACTTACCTGATACAAGCGCAGTGGTGGAGGCCTTTCTCGATCATGCCGGGGTGGAGGGAGAGCAGAGAGAGGATGGTGGCGCAGAGCGGCTGCACGGGAGACCTGTTCTACTTACCTGATACAAGCGCAGTGGTGGAGGCCTTTCTCGATCATGTCGCGGTGGAGGGAGAGCAGGGAGAGGATGGTGGCGCAGAGCGGCTGCACGGGAGACCTGTTCTACTTACCTGATACAAGCGCAGTGGTGGAGGCCTTTCTCGATCATGTCGCGGTGGAGGGAGAGCAGGGAGAGGATGGTGGCACAGAGCGGCTGCACGGGAGACCTGTACTACTTACCTGATACAAGCGCAGTGGTGGAGGCCTTTCTCGATCATGCCGGGGTGGAGGGAGAGCAGAGAGAGGATGGTGGCGCAGAGCGGCTACACGGGAGACCTGTACTACTTACCTGATACAAGCGCAGTGGTGGAGGCCTTTCTCGATCATGCCGGGGTGGAGGGAGAGCAGGGAGAGGATGGTGGCGCAGAGCGGCTACACAGGAGACCTGTACTACTTACCTGATACAAGCGCAGTGGTGGAGGCCTTTCTCGATCATGCCCGGGTGGAGGGAGAGCAGGGAGAGGATGGTGGCGCAGAGCGGCTACACAGGAGATCTGTACTACTTACCTGATACAAGCGCAGTGGTGGAGGCCTTTCTCGATCATGCCGGGGTGGAGGGAGAGCAGGGAGAGGATGGTGGCGCAGAGCGGCTGCACGGGAGACCTGTTCTACTTACCTGATACAAGCGCAGTGGTGGAGGCCTTTCTCGATCATGCCCGGGTGGAGGGAGAGCAGGGAGAGGATGGTGGCGCAGAGCGGCTGCACGGGAGACCTGTTCTACTTACCTGATACAAGCGCAGTGGTTGAGGCCTTTCTCGATCATGACGGGGTGGAGGGAGAGCAGGGAGAGGATGGTGGCGCAGAGCGGCTGCACGGGAGACCTGTTCTACTTACCTGATACAAGCGCAGTGGTGGAGGCCTTTCTCGATCATGCCGGGGTGGAGGGAGAGCAGGGAGAGGATGGTGGCGCAGAGCGGCTGCACGGGAGACCTGTTCTACTTACCTGATACAAGCGCAGTGGTTGAGGCCTTTCTCGATCATGACGGGGTGGAGGGAGAGCAGGGAGAGGATGGTGGCGCAGAGCGGCTGCACGGGAGACCTGTTCTACTTACCTGATACAAGCGCAGTGGTGGAGGCCTTTCTCGATCATGCCGGGGTGGAGGGAGAGCAGGGAGAGGATGGTGGCGCAGAGCGGCTGCACGGGGGACCGGTAGAACACGACCCTGCGCTCCAGCAGCAGCAGCTTGAACAGCAACAGCGTCTTGTGGCGGAACTGCAGCACCAACTCTCTCGCCGACAATCCTGCGATCAAGAAAAAATGTGGGTTAAAGACTAAGTGAGTTGTAAATATACCATATTCATAATTGATTCAACATTCCGGCGTTAATTACGAATCCTCTTTTATTAGCTCATTGTAGCAGTTTTTACTTCAATATTTAAATCATTTTATACATAAGTAGGTTTAAACAAATACTTCAATGTTTGAATCAGTTTATACATTTGTAGGTTTAAACAAAAGTTATGGCACAGCTTGACAAACTAAAGCTTTAAACTAAGGAGTTTCAACAGAGGGTTGATTAAATTATTCACAATTAACTAATTAACTGTAACATTAACTTATACTTATGTAACTTGTACTTATGTTTCACAAAATCAAAAGAAATGGGATTTCCAAATGTATGAATTATTATAACTGTTTTACATACAAGTATAAGTATTTAAGGACGAATTGGTAATTTTAGAGGTACTAGTATCATAACATAATTATATAATGATTTAATATTCCCATGGTAAGTTTAAAACTGAATGACACATATATAGCACAGCAAGGGTATTAAGAATAGCAATCTCTCAGATAACTTAAAAGCTTAAATTAGAAATTCTCCGTACCAACGAATATCTGAGGAGCAGCTGGAACATCAGGGATTTGTTGCAGACAATCATTGAGATGGTGATAAGTGTCCTTTAGAAGAGAGACCTGGTGGTAAAAGATTTGTTAGTGTTAAAAAGAAAAAGTTCTTAAAAAGGTATTATTCTAATAAACTGAGTTTTAACGAGAGTAACTAATAAATAATTATTTTTGAAGTAAAAGAGATCAGGAGTTATATTACTGTCAGCAGATATCGAGCAGATATCGAGAGCAGATATCGTTAAATTACCGTCAGGTTCTCAGTTTGTCAGGCCTTGAAGATGCGCACAGATGAAAGGCGATAAAATTAGTCTAAATTAGGCAGTAGTAATTACGGATACTATTGGTGGATGGTAATTTTGAGTGGGTGCGGAATCAGTTGGTATTACTGTCTTATGTAAATATCTTGTTTAAAATGGATATCAGACTGCATATGTGTTTTTTCTCTGGATATTTCAATCTGACAATAGCCAATATTTCATTATTTGTGAGGTGGAAAGCGAAAAGGGTCCTCTTGTCGGGAATTTTCGATTTTGAGTTATTGATATTTTTGAATTCCTCATTTAATTCCTAATAATTTGGTGCAAGTCCCATGAGTCTACGATTTTTTTGGCTAAAGTTATAGGACTTTGAAATTTCATGAGGGAAACGGGTCATTTTGAGAAAAATCGATTAAAAAATTTCCAATATGCATAAAACCTATAGTTTTTGTATTTAAGAAATGATTTTGGTATCAAAAGAAAGCTTATGTCTTATTTCAAGGGAATACCAATTTTCGTCTTAACTCACAGTAGTTTTCAGGAAAATAATATTTTTCCTAACTCCTACTATTTCTTGGGCTACTCTCACCTTTTTATTTTAAGTTGCGTAGACCCCTCAGTCAATCCTTTTGTTGAAATCCAAATTTCAAACACGTCAACTATTTAAAAAAAACACTAACACACAGACACATTCTTTAACACAATTACATACATAGTCTACGCACTCCCGATATTTCGCGGAACCTCAAAAACGTCCCGCGTCTTTAGGGGGATTTTCCCTAACTTGCCGTTGTCGGTCACGTATCCGCCGCGAGCGCCGAATTTGAACTGGCGGCGGTGACGCATCCTGTTGGGGTGGGGGAAGTGGTTTGTTTACCTTCCTTACAGATAAGACCGAGCCTTTGTCATCTGCCCTAGCTAGTAATTGTTTTATTTCCTCACTCACCACTTCTCACTCACAAACATTGCATTGACTTCAACCGACGGTCTGGATATGGGATTATTTTCAATGCTCATAAAAAGAGACTCGGCTAAGTTTCGTTTTTTCCAATCCTGTTCCTTATATAAAATCCGACTAGAATCCCACAGAACATCATGTCCAGTACTAAGCACATGTTCGCTTAACTTTGAACCATATGATTCTTTATTAATAACCTTTTTATGATGTTCCTCAATCCTCACCTGAACCGGTCTTGAAGTTTGGCCTATATAATTCCTATTGCACGAGCACGGTACCCTATATACAACGTTCTTATTTTTTTGTCCACAATTGATTGGCTTTACCTTTGTAAGCTGGCTACATAAGGAATTTTCAGACCTGAAAACTGTTCTGATGTTATATTTTTTATTTATCCGGCGAATTTTTTCAGAGATATTCCTATAGTAAGGTATGGACACTGTAGACACTGGCTGTTCGATATCAATATTTTCGTCCGGTTTTTGTTCATTTGCTCTTAGCACAGCTTTGTTTATGACTTTTTCATTATACCCACTGTTCCTTAAATCATTTTTTATCCTCCCAATTTCATTATCGTAAGACTCCTCATCACTACAAATTGTCTTGGCCCTCTTAACCAGTCCTATAGCTAAACCTAATTTTACATGCTCAGGATGGTTCGATGCGTAATTAAGGTATACACCCGAGGCGGTAGGCTTACGATACACACAAGTTCTCCAAGTGTTGGGGAGTTTTTCCACCAGAACGTCAAGAAAAGGCAGGGTCTACGCAACTTAAAATAAAAAGGTGAGAGTAGCCCAAGAAATAGTAGGAATTAGGAATATTTGCCTCACCTAAAAAGGAAAATAATGTAATTTAAAACAAGAATAATATTTTTATCAAAGCATGTCATAAAAAGTTGTATTCCAGAAAAGGGAACTCTTGTCGGCCCTATGTTATTCTCCATAACGACAAGAGGTCCCTTTTTAAAACTGAATATTTTACTGTTACCTCATTAAAGTTTTTTATCGTCAAACAACTGAAACCAAACTGTAATTTGAGATGAAAAATATAATAACATGCGATAACATTGGTTCACCTGACAGGCTGCATCGCAATCATTGCTGCAGCCACAAAAACAAAAATTCCCAAACCTATCTTTTGTAATCACATTACTCTGTTTATATTTAATTTTGCTCATTATTGAGGCATTCAAGGAGCAATAATATATAATTAATTGCTCATTTATTACAGTAAAATAACTATTGTTACCATACGTTTAGTTTCTTAAAAAAGATTCTGTTTAGTAGCCAAAGTATTGTTTGTAAAAAGGGACCTTTTGTCAGGATTGTATGAAATTGGTGAGAAATTCTGTTCTCAAAAGAGACTTGAATTTACTTGAAAACGACTGAAAATTAGTTCCTCTTAAAATGTCATTGGTTCCTAAAAATACTACAATGGGATCATTTCTTGTAAGGTTGGGGGGTGCTGCCTTTAACATTTGTTTGATATCCCCTGTAGTATTTCCAGATATTGCTAAAGATCCTTTTACAGAAATGCCATAATTTATTCTAGGCCTATGTTGCAAGTAATTTTGGTATCTAACAAATTGTGAGTCACCTATTATATTAAATAAATGCATTTTTCCAGTTAGGATTTAATAAAGGAATAGCGGTCACAATGAAAATGTTTTAAGTGTGGAGTAAGAAAATATTGCCAACTCAGAACGGAACGTACAGTAGTAGAATTTCTATTGTGAGGGAGGAGAGAGACAAAAAACGTTTGGTCTTTGTTGTGTGAAGGGTCAGCCGTGACCTTGAATACGTCTTATCTCAGCGTCGCAAATATTACTATTTGTATTCGAGGGCAGGGGAATATTTACGTTTTGAAATTGATAACAAACTTGATATGTTTTGAAGTTTAAGTTTAGTATTTATTTATGAAAGATGTTATGGACGTCATTAAATTGAAAATAACTTCTATTGCTAGCAATGAGTGAATTATATTAAACATAACATAAATACAATGTAACATGTTTTAGAATACATTTTATATTTTTTATTTTTTTATGCTTTATGATGTAATGACACACATTTAATTGCCTAGGGTACAGGAAGCTTACAATAAATATCAAATATAGATTCGTGCAAACTGCTTCCTGCAATAAATAAATATTTCGTGCGTCCCAAGGCAAATTATTTACAAAATATTTTAATCATGCAATGTGTGCAACACATAACTAATATTTCTTATTAAGTCGTTCACTTTAATATTTTTTTTTTTTACACTTTATATTTTACAATTTTTTTTGGCGTATTCTAAAACACGTACAACACATTGAAGATCTGAAATAATAGATACACTGACAGTTATTAAAATGGATAATCCTACGGGTGACTATTAAAGCTAATAATAATTAATTACTATTCCTAAAAATCTGCCCTGACAATTCACTTTCCTGTTTGGAAATAATCTATTACTTACTTTGAAATCCTTAACAACTTCATAATTTATGTAAACTCCTTTGGTACCCTAACTGGATTAAATTTATATTAAATCACCATCACTGAATTGAAAAATAATGAAAAGGTAATAAATAATACCGACTATCCACTCTTCAAGCCTGTGAAAGGTTTGAGTTGTTCACGCACCGGCAGTGGCGTGCAGATAGACCGACCTGCGGAGTCATGGAAGCGTTTAACGCTCAAACAAACTACGATCTAATGTAATTTAATTTAATCAAAAAATCTGAATGACTCTCCTTATTTTATGGGAAAATTTTAATTCGAAAGCTCTGCTACCATTTTGTAGCAGAGTGGGCCGTTATTTAATTAATTGTGGAACGGTTCGGTCTCTAACATGATTCCTGCAGATGCAGTCGCGAGGATCTTATTCCATGAATTATATTTTCCCCCCCTGGAGAGCCATTTTTGACGTTAATAGATTAATAAACGATAGAAAATACTAGCAGGAAATGAAATACTTGACCCCTTAATTTTATTCCGACTATAAACTGCATTCGGAAATTATGAGGATCTGTTTCGACAGGCTAAGCCTTGAGTATAATGATTCTAAATAAAGAATAATAATTATACCGAGAATAGTAAGTTGTTTAATTTGGAATTTAGAAGGATCGTATCGGGCCTAATTTGACTGCCAATTAGTTTCTTACATACCAGCTCCAGCTCCCCCGCTCTCACCCCATGACCGTGCTGAAGAAGTCTACTCTTGCATCGTGGGTGGTGGATGATCTGAACTGGACGACGGTCAGCAGGCGAGAGAGCGACGACTTACCTGGGCCGCTGGGTATACCCTCTGCACTCTGAACCTTGACCTTGGTCTAGACTGGGCAGGGCTGAGGTCGAGTTTCAAACAAAAGCTGGTGCGACGGTTATATGAATGATGTCACATCTTTACACCAAACTTCGTTGTAGTTCTCTAAAATTCCGCTAGAATTCAGGAGAGTTCATTTTTTGGACCAAAGTCTGCTTACGAAGTGCATGTTGGACATGGGACCTCTTGTCGTTATGGCGAAATAACATTGAGCGACAAGACCTTTATGTTTTACAAAAAAAAGGATAAAGAATAACAATTTTTACTGAATTTAAATCTCTAATGACACCACAATCATGAAAATCAGCTAATAAACAACTCAGTTATGGTCGAATTTATTTAACAAGGCAGCGTAATTGGTTTATTTCAGCGCATGGCTCAGCGCAACAATGGACTATTTTGATCCAAGATATGCTGCATCGTTAGCTAAATTCAACCATAACTCAGTGGTTTATCAACCGATTTTCATAATTTTGTTACCATTAGATTGGAAATAAAAGTTACTGTCTACTACTAAGTTACTAAGTTGGTACTAATAGTTGTCCTGTCTTATCTATTATATTTTTAAAATAAGACAAAATAACATCTGTCGGGTCAGCTAGTTATCAAAAGAATTTCTAGGATTTTGTTCAAATTGTATCAACCACTAGAAACTTATTTTCATATACATATTTTGTATCAAATTAAAGATATCACTCTCTAGATGTCCTTTGGGGGTTTGGAAAATATTATATTAAAAGCCTTCGTCAGGAGGCTTTAGAAATTCTAGCGCTCACAAATTCCAGCAAGACTTGGCTCACATTGAGGCCATGAATGGAGTTTTCAGCCGCACACTTCTTCTTGGGATTGGGCAACAGAGTTAGATCTGGACAGCCCTCAAATAAGATTTACAAATTTGAAAGGATGGCGTTTTCTGTCTTAACGTAAGACATACAGCAATAGCTTCTGACTTGTAAGGAAAATCCGTTAAAAGTAAAAAAAATTAATGAAAAAATTACAATAAGTACCTTGGTAAAATCACCCTCTTCAAAGTAAGCATGTGTGATCAGAGCCATTTTGACTTGAATATGACCATAAAGTGGAATGGAGCTAAGTACACAAACTGACTTCTGTACAGTGCCTCGTGTGATGTCGGCTGTGCGGTTCTTGATCCTCTGTAAAAAATAGAAAATTTCAATGAGCCAACCATAACTTTTTTCATTTAAACCTCGAGGAAACAGTAAAATCAAACTGAAACATAAAAATATGGGTACTTGTTTATTTGTTACTATGCCATACAATAACCCTGCAGCAACAGACCTGTACACCCAGAGAATTTAAAAACTTGGATAAATAATTAACAGAAAGCCTCATATGAAGTAAAATCATCACATGTCTTTAATAGGCAAGAAAAACATTCTCCACGAGAAAAACAGTAATAACGCAGGTTTGCTGTGTAGGAAATGTGAAAATGGAGGATTTTAGGCTGTAGGTGTCAACTAGATGAAGCCATATAACGAAGAGATATAACAAATGTTAAGAGAGTAACAATCTATACTCGTTTATTTATTTCCAAAAAGGTGGCAACCAGATATCACATAGGACTATGAAACATTTTCCCGACTTTTCCTAACCATTTTGAAAAAAGTTCCTGACCATTGGAAACATTGACATTGCCTCCTATAGATTTAGCACAATCTTATAATAGTATATTGCTTTATGGCTGCAATGTATAGTAAAAACATGGGCTCACAAATTACGCGTGGGGTTCTTTATGGGTGGCTGCTGTAATAGTATATTACATCACTAGACCGGTAAGTACGGTAAAACTTACCGGACATGTGACATACGATACTTTACATCATACTACTCAGAAAAAACATATTTTTTAATCATAACTTATTCATTGCATAAACCATTATGTTTCTCAATTCTTCACCTAACCTTCAATAAACAAACAAACATTTGATACTATTTCATGTTCAGGTTGTAGTTGGCAAGAGTTTTTCAAATCTCTTGCTAGTATTGTGGCAAAAATATTGCTTGTTCTTTATCGGCAAATCGCTCAGCTGCATCGCAGTCGGCAAATCTTAAGACACATTCATGTGACACTATTTGTAATCTTGAAGATTGTAAATAAAGATGTTTCTGGTTCTGATTCTACTGCTACCAGTGCTGCCACTGCATTTCTCTGAAGTAACCTTTAAACATGCATTAAACGTCATTTGCTGCATCATCAAGTGACTGTTTTGATTGTTAACTTCCATTATTTCCATTTCCTAGTGCACAGTAAATTTACTGTGCAGTTATCAGCAAAGAGTAACTTTCCAACTAAGAGTAAGACACAGAAAACGGGTGTTTCTGTGTAGTATGATGTAAAAGACTTGACCGCCGCAATATTTCCAACAGATTTGCCGGCTGTGATGCAACCGATCGATTTGCCGATAAACATATTTGCTACAATACAAGCAAGATGTTTTAAAAACTCTTAAAATCAAATATATCTTTATTCAAACATACATATTAAATATACATGAATGTGTCGATAAAAACGTTAATATAGTCATACCTAAGTACAAGTAACAAAGCTTTCCTTGTTTCCAAGTGCCCAAAACTATTATTTACTTTTTATCTTTAAAAAATCATTCTTATGCTAAAATAATTTGGGTGACTAATCAAGTAGCGCTTTAGTTTCTTTTTAAATTTTGCATAATTATTTTCATTCCTGATGCTACCTGGAAGGGGGTTAATAAACTTTGTACCACTATAAGATGGTCTTTGACTAAAAATTTTCTGTATTTTTTTTTACAGTAAAACTCTGTAGGCTATTTCTTGTATTGTAGTTGTGTACCTCACATTGCCGCTTGAATTTTGTCTGATTAAATTTTACAAAAAGTATTGTTCTGTATAAGTAAAGGCTGTAGAAAACTACTTCCACGTTATGAACAACTGAAATTTGGCTATGATGTGACAGACTTTTGCCGGCAGCATCATGTAACAGCCATGATAAGAGCGAGCAATTTTTCCTGGGAGTCCTGAAACAAAATATTCTCATGGTCTTGGCCTTGAGTCTTCCTATGCGACCTACAGTAAGCTTCTTTCCTATAAGGGAAATTGTCTAAAAGGGAACAAGAATCAAAGTATACTGGCCTCAACAGGAATCTGACGGAAACACGAAATGCCGAATACAGTCTGATCGGGGTCGGTGAGACTGGGAAGGTGGAAGTAGACAGTGTCCTCATCATAGTTGTGTGATCCATCAGGCAGAGCGAGAGTCGGTAGATACTTCCACCCTGGCGGACAGTCACTCTCGTTCTCACCTCCAGCCAAAGGTGGGTACGAGTACTCCACCTAAGATGGCAAACAATCAATTTAGCCTATACCCAACATAGTAAGAACCCAAAAAAGTTAAAATTACAGGGATCCCACCCATAAACTATTATGACCTAGGTTACTTAAACTGTATAAAATACAGAAGTTTAAAATGATAGAGTAAAATTTATTCAAACAAAAAAAGTTTGATAATCTCAAATATGCCATAAGATGTTGCTTTTGCACTCGATTGTAACTTTTTGCTTGAGTTTTAAAGAAAGAAAACAAGAATTTTAATGCTTTATTAGGTCTAGTACTTTTGAATTCTAACCACAAGGAGCATTGTAGGGACCTAGATAAAAATTTTACATTTTGGAAATTTGATTGCTATATATGTTTGGACTTAAGTTAGCCAACCAAACAGAAGTTCATGACATGGCCATTGTTTATTTGTGCTGTAAATGTTTTGTGAACATGAAAAGATTTATGTAAAAAAACACGTTTTCATTAAAAGAAACTATTGCAACTGTAATTGGTAAAATTGCAGGTTAAACTATTAAGCTAACATGCTTCTCAGAACGGTATCAGTTAGTGGCACAAAAAAAGAATAGATTCCCTGTTCTGTTCCCTAGCAAAAGAATAAAAGGGATGGTAGAAGAGAGATGGGAAGAAATCGGTGTATTTCGCTCTCCCTTGAACCACAACCAAGCTGAGAGCTACGTGGAGTTGTGTGTATTTCGCTCTCCATGCAAGCTAGCGCTGCCTACCGGTAGTTTGCAAAACTAGCTTGTACCAAGCTTAAAAACTTATTAGAATTTTGTACATAAGACCTGGGTTTTAAAAGTTAATGTTTACATTGCCATACCCTATCAAATTGTTTTTGAAAGAAAACATCTTAATAGCTACAGGCAGGAAATTGTTTTTGAAAGAAAACATCTTAATAGCTACTGGCAGGTTAGTATATCTTAAAAATATTCATTTAGTTAGAACCGTTTATTTTTCACTCTTTAAAACACACATTAAGTTAGGCCCTATATCAATGTATTCGATATAGTCCTTTGAGGTTTTACAAAAAGAAACTTTAAAAAACATTTTTGTATCAAAAAATGCCATCAGAGCAAGGGCCAAACAACCTCTCAAACTCACTGTCTGGATTTTTTTCAAACAATTCATTACGCTATTTTGACTGTTCTATGCCTTTTTATTTTTATATGTTTGATGTAGGCCTACATAAAGAAAGAAAACTAATTATTGAAAGAAAAATCTCAAAGTTACAATATACCTTACTAGATTAGAATTAAATTTTTCTGAATATCACAAACTCTTAGTTTTTTAAAGGTAATCCGAGTACATTGGCAAGAAGCTCTACCAAGTTCTGCCAAGTGATCTTAAAACCGTTCAGAAGATTTGCCCCTTTAAAAGTAAACTAAACAGAATCCTTGTAGCCTACAGAACAGTTTTTATGATGTAAACAGCTCTCTGGAGTACGGTGATAACCCTCTATCAAAGTCAAGTCAAAATATCCTTTATTCATACAAGTACAATTGTACAAGAATAGAGAACTTCCACCCTGGCGGACAGTCACTCTCGTTCTCACCTCCAGCCAAAGGTGGGTACGAGTACTCCACCTAAGATGGCAAACAATCAATTTAGCCTATTTTAGCCTATTTTTAGTTTTTTTTTGTTTTGTTGCCAGTACAATTTTAGCTATCTACTGCTAAAATTGTTTCACATATCAGTCATATAAAATAAACTCAATAAAGTCTTATATAATAAAGTCAATGATATATTTTATGCAAAGTATAAAACAATCAGAGCATTATTTCTTCATTCATTCTACCAAAACTCCTCAAGAGAATAAGGAGCAAGTTTGACCAAAAGCTCACAGACAATTTTTAAATTTTTTTGTATCATTATCCGCTTTAAGTGTTTTTGGAAGATGGGAAAGAAATTTATTTCCTGCAAATTTAGTTTTCTTTTTATAGAATTCCAGACTGTGTCTGTCAATTAGTGTTTGAAAGCGAGTAATATAGTTATGGCTAATTGCATTTGGTACCTGATTTTTTGTATTGGTTTTGGCATAAATAATAGTTTCTAAGATATATTGTCCATAACAGTCAATATTCCTAGATCACTAAAAAGATGTTTGACCGAATCTCTTCTTTTCAAATTGAACATTATCCTTATTGCCCTCTTCTGTTGCAATAGAATCCTTTTTAAATTTTTTGATGTAGTTGCTCCATACATACTAATACCATAAGCTAAATGGGAATGAACTAAGGAATAATAGATTGTTACCAATGTGTTTAAGTTGCAAATTTTGTACATCTGTCTTAAAGCAAATAATCCAGAAGACATTTTACTGACAACATGATCAACATGTTTTTCCCAACTTACATTTTTATCAATGATAAGACCAAGAAATTTTGTATGTTCTACCTGCTGCAATTTATAATCTTCTAAAATTATGTCTGGATTTAATATGTTTTTGTTTTGTTTGGTAGAAAATGATACAAAGTTAGTTTTTTCAGGGTTTAAAAGAAGGTTTTTTGCTATCTAAAAATTCTTTTATAATGGAGAGACTGACAAATGATGATGCTTCAATATTTTCTTTTGAATTTCCATTCACAGTAATGTTGGTATCATTAGCATACAAACAAGCTGCTCCGCCCACAGGCATCAAATCTGGTAAACCCCTCAAGTATAGTAAAAACAAGAGGGGCCCCAAGACCGAGCCCTGCGAAACACCATGGCGAACTGTCTGCATCTGTGAATTAAATTTTTGAATGCAATTATATTTCAATTATTGAAAATTCAGATTTATATTATTCTATCTCAACAAACTGTTGCCTGAGAGTTAGATAGGATCTAAACCAATTTAATTCTTTGTCATAAATACCTAATTTTGATAAAGCTCATTTTCTATTAGCTTTTCAGGGATACGCTATCGAAAGCCCTGGTTAAATCTAGAAAAATGCCAATTACTTTCTCTCTCTTTCCACTGTATTTATTATACTTTCAGTAAACTCAGTAACTGCTGTGACTGTTGATTTACCTGCTTGAAAACCATGATGTTCTGAATCTATTAAGTTATTTTCATTTAGAAAATTCATCAATTGGATATCAACCACTTTTTCTAAGATTTTTGAAAAAAAACTGGGAGAAATGAAATTGGCTGGTAACAGGAAACATCATTTGGTTCTCCTTTTTTGAAAATGGGAATAATTTTGGCTATTCTGAACTTATTAGGAAAAATACCTGAAATAAGAGAAGAGTTAACTATATGTAAAAGAGGTTTTAGAATAGCAGGAAGAACTTTTTTGACTGTAATAATTGAAACATCATCATAGCCAGTAGAGTATTTGTTTTCAAAGGATAAAAGTCATTGTTTCAGATTTTTTTCATCAATTTGCTTGAATTTGAATTTATTAATGGAATTTACTTGTTGAAAATGCACTCCGCTCCTATCTTGTCCTTGAAGAATCTTGGGAAGAACAGAATTATCGACCACAGATACAAAGAAATTATTGAAATCATTACTGTCTTCAAAAGAGTCAGAAAGAAGTGTACCATTTCTCAAAATATTAATATTATATTTTGATACCTTTTGGCTGTTAACCTCTGGGTTAATTAACTGCCAATTAATTATTTGCATTTTTTACCTTGCTATCAAAAAATAATTTCTTTTCCTTATCAATACATTGATTTAATTCGGCTTTTGACTCTTTGATTGTTACTCTAACATTTTCATTCTTACTTCTTCTGAAAAAATGTTCTAATTCCTTAATCTCCCTTTTTTGTCAATTATTTCTTCAGTAATCCAATTATTTTTATTGGAACAATTTATTGCTGTTAAAGTTTGAGGGAAAATTAAAATGATGGATAAATATATCAGAAAAACATCATATTTCTTATCTACAGGTGCCTGATAAACCTCCAACCAAGTTTCTGTCATTAACACATTTCACTGTGGAAAAAAATGGTGAACCTTCCCCAGGTGCTGAACTTTTTTTTCCATAAAATCTTGCCTTTATATAAGGTGAGTTAAAACTGTGGTGCAAAAATTCGCCTGAAGTATTTATGACGTCAAATGGTGACGTCAAAGTTATGGGTCAGTACTGACCCACCCGCATTATGTTACGGACAAATTAAAAAATTCTCATATTTTACAAAAAAATGTTGTATTACACTTTAAACTTAACTTCTTGCAAGTGTACATAAAGGTAAAAAAGTTTACACACGTGAAAAAATTTCCCGGAAGTATGTAGGCCTATGACGTCATTTGGTGTCAAAGTCTTAGGTCAGTAATGACCCATAAGGAATATCAGAATGAAAAAAATTGAAAAATCCACTAATCACACAGAAAATCTTTGTATTTTTATTATATATCTTTTATCAAACTATTTATTAAAGATATAATTTAATATATAATAATGATATAATATAACTAACACACACGCGTCATAACGATAATAACAAGGAAAGGGTTAGTACTGACCCAGCCGCGTGAGAAAAAGCAAGACGCAGGAACTGAACTACCCAAAGTTGCACTGTTTCATACACAGTGCGGCAACGCAGTACAGGTCCGTCTCCGCCTCACGCACGGTGCACATGGAGCCATTGACTAGGCCAGGGCACCATGGGGCAGTACTGACCCACCCGCATCTCAGCAAAGTCCTTCATGGGTCAGTACTGACCCACCTGCAGCGAATGTGTTAATTTCATCAAAAAATATCAAAATTATTTGCTGAAAATTTCCTAATTAGTTTTTTTGTTATTATTTTACTGTTTTTGTTTGAACATGAAATTTCAAAAAGTTGAGCATCGTGGTCCGATATACAGGTTACAATACATGTAATTTAGCAAATTGTATTCTCTATATTACTAATAATATTATCAAAGGCAGTTTGTGAATTTAAAGTTACCCTCGTTGGAAAATTTAGCCAGTATGACAAATTGTATATTTTCAAAATATTAACAAAATCTCTGTATGACCTATCTTTTTTTAACACGTTTATGTTAAAATCTCCTACTAAAATTATATTTGAAAAATGTTTATTCAAAATATATTACATAAAAATTTAAAATTTATACAAAAATTTTTAATTAGACTTTGCTTTGGAGATCTATAGATACATGCTATTACAAAATTTAACTCAGCAAAAGATATTTCAGCGAGACAACACTCAAATTCTTTCTCTACTAACAGCTATTAAACTGAAGGTATACAGATTTTTTTTACTGTTAATGTTATCTTTTGTCATGATCATTACTCAAAAAAATTTTTAAAAAATTCTAAAAAGAATTTTGATTCTGCAAAAAAGCATTAAGAACTATGTTAAAATTAAAAAATTATGAATCCGTCAAAAACCATTTTATTGAGCATAGAATCTTAACCATTTACAGTTTGTATGTTTTCGAGTGTATTATGTAAAGGGAACGAACAAAAATTTATTGAAAAAGAAGGTAATCATCGTTATAACACTAGGAATAAAAAGGAAAAAAGATTACCTCAACATAAATTAGATTGCTATACGAAAAATACTTCTTATGCTGGGTTAAAATTCCTTAGGTCAGTTCCAAAAGAAATAAAAAAACGGAGAATTTAGATAAATTTAAAAATTTGTTAAAAGCATTCTTGCTAGAAAAATCTCTTTATTCAATAGATGAACTTTGTAAGTAGAATTAGTATTTTGTAATTATTTTTTGTAAATATTTATTAGTTTTATTCATGACGCTATTTCTTGTACAGTTGTACATTGTATAAATAAAGATTATTTGACTTTGTTTCCACCTCCCACACTTGTAGATCTAGCAAAATATGAACATAATTTGCAATCTGGAATATTTAAATAAAAGCTGAAATTTCTGGTTCTATCAGTTTGTGCTTAGATATTGCCAAAACAGTAGATTGAATTTCTGTAAGATTAATTTTTAAGATATCTAACCTAGATGATAGATGATGTACTTTTTACTTTCTCCCCCCTATAAATAGTATAAGGAGAAAGTATTGTTTTCGTCAAAATTTTCGAATTTGAGTTGTTAGTGGATATATTCGTTTTAGTGCTCCCTGAATCCAAAAAAATGGTTTTTGGCGTGGTGTCTGTCTGTCTGTCTGTCTCTGTGTGTGTGTGTGTGTGTGTGTGTGTGCGTGTGTGTGTGTGTGTGTGTGTGTGTGTGTGTGTGTGTGTGTGTGTGTGCGTGCGTGCGTGCGTGCGTGTGTGTGTGTGTGTGTGTGTGTGTGTGTGTGTGTGTGTGTGTGTGTGTGTGTGTGTGTGTGTGTGTGTGTGTTTCAGATTCAGATTCAATATTCTTTATTCATTGTTGAATACAGCAATGTATACATTGAATAGTGTCAATTCCATTATACAGGTCAATATTATATTTACAACAGATAAAAATACTTTTTACAAACCAAAATATTATTAAATAATATACAATTGTTCAACTTATTTGCTGTAGCTTAAATATTAACCCTTTTCAAATTCCTCAAGGTTGTATACAACCAAGTCTATCAAATATGTCTTTAATAATTGTTTAAATTTTTTAAAATCATTTTCTTCTTTTATAGTCTGGAATATATTTAATAAAATGTTTACCAGCATACGTAGTTTTCTTTTTGAATGTTTCTAAACTATGTTGTGGGAGGGGCTCAAACTTATTTCGGGTGTTGTATCTGTGAATTGGGACAATACTATTACTTTGATCTAAACTTTTTATATAAACTATAGTGTCGTATATGTAGAGGCCATAAACTGTTATTATTTTCAATTTCCTAAAATGTTCTCTAGTTGATTCTCGATAATTTAGTTTTAAAATTGTTCTAATTGCTTTTTTTTTGAACTTTTAATACTTCATCCAGATTGCCTTTCTTAGTTGCCCCATATACACTCAACCCGTATGCAATGTAGCTGTGCACAAGAGCAAAGTATATTGTACGCAAATTTCAATGTTACATAATTTTGACATTTTCCTAATTGCATATAAACCAGAATTTGCTTTTCTTAAAACATGATTGACATGATTATCCCATGATAAATTACAGTCAAGTTCAATTCCCAAAAATTTTGTTTGGTCGATTATTTCAACTTGTTCATTTTTTAAAATAATTTGGGGAGTGATGCAATTCCTACTTTGCTTTGTTTTGAAACAAACAGCTTTAGATTTTTCAGGATTCACACTTAAATTATAATTCTCAAAAAATGTCTCCAAGCTATCCAATTCTCTTTTTGACACCATTTCTATATCCCCCTGTGTTTTGCCAGATATTGTTAAGTTAGCATCGTCTGCAAAAAGACAAAGTAGAGGATGGAGAATAGTTTAAAGCTTTCCCTATATTGTTTATATAACATAAAAAAAGAAGAGGACCTAAATTGGATCCTTGAGGGACTCCAAATTTGACTTTATTTAAGGTAGACCTAAATTTTAAAATTTTGTTAAAACTAGTGATTTGAGTTATTTCTACTAACTGTTGCCTGTTTAAAACATAGGATTTAAACCAATTTAATGCTACACCTGTTATGCCCAGTTCTTGTAATTTGGAAATTAATTTTGAATGACAAACACTGTCGAAAGCCTTAGACAAATCCATAAATATGCCAACTACTTTCTCCCCTTTATCTATTGAGTCAATTATTGACTCAATAAAACTGACTGCTGCTGTTATTGTTGATTTACC
Organism: Flexamia atlantica; assembly: GCA_035578135.1. Taxonomy (NCBI): domain Eukaryota; kingdom Metazoa; phylum Arthropoda; class Insecta; order Hemiptera; family Cicadellidae; genus Flexamia; species Flexamia atlantica. Next base: position 29,340,271 of record JAQJVK010000005.1, on the reverse strand, counting down.
TTTTCTAAATCCATGCTGAATATGTTCTAATTTTTTATTGTCTTCTAAAAAAAGCACTAGTCTATTATAAGCTATTTTTTCAAATACTTTTGCTATGGATGGAAGTAAAGAAACTGGTCTATAGTTGCTAACTTTTTTCGGATTGTCTTTTTTGAATATAGGGATAACTTTTGAAATTTTAAGTTTATCAGGAAAATTTCCACATATGAAGGATGAATTTATAAGATGAGCTAACACTCCACAAAGCTGCAGCACCACCGACTTAACAACTTTTATTGGTATTTCATCAACTCCACAGGACCATTTATTTTTTAAAGAGTTGATTATGTTTAAAACCTCTTTCCTGACTGTTTCTAAGAATCTGAAGTATTTTTTGTTGTCTATAAAAGTAAAATTTGCTGTTTGAAAATCCTGCTCAGTTTGACATTGTACATCAATTGTTAACTTATTACTCTCAATGACGTTTGTAAAATATTCATTAAAGATATTACTAATAGCTCTTGGATCTGTTACCATTACATTTCCTATTTGTATACTAATATTATCTTTTTCACTTTTATTTTTTGAACCAATTTCAGAATTTATGATGTTCCATGTAGTTTTTATTACATTATCAGATTTCTTAATCCTATTATCAAAATGTTGTCTTTTACATTTAATTAATTTTTCTCTATACTCTTTATTTCTATTTTTCACTTGTTTTGGTAATGGAACCTTTTTTATTCTGCTGTTCTTAATTAAATTCATAATTTCTTTTTTTTCCTCTTTTAAATCATTGCTTACCCAATCATTTGACTTACTCTTAATTCTAAAGACCTTTTCTGGAAATGCTAAATTAAAATAATATATTAAAATTTGGTGGAATACATCATACTTCTTATCAGCTATTGAAAAATATACATCTTCCCAAGTTTCCTTATCTAATAAATTTTTGAATAGTTCTTGATTTTGTTTAGAAAAATCTCTTTTAGTAACCGTGAAATGTGTCTGCTCCTTTTTTTCTTATAAAAAACATCTTTGAATTCTACAATTTGACCATCATGATCTGATAGCATTGTTATAACACCAGATACACTAAAATTATCCCTGCTAAAATTCGTTAAAAAGTTATCAATAGCTGTAACAGACCCATTTAATACCCTAGTTGGAAAATCAACCAAGTAAGACATTTTGTACCTATTTAATACATTTTTCAGCTTTGTATGCTTACTGTTTTCATTTAATACATTTATATTTATATCCCCAGCCAATATAATATTTGCTGATATTTCCAGAGCATTTTCTATAAGTAAACTTAACTTATCTAAAAACATATTCACATCTGAACTAGGAGATCTATACAACCCTATTAGTATAATTTTGATATTATTTATAGAAAATTTTGCCATACAATACTCAAGCACTTTCTCTTCAAGTAGCACCCTCGCCATAGGTACCTCAACTCGACTCCACTCCAAGTGCTCCCTACTTAAAATCATGACGCCTCCTTTATTTGTTGATTTTCGGCAAAAACTTGAAACAACCTTAAATTCATCAAAATTAAGTCTTTCAATTTCATAATTTTTCATATTGTGTTCTGTTAAAACTACAATGCTTGGCCTAATTTCCTTAAGAATAATTTGGAGTGATTCTATTCTTTGTGATAAATTTTCAATATTTTGATGAAAAATTTTAATTCTTTCTAGTTTTGGTTGATTTACTAAGTTTTTACTGTGTTTTTTTGTATTGAGCAGTTTAAAGCGGAGCTGTGAGTTGAGCCATCTATGGTTTGACCCTCCCCATCACCAAATTGCCCATTGACACCATCACAATCACTGGTCACTGCCGCAGACATGCATATTGGTCTAGGTGGAGACTTCGAATGCCCTGAGGAATTCAAGAGCATATTATTAGGTCCCTTTAGAATCTCGGAAAAGGACAAGGGGCCAGGAGCAACAATATTTGGGGCTTCCAAGACATTTCCAGGGCTCCGACACTGCCGTGACAACTCATTGGGCTCGGACTCACAGCTGCTGTGTTGACTCGACTGTCGCACCTCAGGTTGGTCATGGTCGACGTTCCTCTCCTCAGGTATGTTGTCCTCCTTGCTGCTGCCTTCAGGTCTGGAGTCAGGGTCAGTCAGTAATGAAGAAGAAGTCTGAGTGGTCATGCAGTGTAGCTTCAACCAGTCCTCTAATACAGATGCCAGGGAAGGTGTTGTTTTATTTCCTGTTGTAGCTGTGTGGTTCCCCAATACTGCTATTATAACATTTGCACCAGTGGTCTCTTGAAATTTTTTTAGATTGGTCAGGAAACAGTCAGGCGTTACTTTATCTCTTATACAACCAAGAGGTGAACAAATTAATTGCTTTAGTTTTTTCTTGCTAAAATCTTCTGTCAACGCCTTGAACGCCTTCTCATAATCTAAATTGGAAGGCTTGTTAAAGTACTTAGGCTTGGTAACTAAGCTGTAAATAGTGGATCCGTTTCTTATTTCTTGACATGCCAAATGTTGATTGATTAAATTTTGTGGGTTCGGTTTTCCAAAGAACCTTTTAAACACCACAGCTACCCCTCTAGACATGGTTTTGCTATCCTCGATATCTGCAGAAATGCAGTGTGCAAATGCCGTATTTTGTAGGTTAGAGAATTTTTTTACCATGTCTGTCATGCTGGCATTGATAACTTTAATTTTTCCATCGGGTATCAACCCATGTTCAATTATGGGACTTGTCGTAACAGAACGTATTGTTTGTTTACTTAGTTTAGACTCAGCACTTAATGGTTTTGAAAGCCAATTTGCTATACTTTTTGATACTATCAATTTTCCTGCTCGATTTAAGTGAAGTCCGTTCTTGGTGTAGTGGGTTTTGTAGTTTAGGAGATGACTAAATATTAAATACTTAACATTTAGTTCCATTGACAGAGATAACAACCGTGAATTGCACTGTTCAATCTCTAACACCTGTTCTCCATTTTCAGGCTGTTGGTATATATAGAGTAATTCTGTTAAAATAACTTTGGCTTTAGAGGTCTTAATAAGTGATTCCATCTTGGACAGTATCATCTGAAAATGAGCTGGGTCTGTTCTGTTTGTTCCTCCTATAGTAATAATACAGTCGTTCTTGTTAAATCTGTCAATGCTTTTCCTCAACTCATCTAAAACATACAAAAGTGAGGCGCCTGGGTAATATGTGGAAGATACATCATATTGAGGCATAAGTGGGGCAAGTATGTCTGACAAATCCCTGGCATGACTATCCCCAGTTATAAATAAACGAGGCTTACTTGTAGACTTTGTAAATTTTTTTTCACTCTTCAGGTCTTCGGCAGATTCATGGCCCTTTAGTAAACCAGATGGTTTATCCTCATTTGATAAAGGACTAGTAGTTATTGCCACCCTGACCTCCGACTGTTTCTTCCTTGTTATTATTTGTTTCTCCTGTGTTGTTTTTTGTTTTGTGAGAACAGTTCCACTTGCTTCAATTTCTTCATGCCCAGCACTTTCTTGATTAGATAAGACTTGAAATCGATTCAAAGTGACAATTGGTTTTTCGTAGGTGATTTTGTTTTTACTTGATTGTTGAGGTGAATGTTTTTCCTTTTTTTTGGATTGTATTATCTCCCAAGATGGTCCAGAAATTATGGCATTGGGTCCAGACTGTGCACTGTCATTTCCCCCCCCCTTTTTTGTCAGTTGTTCTCACCATCATTTGAAAAATATTATTTTCATCTATCTTAAGTGTACGGTTATAGTATATCATAGCTAACTGTGCCCGCTTAAGGATCAGAGTGCATTCTGACACCGGTGGAAAAAGACTATGCAGAGAATTAAGTGACTTGCACTCCTGCTGGAGGACCTGAATGATGATTTCTGTGAATATGAGCATATAAATCCCACAATCATAACCATTTATCTGCTGAGGGACAATTATTGGTTTGATGTTGCAGTTAGTATTTTTGTGGAGATATGTCTGCAATGCTGTACTTATTTTTACTGCATGTTTGTCATTAGTTTGCCGCAATGAATCGAAGTACAGAAACTCATTACCTTCCGCAACATAGAGCAGAAGACTCCAATGAGAGCCCGAACCTCCAGGCTTACTTACAGCAGGCGAATCGTTAACTGGGATAATTATATGAGTTTTATTTTGTAGGTTTTCTTTATCTAGTAGATGCCCATAGTCATTTAGACATTTGATAGCTTGCGAAATGATGGGGTTCATGAGCAAAATTTTTGTTTTGACAAGTACAGTTGCTGCTAATAACTGATAGTAAAACTGAATTGATTCATCCGTAAGCCAGCTGTTTCCCAATATCCCTAAAGTTGTTATCGTTCTGTCAGGAGGAGTGAACTGTTGTTGTTTTTCAAATGGGATGGACAAGATTTTGTTGTTACCAGAACAGACTATTTTGTCTCCCACAGAAGTATCCACATCTGTATTGAACAGCTCGGATGTTTGATCCTGTGTATTTCCTGGAGTATCAGTCACATTAGAAACCTCAGACCATCCACAAATATTTAAACTGTCAGGTGGAATGAGCTGCTGCTGTTTATCACATGAGGAAGACAATATATTGTTTTCTAAAATACTGGAGCAAGCTATTTTGTCACCTACAGGAGTATTCACTTCTGTAGTTATCAGCTTAGTTTTCATATCCTTTGTATTTAAGGGAGTACTAGTCAAATGAGAAAATTCAGACAAACTACCAGTTGATAAAACAGTGCTCGTTTCTGAAAATTCGGATGTGTTGTTCCTATCCTTGAGACTTAAATTATAACTTTTTTCTGTTTCTTTCATCGCTGCATTAAATTTAGAATTTTTTGCTTTGATTTTCCCGTAGCGAGACTTGTTTTCATTGTATGAACAAATATCAATCTCCTTGACTATCCCTGTCTCATTTGTACCATAAAACCTAACATTGTATTTCTTAATATTTTTTGATGAGTCTACATCAGTAATTTTTGCTGGCCAGTAAGGGAATCCTTTTATCGTTGCAAAAATTCTTTCTCCAGGCTGATATTTATTTTTTGTTTCATTCATTATTCCCAGTAAAACATGTGCAATACCTAAATTTAATTATGTAGATAGTATTTAAATAATATTTAATATTTTAAATTTGAACAATAAATTGTATTATTTCATATGGAACAAGTATTTAATAAATATAATACAAGATTATAAAAACTGCAAAATTACAAATTTAATGTTCACTTCAATGTAGCAAAACACAAGGGTATGACTCAATAGCAGTTATCAGAGCAGTGGCATCAATAATGTAAACAGCCACTGATGCTAAAGGTGAATGTGAATATCAGTTTGGCAGAGCCATAGTACAACAATGACCTTAGTACTGGTTTGCTAGCATTTGCCTTGTATACACCAATACCGGTTGCTGGCACAGGTTTAGATCTGCCGTGAATTCCTTATCATTGCTCTAGTGACTTACGTAGTGACTCTGATTATCTTTAAACTTAAATTTTTAATAAATTAAAGTGTCCAGTTCTACAAAAATTAATTAATTTTTTCTACTTTCGAATTAAAAGACATTCAGAGTTCTTTCAGTTCTGTACTATTTTCTCTTGTAAAAGCTGTTTTCACTACTCAGAAATAAGTGTTTATTCAGCCATGGGGCCCTATCCTCTTGTGAGTAATTTATTTTCACTAATATTTATTATTATATACTTTTACTTCCAAAATTTTCACTTACTCCTGTTTAATATGATAAAAAATGTGCACCACTAAACACAATTTACACTAAAAAGATTAAGAATATTTAAAACTTTGCAAAAACTTAAGGAGCCTCCCACAGACCACCTTAGTTTAAAAAACTAGTCAAATCACTCTCTGTGTGTGTGTGTGTGTGTGTGTGTGTGTGTGTGTGTGTGTGTGTGTGTGTGTGTGTGTGTGTAAACAAAGCTAGAGACGACACCAGTGGTCCGATTTTCATGAAATTTGGCATGTAGGTATAAATCCGTGGTATCTCCAGGCGTATTTTTCATTTTTTTGAATTTTTGATTAATTAGGGTATTTACCCCATAAAAACCCATAAAAAATTACAAAATTCAAAATTTCTCAAAAACGGCTCTAACGATTTTGATAAAAATTTCATGGTTTTTAGTGCTTAAGATGACAAACAAAATGACACCACCCGCATGTCTGTAACAATTCAGGTTCAGAAGTTATGGGGGTTCAAGTGTTAAAAAATTCATATTTTTGAAATTCCACAAAATCTGTGACCTCTAAAGAAAATATACTTGCAACCGTCAAATTTGACTTGAAAAACTAAATAATCTAGTATTTTGAATCATTAGTTTACATCAACTGGTTGCAGAGGTAATTGATATTTTAGTTCGGCGGTAAACGCCGTAGATTGTCCAAAGTTATTTTTAAGGCAAATATTTGAAAACCGATATCTCCGTTATTTACTCACCGATTTTGATAACATTTGGTATATATTTGAGTGATAATGAATTGTCAATTTGTTTTATTTCACTAAATATGTTTTCTGGTTTTAAATGACTTGAAGGGAGAAAGTATGTGTCAGTTTCCTGATACCGTTTATTGGTGAAGTAATGAACATCTCTACAAGATATAAATTCCAAGCCATCTAGACCTAACCTTGATCAGGTTAGGTTATTCCCAAACCTCGTCAGGCAATTTTTACAAGTTCCACCTCTTCGGCCAACAAAATGCCGTGGGATAGAAGATGTAAGACAGGCTTTGGTACGAGTTCCGTAGAAGGTAGGAACTTGTAGACACCCAGTCTATCTCGGGGCCACGGTGGGAGCCGGGGTTGTCAGGTGGGGAAGTAACTATCGAAAGCCAACAATCAAACTGGTTTTATATATTGATATTTCCATCAAATGTAGATACCAATATATCGAGGTGAACAGTTATGGGATGTCACTGTGTTATGTGTAACGCATTGTTGCTGCCGCCGTAGTTACCAAATGTCAACGGCGGATGAAAGCAAAGGAAATAACCCCCGGCCTTGAAATTGAAAGTTATTAATTAACAAAATTAATAGATTAAAAACGCAAATTAAATCCAAGAAGGGCGATTCTCTGGAAAGTGATACTGACATGGTTTTTTGAAAGTAATTTTTTAGTACCAGTACATGTAATGGGTGTATTTTGTTAGTACAGAACTCCTTGGATTATCCGGATTAATATGGCAGAATACCTATCCGGTTAAAAAAAATCCGGATAATCTGAGGTTATTACAATATCGCCTAAATAGCAATCACGTAGCTTATCCTCTGCTAAATTGATGCTGAAAACGGCACATCAAGACTTCCGATAATATGTTAGTCTTTCAACCTTGTTCCGCATACCATTTTTCTAACTTTGCGCTCGATTCTTCTTCCAGTCAACGTACTTGACCTAACACCCAGTTACTTAGCAAATTTTTACCCGATTCTCCAGCGTCAAGTCTTTTGACAGCATTCAGTTTCTGTTCTAAAGTTAAAACAACTTTTTCTCTTTTTAAACCACTCATTTTGAAACTTAGAATCAGTTCACAAAAAGGGTTCACAAATTTAAACACATAAAGTGACAGCAATGAACTAACCCGCAAAATTGCCGTAAGCTATGCCTTTGTTGATTACTGCTAGCACCCGAAGTAGCAAACCAAAAAACTATGTTCATAAAAATGCTGTATAATGTACTGTTTAGGCAATATGACTCCTTCAATTATTGTGATTTCAAAATGCATACAGTAATGTATTGCATTTGTATTTTACTTTTAGAGGGTGAATTTCACTCGGGAGCTCCCTAATATCACGTTTTTGCCATGATTTTAATTTTTTTATTTCTCAGATGGACCGGTCCGGATAATCCGGGATCCGGATAATGTGGGTAGATTGCGTCACATAAAGAATCGCCCATTATTTATTTCTCTAATTTACAAGCGAAACCTTTTAAAAACCTTCTGACATGTTCATTTCAATGTATATTTACTAATGCCAATTTTCAGCCCTCTACGTATAATATTAAATCTAATAGAACTGAAAAACCTGGGGAAAATCTGTGGAAATTAAAAGTTCTATAGCTATCTAAGGGTGAAGAAGATGAGATAGGGCCTAGGGCAAAAAGTCATAGGACCAAAAATGTAGATTGTGAAAAATCTGTGGCATGAGGTGCAGTTTGTTTTTCGATAGGACCTCTAGTTTAGCCGCTACAGCCCTAAAACCAAAAGTATTTTTCTACAGCCCCCCATACAAGTTTCCCCCCCCCCTTGCGGGGGGGGGGGGATGGTCAAGGGTGGAAATGTTTCGTTCGACAATTTTTCCTGCGGTTTGATCACCAAAGGAATATTTGTGCCAAATTTCAAGTTTCTAGCTCATCAGGAAGTTATTAAACTTTGTATACATCAGTGAATGAGTTACACAAGCAGCTGAAGGCTATAATATATAGAATCTAGATCACTACTGAATATTAAATTTAAAGAAATGGGAAAAAAGCAACCAGAAACTTTTACCCCTTGCATCTCACGTCAACGAAAACATTTTTAAAATGAAATGAAAATTTTCAAATCGAAGATTTATTGCACAAATCCAGAAAAAAAATTGTATTTGCCTTAGTTAGGTAACTCTGCACTTCGTCTGAGTCCGTGCATCACGATCACATTTTTCTAGTGAGCTTACTTATGTAGGCCTATTACACAAAAATTAATTTGTACCGTATTTAAAAGGATAGAATCTGCAGGATTAAATACACTATACCTGAATGACAAAAAAATTAATATCTTGTACTATTTACAAGTGTATAAAGTGTTTGAATGTCCGGTGTAAGTTAGACAATCATCTGTAAACAGTATATACCCGTTCCATTAACGATATATATAGGCTAATAATTAACTCAATCTCTTGATTACTTCCGCGACCTGTTATAGGCCTATATCCCCGTCTGTTTGGTAGTCCCCGGTTTGCTGACATCCTGAGAGGCGCCAAAGATGCCACGGCGCCATGGGCGTCACCAGTGGCCAACTGCTGCAGCCTTTTGTGGCGTCCCAGCTGCAGCAGTGGCCATGCTTTTAGAGAAGGAAAATTTGTAATCCGGCCAAATCACAATGTGGGAAATTTGCAGCAAGGCCAAAACCCCTACGTCACAGCCAATCAGAGATAAAAGGGATAGGCCTACCAAAGGCTGTTTCTGATTGGCTAGTCTACTTCAGTGGTTTGGCTATTCATTTAAATATATTGATGGTAAGAATATATGTAATAAGAATATCAATATAGGCTATCAATCGTATTAAAGGTGGTAGACTATCGATTTTTCCCCACCCAACAACCCCAGTTCGCACCAAATTCCCTAGCTAGTAATACAAAGCAAATCGGTGATACACTGATTGAGAATATTGATATATTGTCTATATAAGGTGGTTGACTATATTGATTGAAAATATCGAGAGACTACAACGTTCCTATGAAGTGGCTGACTATCAATTGTTCCCCACCCAACAACCCCGTATACCACTGAATCCCCTAAATGGTAACTTAATGTGAAGTAGATCCATGGAATATCAATTGCGAATCTTTCATGATCGTATGAGGTATTTTACTATTGACAGTTCCACACCCAATAACCCCGGTTCCCACAGAGCCCCCTAGATAGTGAGGCGAAGTGTGTCCCTTCTGCGGAACTATAGTCCGGGTATAGCATTGTTGAGAATTCCTGTGCTTTGAGAGGCCTATAAAACTACTATGAAATTAATGAGAGTGGTAATCAGGAAGTAAATCACTTAATGGGGCTTCTCAACACTATAAAAGCAGGAAATTGATACCAACAAATTGAGTCATATCGATGGTGATAGTAATAGATAAGCTATTAATTTATGTGATGTTAAAACACAAACAAACTTTTACCTGACATCCTTTTTTATGGTGAAATCCAACAACAAGAACGTGAAGTATGGGTTTGAAGTTGGATGCTGAGGACTCTTCCTTCATGATCAGAAGAATGTTTATAATGAATTTAAACAGGTGAAATTTAAATGAATAACAACACACAAACGCAGTCGAATCAATTTGACACTTGTCTCTTGTTTCTGGTAATCCTGTGTTCTGTCGTTCTGTCTTCTTCAGACGTCTCAGTCTCTGTCTTCTGACGGTTCTGCCATAGAGTAATAATGAACTTCGTAAAGAGATGGCACTCCAATGTTAACTCGGTGGTAAGGGAACAGCAGCGCTATCTGAATAGAGTGCTACGAACTAAAAAGATCGATGCGATGTATCGATGGTCGTCGATGCGACATATCGATCGTCGTCGTCTGCTTTGTTTATATTTTCGTTTTCTTGTTTTGTTTGCTAGACTTTCAATTTTAATGACTTTATCGGTTTGTTTAGATTGAGTGCGTTTGCCGTTAGTGCAAGTTGTTTCGCGAAATACTGTACTGAGTGATTCTTATTGTGCTTAAAGCGATTGATAGAAAATAAATACGTAGATCTTTACATAAAAGCACTTAATAAAAATTAACTTAGTTGATTTTTATTAAGTGCTATTATGTAAACATCTACGTATTTATTTTCCATCAATAGCTTTAAGCACAACATGAATCACGCAGTACAGTATTTCGCGAAATAACTTACACTAGAACAACTTTCTGCAAACGTACTTTAGGTATTTTCCCACACTCAAATTAATTCCAACTCGTTATGGTTGTGTACACGTCACGTCGTGACAGAAAATCAGGGGAAACGGAACGGGATGTTAGCAGATCGTTATCGTCGTTCTGATTGGCTGAATCAGTGAAGAAGAAGAAAGTCATGTTTTTACAACGCCATCTGAATAAAGTGCATCGAACTAACCCGCTCCAATAAGCTTACCACTTGGCTTCATTTAAGTGTCAGACCGGTGGTTCTGCCATTGCCTGCAATATATTCTTCTATGTTTATACATTCTTACCCCCATCACATATAAAAAAAATACAATTAATATCTGTTAAAAGTCTTTTTGTCTTCTGAAGTGGATAAGTTTAGGATTATTCAGATAACTAAACTGCGTAGGAAAACTGCACAACAATTACTTTAAAGGCCGTAAGCCATTAGTGCAACTTGATTCGCGAAACATTTCACGCGAAACAAAAACGTCTGAAAGGTTCGTGTTTTTAAATTATTAATAATTTCCCAATCAAATAACATATCGAAAGAATCATGGAGAATAATAAACCAGGAAAGGCCAAATAATGCAAGCTTAAATCAAAGAAACATAAAACTAGAATTCAACAATAGAATAATAACAAACCCAACTGAAATATGCAACACTTTCAACAATTTTTTTGTGAATGTGGCTGAAATAACAAATCCGAACCACGCCCCTCATTCTTTTGCTGGGTTTCCCTCAACTTCAATATTAAGACAATGGGGGAGTGCTGGGTTTTCAAAATTCAAAATGGTCACACCAGAGGATGTCGTGGGGACCCTGGCGGGGTTCGCACCAAAAACATCGGTCGGCGCTGACGAGATAAGTATGCAGCTGCTGAAGCACTGTAAAGAGGAACTGGTCGACCCTCTAACTCACATCATAAACACCTCCTTATTGGAAGGTATTTTTCCGAGCGCATGCAAAATCTCGTTAGTGAGGCCGTTGTACAAAAAAAACAATGAGAGCGACATGGGGAATTATCGCCCAGTCTCACTGCTACCATCCGTCTCAAAAGTGATTGAAAAGGTGGCTTGCCAGCAACTTGTCGACTTCCTGGAGGACAACAATTTGCTCTGCTCAAAACAATTCGGTTTCCGGAAAAATCAATCGACCAAATTGGCACTGATTGAATTTGTGAATGACTGCATCGACGCGATGGAGGCCGGTGAGACGGTCACGGGCTGCTTCGCTGACCTCTCAAAGGCCTTCGATTGCGTCGATCCAGTCATTCTCATCGAAAAAATGGCGGCGATGGGCATCCGGGACACAGCATTGGACTGGTTCTGCTCATACCTGTCAGAAAGAAACCAAATCACACAAATCACACACGAATCGGAGTTCAAAATCAAAAATTTTCGGTCAGATCAAATACCCCCGCTGCAGCAGACCTGCATACTCAGCGAATTTCAAGTGCAAAACAACATATTTCGATCCAACATAGCGAGATTTGACATGTTTTTGTAAGCTCCATAAGAATAACATGGGGAATGAGTATGGAGGTTGGTGCTACAGGTATATTAAAACTGGGTGGTTTTAATTCAATATTTAGTAGATCTGAACTAGAAGAAGCCATTTACCAAGTTTTATCAAGATATGTTGAGAAATAAGCGAGATATAGAATTTTACTTATTTCCCATAAGGTTAACATTGGGACAACGTACTGTGTTTACCACTTTCAATATCTCGGCAACCAATGGACATAGAGCCATGATTCAAAATACTAACTTGTTTGTTTTTTGGGGCTGAATTCAATGGTGACAATAAAAATTTGAAAAATTTTATTTTTCTATGTAAAAATCTCAAAAAACACATTTTTGGGGGGGTTTACCCCCCTTTACCCCCCCTTCCGGTGGTCCGATCGGGCTGGTTTACGAACTCGTCCGAATAATTACTACTTTACACGTCTATGCCAAATTTCATTCCGATTGAACCATTTTTGCGCAAGTTATCGTGCTTAAAGACATATATATATATATATAGATAGATATATATATAGATATATATATATATATATAGATATATATATATGTATATATATATTTATGAAAGTGAACAAATGGTGTTTTTGGCATCTGAGGACCTCAAAAAGAAAAGTTATGATGGTTTTAGGCTTAGGTCTTACCATGAGACCTACGGTAACAGCTTCTTCCCTATAGGGGAAATTCGCTAAAACCGACGAGAAGAGGAGTCCCGCAGGGCTCGGTCCTTGGACCAATCCTCTTTCTCATTTACGTCAACGACATCACAGCCGCAGTTCCAGAAAAAAATCTATACCTGTTTGCTGACGACACAACTCTAGTCGTCAGAGGCGCAGGAGCAGACGAGCTGGAGGCTGAAACCACAGAAAAACTGAATGCACTGTGTACCAGTACTTCGATGAGAACAGTTTTATGATGAACCCATCGAAGACTGGCTATATGTGTTTCCAAACTCGTCAAAGGCAAAATTTAACGGAAAACAAAATTCCCACGGTCAGCGCAAACGGCGTTGAACTCAAAATTCAAAGCGAAGCAAAATTTTTAGGGGTGAGACTGGACGGTAATTTGTCATGGGACCTCCAAGTACAGCACTTGGAGGCCAACCTCGCCAAGGGTCTCTTCGTCATCCGAAAGATCTGCCTTCTGCAGAACAATCGGTTGTCAAAACTGGTCTATCACGGGATTTTTGAGCAGCTAATCAGCTATTCCATTGTACTTTGGGGGTTTAGTAATGGGCATTTGGAAAGAGTCTTCTTGTGGCAAAAAAAAGCAATCCGATCAATTTTCAACCTCAAATTCAGGGAAAGCTACAGAGACGCCTTCATTCAGTTAGAAGTCCTAACGGTTCCCACTCTTTACATATATGAGTCAATCATGTATGTAAAGAAACAAAACATCAAACCCCCAGAAATCAACCAAAATCACAACACTCGAAATAAAGGCACATATGCAGAACACCACAGGCTCACCAAATTTGAACTTAAACCTGTGTATGCAGGTTTAAAAATGTTCCAAAGACTCCCTCAAAAAATCAAAGAAATAAACAAAATAAGTAAATTCAAACATGAACTGAAGCTTTTCCTGGTGCAGGGCTGTTTTTATGATCTAAACGAATTTTTTAAAAGGTTAAGTTAAGTTAGGCCAGTAATGACCAATGTTTGCACTTTGCAAATTGGTGAAAATAAATGATTCTTTGTCTGGTGACCACCTTGGTGGCACCCTCTTGACCTGTTCAGCGACCCGAGAGTCCACGGACGGCACAGAAGAAGTAAGAAGTAAGTAATAATTCTCTATTCAAACCGTCAAGGTATAAAAACGTCAAGGTTTTAATAGCATAGACTTAGTCCACTCAAAAAATTTAAAAAATACCCAACCTGGAAAAAAATACGTTAAGTTTGAAAACAAGTATTTTGTACCTAGAGATGAACATACCCAAAGTCCCAATAAATATGTGGTGAGTTCTAGCAGGTTCTAAGTTGACGGAAACAGCACTTCTTTTGGGCTTTCGTAAAAAACTTAGAATCAAAGGTCGGAGATAAAAAGTTCAAATTAAAAAATAAGCTTATTACATTACTTAAAGAATGGAAATATTAATTTTAGCGAATTTCCCCTATAGGGAAGAAGCTGTTACCGTAGTACTCATGGTAAGACTTAAGACTCAGACCATGATAACTTTTAGTTTTGGGGCCCCCAGAAGCAAAAAACACCGTTCGAATTTTTATATATATATATGTCTGTTAACACGATAGCGGCCGTAAATATGGTACGATCTTAATTAAATCTGGTACAGATGTGTAAAGTGGCAATCACTCGGACGAGTTCATGAACCAGCCCAATCGGACCACCGGAAGGGGGGGTAAAGGGGGATAAACCCCCCCAAAAATGGGTTTTTTGAGTTTTTTACATAGAAAAATAAAATTAATCAATTTTTTGTTGGCACCATTGAATTCAGCTCAAAAAAACAAACAATTTAGTATTTTGAATCACTGCTCTATGTCCATTGGTTACCGAGATATCGAAAGTGGTAAACACAGTACGTTGTCGCAATGGTAACCTTATGGGAAATAAGTAAAATACTATATCTCGCTTATTTCTCAATATATATGGATAAGACTTGGTTTGTGGCTTCATCTAGATGAGATCTAATGTTTAATAGTCTAAAATCACCAATACTTCCATTTTCGTGGCAGCAAACCTGCATACTCATTCCCCATGATATTCTTATGGAGCTTACAAAAACATGTCAAATCTCGCTATGTTGGCTTGCACTATACATTCTTTTGCATTTGAAATTCGCTGAATATGCAGGTCTGCTGCAACGGGGGTATTTTTTGTACACTTAACTGTTATCAAGCTATAGGGCGCCAGAAATGTGAGTATTTTAACGATTTTCCCCTAGAAATGATCAATTAAAAAAAGTTTTTAATCTATAAAAATAAATTTTATAAAATATTGGTAGGCACCATTTAATTCAGTTAAAAAACGCTTAATTTACTATGTTGAATCATTGCTTTTTTCCAAGTTGGAAAGGAGGTTTCTGTATACATTGGTTAAAATAGCTCTTACGCGCACATGAATTGCGGGCCCTCTACGCCGCTCGCTCCAGTGAGCAAAGCGACGAGCAGGGGTCTCCAGCCTCTTTGTGACATCGACAGCACTGATGTCGAGGCCCCGCCTTGAGGCGGCTAGGGGATGCATGCAGAAGCTCCTGTAAGCTCCCTGGGCATATACCTGCTAAAAACCCCTCGCGTGCTGTCACCACGTCCATTGCGATCGACCCGAGCATCTGCTCATTGCGACATCGCAAAGTGTGGCCTCTGGCCCTTTCAGGATTCCTCAGTTTTTGTCATAAATTACTCATTTCCAGACTTTGAAGGAAATCCTTGGAGCCGTTTTTGAGATAATTGTGCAAGCAAGCAAACATACGTAGGAACACCACCGGTCTGACACTTAAATGGAGCCAAGTGGTAAGCTTATTGGAGCGGGTTAGTTCGAAGCACTTCAGTTAGATGTCGTTGTAAACACATGGTTTTCTTCTTCTTCACTGAATCAGCCAATCAAAACCACGATAACGATCTGCTAACTTCCTATTCCGTTTCCCCTGATTTTCTGTCACGACGTGTACACAACCAAAACGAGTTGGAATTAATTTGAGTGTAGGAAAATACCTAAAGTACGTTTGCAGAAAGTTGTTCTAGTGTAAGTTTGTTTCGCGAAATACTGTACTGCGTGATTCATGTTGTGCTTAAAACTATTGATGGAAAATAAATACGTGACTTGGCTGACATGGCCTCTTGGCGGCCCTGGTAGAAACTTGGCAGGTAAGCAACATAAATAGTAGAACTTAAATAGTAGAACTTTTATTTCTGTTAGTGGTACAATATTGCTGAGCGACAATAACGTTTGTATAATAATATGGCTGATAGCAAAATCCTACATAAAGAGTAAAGTTGTCATTTACTGGCCGGATACTAGCACTTATATAATGAACTTTAAATTAATTATTCTTTATTCATAGGTTTTAAAAAATAACTTTTTCTATTCTATTATTTATATAATATCGTATTTGGCCATTACTGTTCCAAGTAAAAGAAACCGTTCATTCATAATGAGAATCAGATCAACATGATTCAACTCTCCGAAATGATTACATCAGCTTTTGAGTCAGTTGAATCGACTCAAAGAACGGTACATCAGTTAGTACCAACTGCGGCCAGGGCCGCCGAGAGGCCATGTCAGCGAAGTCTGAAACTGGGGGCCTGGGCTCCGAAGGGGCATAGAGTAATAATGAACTTCGTAAAGAGATGGCACTCCCATGTTAACTCGGTGGTAAGGGAACAGCAGCGCTATCTGAATAAAGTGCTACGAACTAAAAAGATCGATGCGATATATCGATGGTCGTCGATGCGACATATCGATCGTCGTCGATGCGACATATCGGTCGTCGTCGTCTGCTTTGTTTATATTTCCGTTTTCTTATTTTGTTTGCTAGACTTTCAATTTTGATGCCTTATCGGTTTGTTTAGATTAAGTGCGTTTGCCGCTAATGCAAGTTGTTTCGCGAAATACTGTACTGAGTGATTCATATTGTGCTTAATGCGATTGATAGAAAATAAATACGTAGATCTTTACATAAAAGCACTTAATAAAAATTAACTAAGTTAATTTTTATTAAGTGCTTTTATGTAAAGATCTACGTATTTATTTTATATCAATCGCTTTAAGCACAACATGAATCACGCAGTACAGTATTTCGCGAAATAACTTACACTAGAACAACTTTCTGCAAACGTACTTTAGGTATTTTCCCACACTCAAATTAATTCCAACTCGTTATGGTTGTGTACACGTCGCGTCGTGACAGAAAATCGGGGGAAACGGAACGGGATGTTAGCAGATCGTTATCGTCGTTCTGATTGGCTGAATCAGTGAAGAAGAAGAAAGTCATGTTTTTACGACGCCATCTGAACAAATTGCATCGAACTAACCCGCTCCAATAAGCTTACCACTTGGCTCCATTTAAGTGTCAGACCGGTGGAAGGGGCCCGGGATGAGCGGATTTTTTTTAGATTGAGGAAATATTGCTAACGACTTCTTAGAAATAAAATTTGGCCTAAATGTTAAAAAATAAAATGTCTAACTTTATCAGACGAATTACTTTGATAATACAGTATTTAGTTAAGGCAAAAGCGATTGTTTCGTCTGTCTGTCTTTCTGTTTTTTTTTATTTGCGGATGACTGTACTGTACACTAGCTACGGCGGTGGCGGCCAGCGAGTTGTGAGCGTGAGCGACTCTACCTCCCTCTCCATCCCTCTGAATTAAAATATATTAACAACAAATTAAATACGTTAGGTAATTATCCACGATGGTAGTCAACAAAAGCACAACATATGTTGCAATAAATGAAGATGGCCGGAAAAAACAATCGTGCACACTGATCGCGAAAAAACGAAGAGTAACCACCGGTCTGACACTTAATGGAGCCAAGTGGTAAGCTTATTGGAGCGGATTAGTTCGATGCACTTTATTCAAATGGCGTTGTAAAAACATGACTTTCTTCTTCTTCACTGATTCAGCCAATCAGAACGACGATAACGATCTGCTAACTTCCCGTTCCGTTTCCCCTGATTTTCTGTCACGACGCGACGTGTACACAACCATAACGAGTTGGAATTAATTTGAGTGTGGGAAAATACCTAAAGTACGTTTGCAGAAAGTTGTTCTAGTGTAAGTTGTTTCGCGAAATACTGTACTGCGTGATTCATGTTGTGCTTAAAACTATTGATGGAAAATAAATACGTAGATGTTTACATAAAAGCACTTAATAACAATTAACCATCAATTTATTTTCTATCAATCGCTTTGAACACAATAAAAATCACTCAGTACAGTATTTCGCGAAACAACTTGCACTAGCGGCAAACGCACTTAATCTAAACAAACCGGTAAAGTCATTAAAACTGAAAGTCTAGCAAACAAAACAAGAAAACGAAAATATAAACAAAGCAGACGACGACGATCGATATGTCGCATCGACGACGATCGATATGTCGCATCGACGACCATCGATATATCGCATCGATCTTTTTAGTTCGTAGCACTTTTTTCAGATAGCGCTGCTGTTCCCTTACCACCGAGTTAACATGGGAGTGCCATCTCTTTACGAAGTTCAGTATTACTCCATGGAGTAACTTTGTGAGTGGAACGAACGCGGAAGTTATGGCAAAGAGACGAATGAATGGAGAATTCATGAATGGATGGAAATTAGTGCGGGATCGCTGATAATTTTTAGGTTTTTGATTTTTAATCAGAGTAGACTATTTTCTAGGTTCGACCGACCATTCAGCCTCAGTTGGTTCGGATTATTGTTTTTTTTTTGGAGGTTCGGATATGTATGATGTTCCACCTCTAGACTGCCTAAAAACGCGAGTTTAGAGACCTAATACTCAAAAATTTTCTGGGGGAGGACCCCCGGATCCCCCTTTCGCTGGTGGGTATTCCATACCCCCCCGACCCCCCGGAGGGCCCGTGATGTGTGCAGACTTGGGGCCCGACTTGGCTCTCGGCGGCCCTGACTGCGGCATGCTTTCCAATGCAGTTTGTGAAGGCAGTGCTATCTCCAGTATAATAATATAACCTCCTTGTATAAGAGTATAGGATAGGTGCAAGAGCTGACAGCAAAGTCATTGTCGTTCACGGTTCTTGAATCATTCATTACTCTTGCGAGGAACAAGGGAAGGGAGTCGTTCATTCTTGATGATGACTCAAAATATAGACCATTTTTGCTGCAGCGAAGGGGACGGACCAAGGCCACACTTTTTAAGTGTGGTCTTGGACGGACGCCGCTTTTGATTCGCGCCGCGAATCGATTCTTTCCGAAAAAGAATCATGATTCATCTGATTCACTCTATGAGTCGTTAAAATTGAACGACTTGTTCGCGAATGCGGATCGCCCATCAGTGGCCCATCACTACTACAACAACAACAAATATATTATAACTTCATTCTTCAAAGTTACGTCATTACCCTGGCCAAAGTGGCCCTGGAATAGAGTAATAATGAACTTCGTAAAGAGATGGCACCACCGGTCTGCCACTTAAATGGAGCCAAGTGGTAAGCTTATTGGAGCGGTTTAGTTCGATGCACTTTATTCAGATGGCGTTGTAAAAACATGACTTTCTTCTTCTTCACTGATTCAGCCAATCAGAACGACGATAACGATCTGCTAACTTCCCGTTCCGTTTCCCCTGATTTTCTGTCACGACGCGACGTGTACACAACCATAACGAGTTGGAATTAATTTGAGTGTGGGAAAATACCTAAAGTACGTTTGCAGAAAGTTGTTCTAGTGTAATCTGTTTCGCGAAATACTGTACTGCGTGATTCATGTTGTGCTTAAAGCTATTGATGGAAAATAAATACGTAGATGTTTACATAATAGCACTTAATAAAAATCAACTAAGTTAATTTTTATTAAGTGCTTTTATGTAAAGATCTACGTATTTATTTTCTATCAATCGCTTTAAGCACAATAAGAATCACTCAGTACAGTATTTCGCGAAACAACTTGCACTAACGGCAAACGCACTCAATCTAAACAAACCGATAAAGTCATTAAAATTGAAAGTCTAGCAAACAAAACAAGAAAACGAAAATATAAACAAAGCAGACGACGACGATCGATGTGTCGCATCGACGACGATCGATATGTCGCATCGACGACCATCGACATATCGCATCGATCTTTTTAGTTCGTAGCACTTTATTCAGATAGCGCTGCTGTTCCCTTACCACCGAGTTAACATGGGAGTGCCATCTCTTTACGAATTTCATTATTACTCTATGATGGCACTCCCATGTTAACTCGGTGGTAAGGGAACAGCAGCGCTATCTGAATAAAGTGCTACCATAGATAAAGGGATACAAAGGAGATGTCTCACACAGTGCTTTCCGATGTCGATGGAACGACCGTGCTGCGCTCCATCGGATATCAGCAGAACTTCGCTCTGGTGAGTCATTTTTGACGCGGGCCGGTGGCGCTCATGTGGCAGAACTAGAAAGCTTGGGCAATGTGGCTGAGGTGCACGAGAAATCCATCGGCTACTTCAATAGGAGGAAGAGAGAGGGTACTCGGCGCGAGGGAGAGGGAAACCATTTCGTCGTGGAACCGTTCCTTGCAACTGCTCCGTCCTTACCCGACTCGCTTACTCATATGGAGATTGAATTGATTGAAGTTCATTTTTCCTTTTTATCGAACACTATTTCATATTTTTATTAAATAGTTTTATTATATACACCTTACATTATATATATTATTCTATCAAATTATATTAATCATACGTAACACTGAGTTTCATAATCACTAAGTTTGTCATTTTAATCAATGGGAGAAGTGGAAATCTTTTTTACTAATTTTTTTTACATAGCCACTTCTTATTAATACAATTTGAAATTAGTTAAATTTAATTCTGCACAACATACTTAATTTTCTGAATGGTTTTAACTTTATACACCTACACTTAGAAAATTATAATGAATGCGTGTACATGACGTGTATCTTCTGCCGTGAAGTAATGTAAATATTGAGGCTACTTCACATCTCATATCCTATATAATCAGATTTGATAGAGTTATTTGATAAACTGATTATAACCGATCAAATTATATTAAATTTAAACTTAACGTTGCCCAGGAGACATGACGGGGACATAGATAAAAGTTACAAAACAGCAGGGAAAGCGGTAAATGGCGCGGCTGCCGGCGCGGCGCGCGGCGCGGCTGTGGCGGCGGCATTCTTTGATTGTGTCTTATAGGCAGCGGGAGGGTTCACCCAGGGCTACAGAATAGAAGGGCTGCGTCAATTCTTTGATCTCAGCCAAAAGCTGACGATTCCTTAAGGCTGTGCGATCAAAAAATGAAAATTAAATTTTTTTGGCTCATTTTATTCGCAATGGCAATAGAAACTATGGCCACCCAATTTTTTTGTGAAAAAATTTTTATAACGTGAAATTTTACATCGAAAGTGCCAATTTTGGGGTATTTTCTATATCACCTCTTTTGAAGATGGCTCATCACATACGTTTCAATATTGGTTCATTACATGTCAATTAGATTCCTTAAGAGCTACATTTGTGTGTTTTGTATTTTTTTGTATTTGTTCAAGATATAATTTTTGTATTTTGTAAGTTATTTATCCAAACTGCTTAAAAATTGTATGTCGCTCTGAGCATAAACTTGCAAAGTAATTTTAATCAAGGCCCTGTAAAAATAAAAATTGTTATCTAGAGTAAAGTGCGAAAAACAATCAGATTTCAGCCCACAGATTATATGACGCAGTAGGCCACGCAGCACCCCTCCCCCTGAGCTGCCTATTGTGCCCACACGGACCGAGCGGGCACACGCGCACGTATCTCCGTCTCTCTTCTTGTCCATTGGTTTTTTCTCTCTCTCTCTCTCGCATCCCCTGTCGCTCCTTGCAATCTTCCACCCGGCCCCGGCCGTGCCCGCCACAGGGGCCCCGGGTGGACGTCTAGGTGCCACCCCGACATGTCGCCACCTAGCCATAGCGACAGATAGCCACCTCATAAAAATACACCAATCCCGTCAAAGTGCCACCCCGTCAGTCAAGTATGCCACCTTTCTGCCTGAGGTGGTGGGTTGTTCAGGTCACCACCCTGCTCTGTTTTCTTCTGTGTAGATAACGAGAGAGGCTTTCTCTTCCAGATATATCAATAATGTGCTTCGGAACTTGTAAAATTATAAGAACAAGATTATAATTTAGCCATTATATAAAACCATTGATTAATTCCTAAGATTAAGGGAGTTTGATAGTAATCAGTACTTTATATATGAAACCTATTTAATTCGATTTAATTAACTTTTTACTTATGATCCTGAGATTTGAATTAGTAATTTTAAATAATTTTGATCTAAATATTTTATAAATATTGTTTCTACAAATTCCATTTATCCTTTGACCTCGTTAAACCACTAACGACTATTTATAACTCACTCTGATATTTAAAAACCTATTGTAAATTTAATAAACATATTTAATAAATATTTTTGTAATAACTGCTCTTTACAAAGACATAATCGACTAAAAACATACAAATATGATATCAGATTAAAGGCCTGAATCTCACAATTACTATGCTACCAATTATAAATGGTTTAGAGGCAGTTTACACATCATAGGAACACTACAGGTGCATATCATGATAACATTTTCTCTCAAAAAATGTAAGGACAAGCTTATAGGTTGTAGGTTATCAGTCTTAACGATGATATGTAAACTGTCTGGAAATCTACTATATATTGGTCAAATTCCACTCACCTATCATAGCACAGCCTAAACTACTTGACCTAGAACCTTGAAAATTTGCATGAACGTTCCTTTTAGGGCGTAGTCATCCGCTAAGAACGGATTTTCCAAAATTCTAAGTTTGAAAAGGTTTTGGCGAGGTCGAAGTTTTCAAATTTTCCCATATAAAGGTATTTGGACGAGTTTTGTTTACATTTTCAATGTTCATGAAACAACCAGCTA
Organism: Flexamia atlantica; assembly: GCA_035578135.1. Taxonomy (NCBI): domain Eukaryota; kingdom Metazoa; phylum Arthropoda; class Insecta; order Hemiptera; family Cicadellidae; genus Flexamia; species Flexamia atlantica. The sequence continues at coordinate 29,317,618 of JAQJVK010000005.1, read as the reverse complement.
GTAGTTAACTTCGGTAATGTATACCCTGTTACAGATGATTATTATTTGATTTTTCATCATGGCTTTGTGTTTTTGTTGATTTATTTCAAGAACATAATTGTTTACCTACTATATTAAAGTTACATTTGGTTTAGATATAATCCACCACTAATTAATAATGTTGCAGCGGGAGTTATCGTTCGGCAGCGGTTTCCGGCAGCGGGAGTTTTAGTTTTTCATGAATGCGTCCCTAATATTATTTGTTATTACAACTATGCCTGTCACGATGATTTGGCATCTATCTTCTACTCTTATAATAATTCAGTTTAGTCCAACCTTCAGACAACTAAATCTCCAGTTCTACCGGGCCGATTTTATTAATTAATGGGTCATTGGAAAGCTCTCTCCCTGTAGATTGTCAAATAATTATGAAAGTTTGTTTTTGTTCAGATTTATGGTGAAAAAGTAAATACCCCCGTTGCAGCAGACCTGCATACTCAGCGAATTTCAAATGCAAAACAACATATTTCAATCCTTCATAGCGAGATTTGACATGTTTTTGTAAGCTCCATAAGAATAACATGGGGATTATCCAAAAGAAAGTTTTTTTAGATGCGTTATAAACATTTTGAGCTTATTTATATTTTTAGGTAGATTATTATAAAAGCGTGTTCCTGGATGGGATATATTTTGTAAATTGGATTGTTCCGTGGCCTACTATTACATTATTGGTTTTATTTCTTGTTTTTTTTTAACCATGGATATTTTTCATTCTTATATCACTTATAGTGTAAATTTAAAATATGGTCGATTGTGTCAAAAAATGTAAACTAAACTCTGTAAATAGTCTTAAATCTATAAATTTATCTCTACATGATCCTCTATAACTCTTTTGTGTGTACTCCTAATAACAAACTAAATATCATGAAAATTATTTACTTCACCTAAAATATGAAACTCTTTAATGGGATACACAATGGATTGTCCAAAAGAAAGTTTTTTAAGGTTTTCCTAAACATTTTGAAATAATTTATGTTTGTGTGTAAGGAAGTGGTTTGACATAATAATGTTTTCATGCATTTGAGGTTTTTTGTACGTAGGGTTTTGTTCATAGCCTTATTATTACATAGTTATTTTTATATCTTACTAACCCCGGCTTTGCCCGGGAGATTTTATTTTCTTGTTGTTTCTTAGTGCTGAATTGTATTAGCAACCATAGTAGCTGACCATGTGTAATATAATTTACAATTAATGACAATGTATATAATTTCTATATACATGTTTCTCTATGTATATCTCTATTAATATAATGTCCCTATTATTAGAGGTACGACATCGAGTCTAATCCCCTTTTTTATTTTCCCTATTTATTCCATCAAAACAACGTTCTAACCAAAGTTGTATCTTTTTCCATTTTTTATTTAGCCACGTTTTATCGAATAGCGCCTTCCGCTGTTTTCCCCTCCCATAACGTAATGGATCAAATGAATAATAGGCGACTTACAACTTTTGACTCACCTTGGTTCATATCACAATAATCAACATTGCATAGCTTTTTGATGTACGGTCAAATCCCCTTTGCTCCTGGAATAACAGCCACCCCTAAGACCCATATCGCCGAGCTCTAGCCTGCAGCACGCCGACGAAGTGAAAGTTGGTTGACATCAACAATGGGGTTGGGTCAGACCGCGAGCGATTGTATACGTCTGGGGCCCATTTCACGAAATAACAAGTTACATATTCACAAGTGAGTTTGTATAAATGCTGTATAAACTTGTGATTTTATTTTTCACACTTGTTTTCTTTTTTAACCAGCAAATTTTCACCCATTCACCATTGAAGTCTTACATATTTACTTACCCAAAAATATAAACATATGAGAAATACAGTACAGCTGTGATTTATTATATGAAATAGTATATTTTGAAATGGATTATTTCTTTATCATACGTTTATACCATTGACTTTAGATACATAAGTAGACTTGCCTTTGCCATTTAGAATGTTGTGTTACTAGGATTAAAAGAGGAAAGTACATTGAAAGTAAATCATAATAAGTATTTCATAACAAAATCATTACATTATCGATTGAATATCATTTTATTCTCCTTCAACTCCCAAAAAATCCGATTCTAAGCGCAATTATTGTAAGCATCCGAGCTTTACCGTGTTCCTCTCAATGTATACCAACTTTTTCTCTAAAGTTAAGCTATAAAATGTGTATGAAACTACATTCAAAATAGTATAAAATGGTCGTCAAGGCCGTTGCAACTGTTTATGTATTATCGGCGACCCTTTGATGGATAGCAATTTTAATTCATAGCCCTATCATGACAAATGACGACCGGACTCAGTTTCGATCGTGGTCACAATTTGAACAGGTGACCCTCAGGTTATGATGTGAGCACTTTATCCACTCGGCTAGCCAGTTAATGTCTTCAGCATAAGCAAACTCTCGCAGGGATCAGGCGAGTCTTTTTTACATCTTCTAGGCGAATCTTGGGGAAGACATTGAAGCCTTTGCCTTAATGAAACGGATGTATAGAATGAGGCATGCTGTCTGCACCATGAAAACTCTCGAACTCGCTTTGTCCAGAAGGCCCTGTCTTCCAAGAGTGTACTTGTATCATAATGGTGCGCTCGGTATGCCTCATTGTATCCCTCTAATCTAGTCAAATTTTTAAAAAACTTTGCCTTTTTGGTGAAGGGCCTCGGCGATACTGAGCTACCAGCATACTTCCAATCAAAGGCGTTAGCTAATGCAGTTGTAAATGACAATTAATGTGGCAAAGCACAATTATGTCAATAATTTGTTAATAAAATACATAATCCTGGCAGAAAAGAACGGCCAAAAACCCATTTTTTTTAGAAAAATAAGATTACTAATTAATATCAGCGTTAAATGCGATGACCACGGTGGAAAACTTGTTTGTAAAATGTCATTTCAACGCCTTATCATTGCTATGGATGAGAAACTATGAAGTATAACGAATCAAAGGTAAAAAAATCAAAGTTACCTAACTCTTGGTTTAGGTGAAAAAGTTTAGCTATTTTAACTAGTGTAGGTGAATAGGTGAAATTTCACTAGATACAACAAGACTTGTTTACTCTTACATTTTTGTCCACAAGCACATATGTTCAATGTTTGTCAACAAACAGACCATTCATTTAATAGACGTATTAACATTTCTACTTATTATAGTAAATCAAATATCCTTTGATTATTCCTTAAAATATTAACAAAATAATTCCATATTGGTTTTAGTGTCGTTAAAGTTGGATTTATTAATTTTAGAATCCATAACCTCAAATCCTGATACTTGTGACTATGAAAGTAACAACTGTAACTATTTTTCACAAGTGTCAAAAAGTATAAACTTGTGAATATGTAACTTGTTCTTTTGTGGAACAGGCCCCTGGGGTAGAAGAGGCAAAAACCTGCGTTTGTGTGAGTGTGCGCTCAGCTGGTCTGCATGTGTGTGAGTGAGCAGAAAAAAAGCGACTGACCTGCGCTCTAGGCGGAATAGTTTGTCTACAGAGGCGGTCGCACAACCTTAACTCCCCTTAGTGACATGGCGACCGTACACAGCTATTGGCGGCCGCTATACTTGTCTGACTGATACGCGCGGCTTTTCTATCGCTGTTTATCTGTCCACAAGTGAGATATCTGGGTCGAACCATATATATTTATAATCTGCATAAATTGATGAATATAACAATGTAATTATGTTCTAGATAAGACTTATGGATAATTTTTACAACGAAAAACAACGTATTTTCATTATTGAGATTTGAAAAAGTTAGTCGGCTACTACTTTTATCATTTTTTGGTAAGTTTCGTCTGCACGAAAGATGTAGCTAATGAAGTGAACTTTACACTTTTTATTAAAACCTTTTCTACTTTTCCCACTTACTCAGGTTGAACAGACCTGGTTTACTGGAGCGCGCTGAAAACCCGGGCGAGCGCATCGAAACTCGAGGACTGCTCACGTGTTTTTCTTTTCGGGGATATTTATCCCAAATATGGAATATGGGATGGTACTTGAAGAAATGAGGGGAAAAAATTGGGAATTCTTCTTTGAATGGGATAGTATTATTCGTAAATTGATACTGAACTACTCGCGCGCGCTTTTTCGCGCGCGCCTACACTCCTATAAACCATTGTTATTCGTGCCGATACAAGTGTAATTTATGCCTATTTAAGTATATATTTTTTAATAAGCTGCAAATAGTTTAAAGTGTGTTTAAATAATGATAGCCTGTAGTGTAGCTTCTTGTAGAAACGATTCCCGAACTTCCACAAAAGCCTAAAAATAAAAATAACTTTTAGGCGTGAAATTCTCAAGAGGGTTACTACCTACGAGAACATAATTAAAACACACGCTGCGCAGTGTCAGGTAAAAAAAGAAAAAAATAATAATTTAATTTTATATAAAGATTAGGTAAGAGTTGTAGAGTGTTTATTGCGATTACGAAAGCGTTTATTTGAACACATTCTTAAGATACATTGCGGTAAATTTTTAAAAAGGACAGCAAAATTGCCTTATTTTGCTTAAAGAATAAATATATTTAATAAAATGAAGCAATTTTAAACACACAATTTTTGAAGTTTTTTTTGTATTTTGTGTATTTTTACGCCAGTGGCATTTTTTAACGTTTTGTTCGGGAACGGTCCAAACCCGGGTCTTGTTACTATCCAACGGCGACCTTTTGTTAGATAGCATCATTAATTCATAGCCCAATGACAAATGGCAACTGGACCCAGTTTCGATCCTGTCAGGAATCGAACCGGCGACCCTCAGGTTATGAGGTGAGCGCTTTATTCACTCGGCTATCCAGTAAATTTGTATCTTATTGAAAAGCTATCAAGTACCGTCTGTATTCCCAAGTCAACCACTTAACCAATTTATGCCCAAATTAATTTTTTTCTTGGATTTCGTTCTCTGCTTAGTATTTTGTTGTTAATGGTACAAAAAACACAGATTTTGATTTTTTTAAATTTTTATACTCATTTTTATATAAACTATGGCATGTCGACAGTGGGCACGAACGGGTACAGTGTGTAAGTGACGAAACAGCTGACAGCGAGCGTCATCAGGTTTGTAATTGTTAACATAAATTTGACCTATTATACTTCTAAATATATAAAATGACAAACTAAACAATAGAAATGAAAAAACACACAAAAAAGTATATATTGGTAGGAAACACATAGGTTTCACAAGTTTAGGTTTAAAGATATAGTAAATACCGCAATAAAAAGTCAGGTAAAAGGACATTATGTAAAAAAGTTCGTAAATGTGATAAGATATCAGCAACTTTCAAAAGTAATTGCTGGAATATAAAATATTTTAATCAAATCGAAAATAAAACCATAATAAAAGTCTCTTCCATGAATTTCCGTAAAGGTTCCGTAGTATTTTTACCCAAAAATCTGTGCAGAGTTTTCGCAATGGGTCACAGCGAGTAAAATGTTTTGTCACACAGAACATGGCAACCAACCAAGGCCACACTACACTACAGGCCGGAGTCTCCCCCCCTCCTCCCTGATGCCACGTCACAACACCGGCCGAACTACTAGCGCTTTGTTGGAAATAACAACTAAAATCATATGAAAATCGTAAACTTTTACCAAAAAATTATGACATTAGAACATTGAAATGTAAACAGTAAAGCCTATTTTACACTAGCATCTAAAAGTTGCGTCACTTGGACACTCTAATTAACATTGTTGTTATGACGATACAGGTTTACCAAAAACAGCTGTTTTAACACTTCAGTTGTTACAACACATTATTTATCATTGGAGGGATGCAGTTTTAAGTGGCGACACAAATATTTGTAAAACAAATATTTGTGTCGTCACTCAAGACTGCATCCCTATAATGATAAGTAAGGTGTTGTAACAATTGAAGTTTTTGGTGTGTTGTAACACAGCTGTTTTTGGTAAACCTGTATCGGCATAACAACAATGTTAATTAGAGTGTCCAAGTGACGCAACTTTTAGATGCTAGTGTAAACTTAGCTTAAGAAACAAAACTGTCAAATTTCCAATAAATCATCTGATGAAAGTAAACAAATTACTTGCCTGAAATGTTTACTAGTTTTAAAGTTTATGAAATAAATTCTTGTTTTATTTAAAATTATTTTCAACCGCAGTAGGTTATTCATTGATTAATGCAGATTCGAAAAAATAATGGGTTCTAAACGAAAACTTAAACGAATTACTTAGGGCACGATAGTTTTAAGAATGCGACAGTGAATCGCCATAAGAGTACATTATAAAAGCGTCTGTGATTCCGTCTGATAATGTGACGTCACCAAAAAAGGACTCCGGCCTGTAGTGTAGTGTGGCCTTGAACCAACTCGACACGTACCGCAGCTTTTTCTTGTAGCCTTTCCACAATGGGTACATCATACTTGCTTCTCCACAGTGTCCAAGAAGTGTTTTCCGCTGAAGCGGACGTCAGCTGGTACACAACTGGAGCTCTTTTGAGCTCAGACGTCCTGCTGTAGGTCAGTAGTGGCGAGGTGGCGTTTCTGGCCCAATCAAACTTTGACAGCCAGTCAATTTTTTGACATCTACTTCCGGTCACGTGACCGGAAGTGACGTCATCAGCTGTGACGTAGCTGTGACGTGTTGTTGGTGGGTATTTAAAGTTTAAATGCCCTGCTGTGCTGGGTATTTAAATTTTAAATGGCCGGAAGTGTGTCAAGGTCGTTTGGGGATGTTTTTAAAAAAGATGTTGCATTTTCGGAAGATCCGAAAATGCAAGATAATTTTTGTTTCTTTTTACAAACTGTTGTTTTGTTGATTTTCACGTCTGTTAAAATACCATGTAAAAATGGAATTGACAAATTAACAAGAAAATATCCTGCTACAAAGTATCCAAATAAAGATGCAATTACATAAACATAAACTTTAAAATATAGCGAATGTTCTTCCTTTTTATCTGTTAGCATTTCCTGAACAAGGTAACCAAAATTGTAACCACATAAAAATGAAAGTAGGCAAATAATAAATTTCGACGGGTTCACAAAAACCAAGTTGTAAAGTAGCGAATTTCTTTCTTCTTCCATTGTTGAATTTTTAGTCGAAACCAATTAATGATAACATTATTGCTTGCGCATCAGAACTAACAGTTGATGAAATTTCATTTACTTGTAGACTTGTAGTAGTTTCATTTGTAGTAGGTAATTGTTCGGAAGTTGGTGTAGATGTAGAAGAAACAGTATTATCTTGAAGCTCAGAGTCCATGTGTGCTCGGGCAAAGAGCTGAAGCTTTAATGACGTGTGGTAGCCGTGTCCTACTGTGCATCAGGAGTTGTTGGTGGTGGGGGGTCGTTTGTTTCTTGCACTGAAATGTAGATGGAATCATAACTTTCTGGAGGATGTACTAAAATTTGTTGTATAGGATCAGCATCAATAGGAAAACTTTGCGTTTCAATGCAAAGTCCATCTTTAATAAAAGAAACGTATAAAACAGAACTCATGTTTATTTAGATGTTTACTCTGCCAGTTCTACTAGCAAACTGATGTGTCAGTAGTGGCGCTGCAACCTCCCTTGACATGTGCAGCTCGGAACATCTGCCCTCCCCCCACCACCATGAGAGACTCCTCGCAATTTTTGGATTTGTAGTGTTAGTTCTAACGTAGGTGTTGTAGGGTGAACATCTCAGTACTAAACAATTGTTTTTAACATTTGGCTTAAAATACTTATTTAACTTTGTACAAGTTACAATATTTTTAAAGATGCTACTTTATTATATTACCTTAATACTTAGTTATAATATTTAGTTAAAGAAATCAAAACTGTAGTTGCGATTAAAATAGAAACATGGTTTCTTAACATTTGCCTTAAAAATATTTGTAACAAAATATCGTAAGAAAATTTTTACAACATATTTGAATTAATATGTTTGCAAACCCTATCATGCGAGTTTAAAAAGATAAACGAGACCGAGTGGGCCGGGTTTGACCTCGCATGCTTTCGCTCGTTGCCGACCAGTTAGCAATACAACTGGTTGACCTTGCGCCGCACTTTCGCTTGCGGCCGGCCGGCAAATACAGGTCGTCGTCCTTGTTGCATCACCCGGCACACCAGTCCTTGATTGCTTAACACACTCTACACTCTACACTCGACAAGTTATTCTTTCCTTTGCCACCGTCCTAACAACACCTACTTCAATTTCACTATGAACCGCTCCGAGTATACCGAGATTTGGTATAACTGGTTTTCCTATCTTCAACTGCTTGGGGTACGAATTATTCAATCGAACAACAATCGTGATTGGTATGATGTTACAACCACTATTGCTCGAAAACCTTTTCAGCAAGTTTGGAAAAACATTCTTACCGGCACCAAAATTCGCACCGAACCACCTCTATCACCTGTATCTTCAAACGTACCCCAGCAAAATTTTTTTAAAAAAACTGAAACTTAACCGAAAATATGAAATCTTAAGACATTTATCTTCTTCTATTTTCATTTTTAATCCTGAAAAACCCAAAATTTATGTCATTGACATTCCCAAAAAAATTCCTATTCCCCTTAACCCTCGACACTTGATAATAAATAAAAAAGGTTCCAAGTTAAACATAAATTTTACCGAGTAAAACCTTTTCCCACCTCCAAAGTCCACCCAGGTGGCAAAAAAGGCCCTTCTAAGGGCCGACCTAAGACTTTCAAATTTAGGCTTTCGCTAAAGCCTCAACCCTTGGTGACTAACAAGGGGTGGTTTGCGAAAGCCCCTATGGGACTTAGAGGTACACGGACCTCTTGTTAGTCACCAAAGGTTAAGGCTTTAGCGAAAGCTCCCCGCTATTGACTCAACCTTTGGAACTTAGAGGTATGTGAACCGCTTGTTAGTCACCAAGGGTTGAGGCTTTAGCGTCCAACCCTTTGTGACTTAGTGGTACACAGACCACTTGTTAGTCACCAAGGGTTGAGGCTTTAGCGAAAGCCCCCCCGCTATTGACTCAACCTTTGGGACTTAGAGGTATATGAACCGCTTGTAGTCACCAAGGGTTGAGGCTTAAACTTAAGCCTAAATTTGAAAGTCTTAGGGTGGCCCTTAGAAGGGCCGATTTTGCCACCAGGGTGGACTTTGTATGAGGAGGGGAAGGAAGAAAAGGGTTTAATTTGTGATGTTTATTTTTAATCGTTCACCCTGCGCTGTTACAATCAGGAATTTTGGATTTGATGGGATGTTTATTCTTTTTGTTTTTGGTGTAGTAAGTACATAAATTTTCGTCCTCTCCTCATTGTAAACATAAATTTTGTTTTCTTCAATTTTGTAGATTGTATATTTTTGGTTTTTCTTGAATTGTTTCAGTCTAATGTTCTTTACTGGTGCGGGATGAATTGTTTGGGGGGTGGGGGTTTCTTTGATTGGTGCGGGTTGAATTTGTTGGGGGGTAGAAGAAGGGTGCAGTCCGCACAACTCCATCCAGTCTTCACTTAAAATGTCGTCACAAATTGGAGCGATGGGAATCTCTTCAATTTGCGGCGTTGATGTTTCTGTAACTGGTGTGGGATTCTTAAATAATTGGGGTTGATCTTCATTAACAGCATCAGCTATTATGTCGTTAATGGAGGAGGAGAGGACGGGAGAAGTTGGTTTTTTTAGAAGAAAATCAGTCGAAATAGAAGAAAGGTCAATAGATACCGGAATTGTAGTTGGTTTCTGCTGCAGAGGTTTCTGCAGCAGACTCAGGAGAATGGGGGTAGATGAAGAAGATGCAGAGGAGTCCATGTTGATATAAAAAGAATAATAAAATGGATAATATAATAAAATAGGAAAAATGGTTAAAAACGTGGGAATGGATAGTAACAGCGATGGTGGCGAGTGGCAGAATAACACAAGGCGGGCGAATGGGGTTCTTATAGGCAGCAGACACAACAACCTTGTAGTCAAGGTAGTGAAAGCTGAGGCTAGCGACCAGGTCCAAGTAGGCCAGACGAAGTTGTGAGAGCGGTGGCTAGCGACCCGGCCAAGGCTACCGGCCCCTGCAGAGCGACACGTTGACCTACTAGTCAAGGCTCGCTAGCGAGGTCGAGTCTCGAGCTCGCTGATATAAGGAAGCGCGCAACGTTTCTCTTTGGCATTACGGTGAAGGTGTAACTGGTCCGCTTACGTGGAGGGTTATGCTGTAACGGAATGTTCGCCATGGTGTGTGGGATGGCTTATGTCAAGCACACACTGCGTTCGGCTATTGTGGGAGAGGCGCCCTCCTATAATAGTCGGTCGCAATGGCAATCCACCTACCTTTCCATTTCCTGCGTGGTTTAATTGTCAGGGTTAATATTACGGTGAGGTGTGTGAGTTCGCTTACGTGATGATCACACCGTAACTGTAATATTAAGTTAGGTGTAATATTATAGGGAGGTGTGTGAGTTCGCTTACGTGATGATCACACCGTAACTGTAATATTACATAGTATAAGATAGAATAGGGGGAACGTTAGGTAGGGGTTATGATAGGGCGGTGAGGTGTGTGAGTTCGCTTACGTGATGATCACACCGTAACCGCATGCATGATAGCATTTAAGGGGTAGCATAAGTTATAATAAAGTAGTATAGAAATAAAGTAGTAGAATAAGGTAGGGACCCCACGCTTCCCCACCCCCCTTTTTTATAATTTTTAAATGACCTTGACCTAGTTTTGATTGTTCTACTTTCGGACTTAGAATTATTTTAAATGACCTATTTTTTAGACTAGATATTTTAATTTCAAAATACTTACTTGTTTGACTTATATATTGATTGATTTCAAAACTCTACTTTTGAGACTTAAATATTTTGTTAAAGTTTTAAATAACCTAAGATTTTAGTTTTGTGTTGTATCTTTTATTAAATAATTATTATTTTTAACATTTGGGTTTTTGTAAATGTTTTAATTTCTGTTGATGGTGAGTTTAGTTTTCGCGTTTGTTATTAATATTTAGGTGTTTGTTAAAGCCTCAACCCTTGGTCACTATCTAACCTAACCTAACCGACCCCCCAACCCCTTCCAAAGGGGTTGGGTGGTCGGTTTTTTTAAACACCCCCCCCCCCGCGGATCCCCCCCCCCCGCGGATCCCCCCCCTCCCCCCGCATCCCCCCGGAACCCCCCCCCCCCGCGGAACCCCCCCCCCGCATCCCCCCGTAAACCCCCCCCCGCGGAACCCCCCCCGCGGAACCCCCCCCGGCAAAACCGGTTACTTGATTTCGTCGCCGTTCAACTTTAGAACTGCGTCGCCGTACACGATGGCAGTGGATATAACAAAAATGCTCCAAATCCATCGTGCGGGTAGTCAAATTAAGCGGAATTAAAAGACAAACAAAAAAGGTCCAGTAACATTTTTCGATATAACCAACGGTGTAAAAGTTATAACGCAAAAACTTAAAAAAATGTACATTTTCTATTATTTTTTACTTCGTATATTTCTTAACTATAAAAATTAGGTCAAGGTCATTTAACTTTAAGCGGAAAAAAGAGAGGAACAGTGTTATTAATTAACACTGTTCCTCTCTTTTTCCCTAAAAGGCAGGGAAAGAAGTTCCGTTAATGTCTATTTTTATGTGGCAGAATCATATCCATCATCATCATCTGTTTCGTTTTGAAAGTTGATGTAACTAACATCAACCCAAAGATAATGATATCCTTGTTCGAAAGCCATAGTATCAATATATGATTCCACTGTTGAAAACCAATTAGGACCTATTAAAGGGTTGATTGTAACCATGACAGTTTCTAATGTTAAATTTACCCATCTTTCTCCAGTAACAGAAATTGCAAAAAAATTTACATTTTGAAGAAAATGGATTAAATTTAACATAAAATGAACATGTTGTACAGGAGTGCAATGAACATTGTAAGACATCCGGAAAGTTTCCATGCTGATGAGGGAAATGTTGTCTTTTACTTAATCCACGGTTTATATATATGCATTTCCCCCCACCATAGAGTTTTTAAAAAGTGGGTCAAGGTCATCTGAAGATACCCTATGAACGGGGAACAGAGCAGTAAGTGGTTAAACCACAAACTGCTCTGTTCCCCGTCCCTATTTAATTTCTTTTATTGATATGTCTTTATAAACATATAATATATGTTTATAAACACATACATTTAAGTTGATATTTGGCAAATGGGAAGAATCCACACAGCTGGCACAATTCTTGCGGTCTTGGTGTTTCCAGTTTGTATCCTATGATTCCAAATCGGTATCATTTGCCTATGCAACGGTTCTCCCTCTTCGGCTGAAGGAAGAGCCTAAAAAAAATATAGTTTAAAGATATTTAATAAAATAATATATTGTAAATAGAAAAGAACAATACTGTTAATGAAAACGTACCCAGTCACATAGGGCACATATTTTCTCGCCATCTGCCAATTGAAACCAAATTTTGGTTTTAAATATACAACGTTTCTTGTGCTCAGTAATGAGCTCGCTTTGCAAGATTTGCGGCAGCGGCTCTGACACCTCCCTAATTTGCCGAAGCATAGGGTTGTCTGAGCAGATCCGCTGCAAACATAACTCGTACAAGGAGCTCATTGTTATGGGCTGACTATGCTCACCTCACAGCCTTAAATACGTACCAATCACCTTGATGGCAAAGGACAACGCCCTCCATTGGGTTAACTAGGTCGCCATAGGAGGCCACCGCCTTGGACCGACAGTATATATAAGGTGTGCTGCAGTCTTGTGGTTATATTTGCCATGGAATCCCTCATGATCTTTGGTGCTGTGCACAACTTTGTTGAAGCCAAAAGAGTACTATGGTACATAAAAACGTATCATAGCAATCTGAATTGCATCAGTGGAGTACTTGAAGCTGTTAAAGCAGACGGTACAAAAATCTGTTGCACTTCGGATTCTATGGATTACGAAGGACTTGAATCATGGGTCCTTTATTATGTACAATTTTGCACAAAACTTTACATCAAAGTTGACACGGACTAAGGGGGTTTTCTAGGAGGAAAGAAAAGAATAGATACCAACAATGCATGTTGGTAGCTATTCTTTTCATTCTTCCGCTAAGATTTAAATGACCTTGACCTCGTTATGGACTTAGAAAATTTTTGTTAAGTTACAATAAACCTTCAAAATAACTAGGTCAAGGTCATCTGAACATACCCTATGAACGGGGAACAGAGCAGTAAGTGGTTAAACCACAAGCTGCTCTGTTCCCCGCTCCTTTTAAATTTCTTCTATTGATATGTGTTTATAAACACATACATTTAATATCATATTGCTCCAGAGGAAACCAACCACAAAGATGACAATATTCTTGCGTTATCGGCGTCTTCAATTTGTATCCTACATTTTCAGATTCATGTTTTAGGTGTCTGTACAGTTCTTGATCCGGATTCGCACCAGGAAGCCGCTAAAAAAATATTAATTTAAAGAAAATTAATAAAATAATATATTGTAAATAGAAAAAACAATGCAGTTAATGAAAACGTACCATGTGACATAGGCCGCATATTTTTTTGCCAGCATTTGGCATTTCCCACCAAATTTTAGTTTTAGAAACACACCGTTTTTTGTGCTCATAAATGAGCTCGCCTTGCAAGATTTGCGGCAGCGGCTCTGACACCTCCCTAATTTGCCGAAGCATAGGGTTGTCTGAGCAGATACGCTGCAAACACAACTCGTACAAGGAGCTCATAGTTATGGTCTGGCTATGCAAACCTCAAAGCTTTAAATACGTACCAATCACCTTGATGGCGAAGGTGATTCCCCCTCCCCCGGGTTTCCACTATATATTGGACGGATAGAAGCTTTATAGAATTAATAGTTTGCTACATTTTGAATCAACAAAACGTTATGGAATCTTTCCAAAAATACCTGATTGATCAAAGATTAAGTAGAAACCGAAGGGAACAAAGAAGACAACACAGATTAAAAAAAGCTTTTGAAAAATTAAAATTAGTTGTACCGGAAAGTCAAAAACAAAAAAAAATTAACAGACAATCTATAGTTCAAAATGCAATAGATTACATTAAAAAATTGGAAGAAGACTTGAAATCACCAACATTTAACTTAGAACAACAAGAATTTGAACAATCCGAACAGACATTTTTACAGGATATAGAAGAATTCCAACAATTCGAACAGAAATTTGTACAGGAAATAGAAGAATATCTTCAAACTTCGCAAAATTTAAACCAAGACATTTATGAAATTTTGTATCAACCTTTTGAAACTGTTTCCTTGCCAGTGTTAGAAAGCTTGGATGAATATTTTTTTGACGTCGAAAAGTAGAGGGGGGAAATGGGTGGGGAGCTGTTATAAAGGCAGGGTAAACAGAGTAATCTTTACTTTCTTAGGATCCAGCGCTATGGCAGGCACTTCGTCTTCGTCCAGGTCTTCTTCCTCGTCATCAAGAACATCATCATCATCATCTGTTGTTTCTATTGTGAAACAAAAATCTCCTTCTCCAAAAAAATCTTCACCGAAAAAATCTCCTTCTCCAAAAAAATCTTCACCAAAAAATCTCCTAACAAAATTTCTGAAAAACTTCAAAAACTTCAAAAATTAAGAAAATCCTGTTTTAAGAAAGAACAATGTGCTCATATTTTAAAAAAAGGAGCGAACAAAGGTGAAAGGTGTGTGAAGTTGTGTAGTGTAGGTGAAAAATTGTGTAATTTGCATAACAAACGTGAACCTTCCGAAAAAGTCAAAATTCAACCTTCTAAAAAAGTCAAAATTGAACCTTCCAAAAGTGAATTGCCAGAAAAAATTGAAAACTATAAAAGAATTAAAATCAACAGATTGAAATTAAACCACAAATATGTTTTTGTAAAAAAGATCAGTAACAGGGATGTTGTTCTTAGATGTTGTGATGAACTCTACTTGCTCAAATTACCAGTAAATCTTCAAATTCCAAATATCAGTAATGTTCATTATTATTTAGTAAGAAAATCTCCATCTGATAAAGTTAAATGGTCAAATTAAACACAAGACAAAAAAAATGGAGCGGGGGAATAGACCACTTTGTAATTCCAAGAGAAGTACTTAGCGGTCTATTCCCCCGCTCATAGGGTATTTTTGAATGACCTTGACCTATTTTCAAAATTTACAATGGAGGGGTAATTTCTTATAAAAGCGGGATAACAGAATGACTTTTTACTTTTTAGAATCTAGTCCTAAAAAGAACAATGTTCGTATATTATTAAAAAAGGGTAAAAGATGTGTTGTGTAAATCAAACATTATGCAGTGCGCACAACAAATACCTCCTTTTGTTAAAACTGAGAGGTTAGTGTAAAAATGAAATAAAAAAAATAGGAGCGGGGGAATAGACCACTTTGTAATTCTAAAAGAATTACTTAGCGGTCTATTCCCCCGTTCATAGGGTATTTTTTGGTGACCTTGACCTACTTTTTACACTTATAAATTTTCGCTAACTGCTATTGACCTTGAAAATAAATAGGTCAAGGTCATTCAATAATTAAAAAGAAAATGGAGGTGTACGGTTTTACAGAACCGTACACCTCAGAAACCTAACAGAAGAAAAGCTAAATCTACCTATATATAAATGACCTTGAGACTTAGAAATTTTCGCTAAGTCTTTTTGTTGACCTTGAAAATAAGTAGGTCAAGGTCATTCGATAACTAAAAAGAAAATGGGGGTGTACGGTTTTACAGAACCGTACACCCCCGGAAACCTAAAAGAAGAAAAGCTAATTTACAATACAATCTGCCTAGAGTTTAAGAATTAATAAAAATAAAAAAATAAAGAAATAAAATTTAGTTTAAAAAAATAGCTAGACAGCCCAGCGCTGCACATCATGATTACAGTGTGATCATCACGTAAGCGAACTCACACACCTCACCATAAGCGCACAACGCTAAGCTAAAACAAAAATGTTATTTTGAAACAGCAAGTTGCTTAATTAAATTTAGGAAAAATGTTATACAAATATGTTTTTTATTTCCTAACACTAAAGGAGCCAGTGTCTCGCCATTAGCGACGCAGAACAACTGAGGTCCAGCGAAACTCCGGAGGTAGGCGAACTACCCATCCAGCACGTATAGAGGTTGTAAATGACCCGCTTTGGTGAGCGTAATCACTACAAAAGCGGTAGCCGGTTTTACCATTATTGGTTTTACCATGCAAAAGATGGAAGGAAAAAAGGAAAGGAAATTGGAATTGAAAGGTGTCCCTAACTAAAAAGGAGTACAAGACAAGAGAGGGAATGCCCTCAACAAGCTTGTTGGAAAAAGGAAATTGGAATAGAAAGGTATTAAAAACATATCATATAACATTCCTAAAAACAAAAATTTTACTTTAAATTTAAACATTCCAGGCAGAAATATATTGTAAGTAAAAGAAAGATTTTAAAATAATACTAACTACCAAACCAGCAAATTAGAAACAAACTACAAACCCTAGGGTATCTACAAGCACAAACAACTACCATGCCTTAAAATTAATCAGTCCTACGTCAAGATGTTATTATACAAATAACACCAAGATATTTTCACCAAACAGCAAAAATGATAAAATGTTCAGGGCGCCTTCTGAACATGTTACCACCTCACTGTCTAGCGAGCAACTGATGCCGAACCACACGCGCAGATCCCGGACCCCAACTCGGCTTGAGGTCATTCCCCCTCCTCGCTTACCCCCTCCCAAACCACAGGACCCTTACTGCGGGTTTGGTTTCCATCATTCTTTTGCCATTGTTCCAACAGGCAACAACATTTCTTTCTTTACTTTACATTGGATTTGTAAAAATTTTAAGTGTTAAAACTTCTCAATATTTAATATTTTAGGACTTTGAAAAATTTTCAAACCTATCATACTTTTGCAACTGTTTAAACAGGCAACAACACTTCTTTCTTTATTTTACTTTACATTGGACTTGTAAAACTTCCTAATAATTAATACTTTCGGACTTAGAAAAATTTTCAAACATTTGCTTCAACATTTATTTTACAATATCAAGTTTCTTTTATAATGCCTCCAACAGACAACAATTTTCCTTTTGGATGTACAATTTGTGAAAAAATATATAAAATGGTTGAACCAGAAGATTTAACGGATGACGAAAGTATTTTTGAAAATAGTTTGATTCCAGTAGAAGATACATCTGATGCTACATCCGATGTTACATCTGATGCTACGTCTAATGCTACAACTGATGAAGAAAATATTTTGGAAGTACCAGTAGCAATAGGCGAAGAAACACCGTTAACACATGTTGTAACAATTAACTATGATCCAGTACAATATATTCATGCTCTTGTTCGGCGACGTTTGTTTCCGGCATCGGACATGGAGGAAGATGAAAGCGATAACGATTTGGAAATAACATATTTAAACAACAGCAATGATGATCACACTTACGACGCATAATATGTATTATTTTGAACTTAAATTATTTGACCTTGGCACTTAGATTTTTTTAAAACTTCCATTATTTGACCTTGAGACTTAGAATTTTTTTAAAACTTCCATTATTTGACCTTGTCACTTAGATTTTTTTTAAAACTTCCATTATTTGACCTTGACACTTAGATTTTTTAATACCTGCATTATTTGACACTTAGATGTTTTTTTAAACTTGCATTATTTGACCTTGACACTTAGGAGTTTTGAAATATAAGAAATTTAACTGTTATTAACACTTTTTGTGTTTAATACAGAAAAAGTGGTGGGGGTAGTGCTATAAATAGGGGTAGTTTAAGAGTGGTTTTTATTATTACTGCAACTTTTGTGGAGAGCACACCTACGTCATGTATTACTGCATCAGTTGTGAAGAATCTTTTGAAAATGAAAACTTACTACAAATACACAAAGAAGTGTACCATAACAACGAAACAAGAAACAATGCAGAAGAAGAAGATTTGGAAGAATTAGATCAAATGCTGGCTACCCATCAACAACAACTAAATTCAAGACCAAGTGTTATTCAATACGCACCCGGACCATCTTTGGATGTGGAATTATACGCCCGAGCTTTACCAGGCAGTGTAGTAACTCATTTTAAGATTGACAATGCTCAATTGCAACTAGCACAATTTATATTGAAAGCAAAAACATTAGTAACAGAAACATTGAAGAATGAACTAAGAAGATTAAATTTTATAAAGTTTGGAATATTATTAGATACTGTATTTACAAATGTTCAGAATGAAACATCACCAAGAGGATTTTTAACTAAAAACAAAACCATCATGTTTGCATCGGATATAAGCTCAATTGTGGATGATTGTTTTGAAGAACTTTTAACAAAATTACAAGAACATGAAGGAAGAGGTTCTGGATGGAGTTTGTTGGCTTAGATTCATCCAACAATGTCTATCCCTTACGTATAACACCCACCGAACGCAGAGATCATACTGATTTATTATTTATAACTAAAGGTGATATCTCACATTATGTATATATTAAAGATTTTGAAGCTCTAGTTTGCAAACAGTTATCAAAACGTGAACAACCAAAAACAACTTGTAAAAGATGTTTCTGTTTTGTAAACAAACCTTTAAGAAGAGGAGGTTCAGAATGGTTAACAGAACATAAAAGATTATGCAATGGAAACTATGAAGTAAGAATTAAATTACCACACCCTAGCAGATCACAAGTAAAATTTGATAAAGTTATCCAACAATACAGAATTCCCGTTGTAGTGTATGCAGATTTTGAACCTTCATTGCTTCCACTTGAACAAGAAGAAGGAGAGGAAATTACAAGCAGAACAAAGTATCAACTTCACAAACCAAACAGCTACTGTTTAATAGTAAAATCCACTCTGCCTGAAGAACATCTTCAAGAATATGGTTTGACATCTACACCAAAGATCTATCGTGGAGAAGAAGCAGCTCGATACTTTGTTGATGATTTATACGACATCGCTGGGAAAGTGGAAGCAATGTATAGCAATGTGGTTCCTATGTCACCTATGACACCGGAAGAAATTTATCTTTATGATTCGACAACAACATGCTATTTGTGTAACAATCAATTTACAGAAACTAAAGTTAAAGTTCGCGACCATGACCATCTGACAGGAGCCTACAGAGGTGCAGCTTGCAACGGATGTAACATCAACTACAAACTACCATCTTTTTTTCCCGTGGTTTTTCACAATCTTAGCGGATACGATGGACATTTTATCATTCCCGAATTAGCAAGAGACAACGGTGAAATAGACGTTATAGCACAAACTATGGAAAAATTTATAAGCTTTTCAAAAAAGGTGGGCAAAATTAAACTTAGATTTGTTGATTCTTTTCGATTTATGCCTTCCAGTCTTATGAAACTTTCTGAAAATTTAAGAAGACAAAATTTAATAGAAACAAGCAAAATTGTACCTGCAGAAAAAATGGATTTGGTTCTTCGGAAAGGAGTTTTCCCGTATGATTACATCGATGGACTACATAAATTTCAAGAAACGTCACTTCCTCCACCAGAAGCTTTCAAAAGTAAACTTACCGATTTGGACATTTCACCTGAAGACTATCAACACGCATGCAGAGTTTGGGACGAATTGGAAATGAACACTCTGGGAGATTATTCTGACTTTTATGTAAAACTTGATGTGACCCTTCTCTGCGATGTGATGGAAGAATTTAGAAACACCTGCTTTGAAGCTTACGGATTAGACCCTCTTCATTCTTATACTTCTCCAGGACTAGCTTGGCAAGCTATGCTAAAAGAAACAAAGTGCAACCTTCAATTATTAACAGATATTGACATGGTGTTGATGATCGAATCGGGCGTTAGAGATGGATTGACCCAATGTGTTACTAGACATGTTAAAGCTAACAACAAATATCTTCCAAACTACGATAAAGAAAAACCATCAGTGTTCTTAGGATATTTCGATGCCAACAATTTATACGGATGGGCCATGTCTAATCCACTTCCTTTTGGAAACTTTGAATGGGTTAATCCAGACTCTCTTGGTGATATTTCGCAAATTTCAAAAGACGGAGACACCGGATACATATTGGACTGTGACTTTGAATATCCAGAACACTTGCATGATCTTCATTACGATCTTCCGCTCCTTGCAAAAACAGAAGTTTCACCAATTGGCAAACATCCAAAATTAATGATGACTCTTGAAAATAAACAAAGATACGTAGCTCACTTTTGGGTTGTTCAACAAGCACTCCAATTGGGTTTACGTATAACCAAAATTCATAGAGTTTTAAAATTTTCCCAATCTTGCTGGTTAAAACCGTACATTGATTCAAACACCAGAAGAAGAGCAGCTGCAACATCAACATTTCAAAAGGACTTTTTTAAATTAATGAATAATGCGATATTTGGAAAAACATTGGAAAACAAAAGAAAACACAAAAATGTTAAATTAATTACAGATCCTATAAAACTAGAAAAACTTGTACAAAAACCAAACTTTGGAACATCTGTTATCATCAATGAAAACCTTGTGGCAGTATCTATGAAGAAGACAAGCGTGAAAATGGAATGTAGTGGAAATCCATTTTGTTGTAGTGGATTTCCACTACAACAAAATGGTCGCCTTCTACGGTAGAGATAACATCGGAATCGCCTACATGGACACGGACGCTTTCATCTACTGGATTCTTACTGAAGATATGTATTTGGATCTTCGAACATTTGTTCACAAAAATGAATTTGATTTTAGTGACTATCCAAAAGATCATTTAAATTATGACAATGATCGGAACAAAAAGAATCTTGGAAAATTTAAAGACGAAGCAAATGGAATTTTACTGAAAGAACTTATTGCACTAATGTCAAAATTGTATTCACTACAATTGCATAAAGAAGAAAACAATATTATTAAAAAAGCTAAGGGAGTAAAAAGTTTGTATCTTAAGAAGAATGTAAATTTTGAACACTACAAGCAATGCTTATTTGAAGAAACGACTATAACTGCAAAATTCAACACCATCAGAAGTTTCAACCATCAACTGTACAGCGTAACAGAAGTGAAAAAAGCACTCTGCTCCAATGATGACAAACGACACATTCTTCCAGACAAAATTCACACTCTACCATTCGGCCACTACTCTCTCAATCCTATCAATGAGTAAAAACAAAAAGAAAAAAAAAGAAAAAAAAAGAAAAAAAGAAAAAAAGGGGAAATCACAGCATGCTCGCTGTGATTTCCCCTTTTTTAAAAATATGTTGAAATGACCTTGAACTATAAAAGCGGATGCAGAAAAAGAAACACTCAATACTAACTTGACTTTGTTAGTAAAATCATCATGACAGACTTAAAGGAAAAGATTGTTAATGAACTTCATAAACCTGCAAGAATAAAGTTTCCACGACGAAATACTGTTGTAAAAGGAATAAATGATTTATATCAAGCAGATTTAATTGAAATGCAACCGCATGGTAAAATAAATAAAGGATTTAAATACATACTTACGATTATTAATTGTTTTACTAAAGTTGCAGATGCTTTGCCATTAAAAGACAAAACTGGTAACAGCATAACAAAAGCTATGGAAGTAGCTATAAAAAGAGATAAAAATAAAATTAAACATTTACAAACTGATGATGGGAAAGAATTTTTTAATAAACCTTTTGCCTTGTTAATGAAAAAATATAACATAAATCATTATTCCACAAATTCTGAGAAAAAGGCAGCTATAATTGAACGATTTAATAGAACCTTAAAAGGTGCAATGTATAAAATGTTTTCGAAAAGAGGTTCTTACGTATGGGTTGATATCTTACCAAAATTAATAAGCGATTACAACAACAAGTTTCATAGAACTATCGGTATGGCACCTAACAAAGTGAGTAAGAAAAACGCTAAACTAGTTTTACAACGAATTAAAAAGAATACACAGCCAAAAGCGGAACAAAGAAAACCAAGAAAATTTAATGTAAATGATAAAGTTGGAATTAGTAAATACAAAGGAGTGTTTACTAAAAAATACCTGCCCAATTGGACAAACGAAGTTTTTACAGTGTATAAAGTACAACCTACTGTACCGGAAACTTATATTTTAAAAGATAACAAAGGAAATTTGTTACAAGGCGGTTTTTACGGACATGAATTGTTAAAGTCAACAGTAGGCGATGTTTATCTTGTTGAAAAGGTGTTGCAAAGGAAAAAAGACCAAGTTAAAGTACGTTGGTTGGGGTTTGATAAAACTGAAGATTCGTGGATACCTATAAAAGATTTGATTTAGTTTTAAATCAACTTATTTACTCTTCTGCCTTTGAATAAGATGGAGATTGTTCACCATAAAGATAAATTTAATATTAATAACATTGATGATTTAACCGTAGATAACGTTAAAATCAACAATGGTAAACACGGCAGTTTATTTCCAAACACTGTACGATGTATAGTCAGCGGTCCTTCAAACTGTGGCAAAACTAACGTTGTGTTTAACTTAATTACAAACACAAAAGGATTGCGATTTAATAACCTATATATTTTTTCAAAGTCCTTACATCAACCAAAGTATCAATTGTTGGAAAAGATCCTGACTGATGTGCCTGATGTTAACTATTACAAATTTAATGCTAGTGACAGTGTTATGCAACCAGACCAGGCTAAGCCGTATTCTGTATTTGTATTTGATGATGTATCTAGTGAAAATCATGATACTATTAGAAACTATTTTGCTATGGGAAGACATAATAATATTGATAGCATATATATCGGACAAACATATAGCAAAATTCCAAAACAACTAATTAGAGACAATGCAAATATTTTAGTTTTATTCAAACAAGACGATACAAACCTAAAACATATATACAACGATCATGTAAATGCTGATATGTCATTTGAAAAATTCAAAGAGCTTTGTGGAAAAGCTTGGGCGGAAAAATACGGATTTTTGGTAATTATGAAAGATAAAGCTATAACAGATGGTCGTTACCGCATAGGTTTTGATAAATTTGTTTTAATACATTAATTAACAACATTATCGTACAAGTCTCCATGGTGTAAACATGGTTAATCAGGAAAAGCTATTAAAAGAAATAAAATCACTTAGTGATTCTATTAGACATAAAAACAGAGCGTTAAGATTAGGAATAAGTGAAAGAGAGAAATTTCTGGAATCAACATTTAAACCTATTACTGAGCCATTAAAACAATTAAGACAAAATGTTAAACATTCAACATTTAATTTTTCCGGAGATGCTATTTTACCCATTTCAAAATTTGAACAAAAAGAAGAATATGAAGGTGATACAAGTTTTACACAACAAGGAGAAACAACTGAAGAAGAAAGCGAACTAGGTGAAGAAACGGATGTTTTAACAGAAAAAGAAGGTCTTTCTACAAGCGAAGAACAACAAGAAGAAGAAGAGCCTATTAATCCATCCAACTTGAGCAAATTGGGCTCGGATATTGCGTATAAAGGGCCGCTTGCAAGACAATTTGTATTAAAAATGTTACATTCTGCACAACCAACTCGAAAATATCATACTTTTGGTGCTAGAATAGAAGAAAATGGGCTAATGATTGGAGATAGCAAACTTGATGTAGACGAACATGACAATATTATTATAAATAATAAACAATACAAGGGTACAAAAGGATTGTTTGAACTTATTTTTAAGCCGAAACCTAATAAATATACTAAAAAGGATTTAAACATTTTTAAACAAATATTGGAGGATACAAATGCGCATAAGAAAAATTATTCTAAAAATTTCAATGTTCATAGAAATGCATCAGAAAAATATAAAACTATTATTGCTAAACTTTTCCCACCAAAAAGAAGGGAACCCATAAAAAGAAAATCATTATCTTCTGCTGAAATAAATATTTTACATAAAAGAAGAAAAACAAATCAATCAAGTTTATCAGGAAAAGGATTATTAAAAAACTTGTATGATACTAATATAATATACTACAACGATATAAACAAATTGGTTGACAGAATGAAGTTGATATATGAAGCTAAACAAGCCGGACATAGTGGTTTAGAAAATGAATGGGTAGCTTTGGTCGGCGAACTGCGAAATCGAGGAGTAATTGCATAAAAAAATATGAGTATATATAATACAAGTATAACTGATTAAATATTTAGTATAACCATGAGTGTGGATAAGTTTGGACGGTATTCCGAAACTGGAAGCAAATCAGGATCTTATGGAAAAAGAGGTGGTTTACCACTAACATCCGATGGAGATTATGATATAAATAACAAACGTTTAAAGTTTGTAAATGATCCAAAAGATGATAATGATGCGGTAAATTTTAAAACTTTAAGAAGTGAAACATTACCTAGCTTAAAGCTTCAAAATGAAGTGTATAACGCTAATTTTTATAGAATTGCAAATCTTCCAAAACCAATAGATAAGAATGATTCGGTAAATAAAGAATATTTAATGTGGTACATAAACCAAACCTTAAGATATGATCCTAAAAGTAATAATAAAGCATATGATGCAAAAGATCTTAGAATAGCCAATATAGCAGATCCTGTTAATGATCAAGATTCAGTTACCAAAAAGTATTTACATTCAGTCATACCTGAAAAAACAGATAAATTTTCCTTTTACAACTTTGTAATACACGATATTGGAGACCCTAAAGATATGAAAGATGCGGTAAACCTTCAATATGTTACAGATCATTGTATTACACATGATATTAAGTCAATTGATTGCAAAAATAAAGTGTTAACTAACGTTAAGGAGGGAACTGCAAAATCAGATGCAGCTACAATAAGTCAAATAATGAAATTAAACAATAACAAATGGGATGCGGATGCAAAAATAATTACTAATGTTAAAGAAGGGTTGAATGATGTTGATGTAGCAACAATTGGACAAGTTCCTGCATTAAAAGAAATTTCATCAAGATTTGGTCAACAAGGCTTTGATTGTAAAGAAAGACCACTATTTAATGTTGGAATGGGAGTAAATGACAGTGATGCAGTTAGAGTAAAAGAATGGCGTGAAAGATGCTTAAGAACAGAAAAACACAAAAAGTTTTTTTATTGTCAAAACTTGCGATTGACTAGCTTAGATGACCCTATTGATATTGTTGATGCTGTTAATGTAAATTACATTATAAGACTCTTAAGTGTAGTGTTATATGATGTTTATAACACGATAAAGCCCATAAAAGCTGATCAAAAACTACATTGGGTTAAGAAAAATGTTATGGAAAAATATTTTTTAAATATGAAAACTGGAAATTTAAGATTTGCTCAAGTTGATGTTGATAAAAAGGATACAATCCTACCAAAAGACTGGGTAAAAGTTTATTACCCATAAACAAAATACATGTTTATTATAAATAAACAATGTCAAAGGATAAGTGCATCATTCATTATAAAGAATTTATAAAATAAACAAGTATCGACATTTCCTTTCACTATAAAAGACCATGTTGAAAGTTCAACGCATCAGTCATAATCGACACGTTATAAAGAGAGGAAGAGGAATAGCATCAACAGCACTTTCTCTTATTACTAAGCCGGTTGGAGCTATAGTTAATAAAGCTATCGATTTATTACCTGTAGAACTACATTTACCAGGAGGTTATCAATATTGTGGTCCTGGAACAAAATTGCAAAAAAGACTTGCTAGAGGAGATCTTGGAATAAATAAACTTGATCAAGCCTGCAAACAACACGATATAGCATATTCAAAGTTTGCAGATACTAAAAATAGATCAATAGCGGATAGAGCACTTGCTGAAAAAGCTTGGCAAAGAGTAACATCCAGTGACGCTAGTATCGGTGAAAAAGCAGCAGCTTTAGCGGTATCAGCAGCAATGAAGGGTAAAACGATGTTTGGAGGTGGAAAAAAGAAAGGAGGTGGAAAAAGGAGGAGAAAACCTGCAAAGAAACGTGGAGGAAATATAAGAAGAAAACGACGATCCACCGCAGGTAAAAATAAAAAGAAACAAACAATATGGTCAATGATAAAAAAAGGAGGAGGATTATACCTAAGACCGTATCGTGTGTATTAAACAGAAAAAAACAATTACTAATTCCAAATAAAGAATTAACAGATAAAGAATTAATTACTTATGTTTCTTGTTTAAAAATTCCATTTTTTAGAGGAGTGTTTATGAAAGATGCATTACCTGTTAAAATTTGGAAAAATGAAACCGGAATAGTAAATTTAGATAATAGTAAAGGATCAGGCACTCATTGGGTATGTTATAAGAAACTAGGATCAACTATTTACTACTTTGATAGTTTTGGTAATCTCCCACCACCAAAAGAACTACAATATTACTTTAAAACAGCTAAAAATGTTCTATACAATTATAAAAGAGAGCAACCTGATGATACGGTAATCTGTGGACATTTATGTTTAGATTTTTTAACAAAAAGCGTTAGTCAACTTTAAGATGTCTTCCTATACAGTATCATTAACTGGAACTTCATCTACTTTGCGAAGTGTTCTTTTCCCTGCGTTACGTTTGGAAAAAGATAAATTATGGGAAGCCGCATTATTAGATATAACAACTTATAATTCTATTCCCAACGTTACTGAAAATGTTAATGACAAAATACATTATTACAAAACAAAAGATAAAAATACAAACAAATATTCAGATATACAAGTATTTAGTTTACCCACTGGAGCATATGAAATTGATGATATAAATGAAGCGATACAAAATCATATGGGAAAAGATAATATAACAATAAAAGGAAATAACAATACTATGAAAGCTGAAATTAAATCTAAATATTATATAGATTTTAGCAAAGAACATTCAATTGGTAGTTTATTAGGATTTCCTAAAACAACAAAAATTTTAGAACCTAATATTAACCATTCAGGTGCTAGAACTGTGACAATAATGAAAGTTAACAGTATAGATATTACATGTAATATTATACATGGTTCTTATAGAGATGGTGAAAATACTCATATATTGCACACATTCTATCCAACGGTCGCTCCGGGTTTTAAAATTGTGGAAAAGCCACAAAACTTGGTGTACCTACCGTTAAACACCAGTTTTATTTCAGACATTGTGGTGAACATACTAGATCAAGACGGAAATCATATTGATTTTAGAGACGAACCTATAACTATACGAATACATATAAAATCAACCGTATAACAATGGGGTTATCATTTAAAAAGAAAGAGCTGACTGGTAAACAAGTCAGTAGCACTTCAGCTATAGAAGGATTAACAAGTGATAACATTCGTTTTCTAGAAGAAATTGGATTAAAACTTATTAATAATGGAAATATTGGATATAGCGCAGGGTCCGACATTCGACGAAACCTTATGGGAAAAGGAATATCATACGCACAACCCTTACGCTTCATCAAAATTAAATAATAATGATGAAATTAGAATTCCCATACAACAACAGGATATTTATACACTTCCATGTGAAAGTTATTTGTATATCGAAGGAAGAGTAACAAAAAGAGATGGAAGCACTGCAAGTACTGTTCCGTTCATAAATAACCCCATGGCATATTTGTTTGATGAAATAAGATATGAAATTTCCGGAGTTACAGTAGATTCAACAAAAAAGGTGGGAATTACAAGTACATTAAAAGGATTAGCATCATTAACACCGAGTGAAAAAAATATGCTAGCCGCCGCAGGATGGGTAGCGCCCGATTCCAATATAATCACTCCAAACACTTCAGGCAATTTTGACTTTTACATTCCTTTAAGATTACTTTTAGGCTTTGCCGAAGATTACCGAAAAATAATAATAAACGTAAAACAAGAATTAGTTTTGTTAAGATCATCAAACGACAAAGATATTATTATGGCGCCTGATGGAACAACGGAAGCTACTTTAGAATGGAAAATGCAATTAGACAAGATTGTTTGGAGAGTACCGCATGTACGGTTAAACGATCAGAATAGAATTTCATTATTAAGAACTTTAAATTCAGATCGTGATATCGTAATACCATTTAGAAGTTGGGAGTTTCATGAATATCCGGTTTTACCGGAAACTCAACGTCATACATGGACTGTAAAAACTTCTACCCATTTGGAAAAGGCAAGATATGTAATATTTGGATTACAAACAAAAAGAAGAAATGAAATAACTAAACATGCTGGTGAATTTGATCATTGCAAACTTACAAATTTTAAGGTGTTTCTAAACTCTCAATTCTTTCCATACGACAACTTCAACATAAACTTTACAAAAGACAGGTTTAGCGTTTTGTACGATATGTACGCAAGATTCCAAAATTCATATTATGGAAAAACAAACACACCTTTATTAACGCCAAACCAATTTAAATCTAACCATCCGATTGTTGTAGTTGATTGTTCAAAACAAAACGAATCTGTAAAATCTTCCAGTGTAGATATAAAAATAGAAATGGAATTTGAACAAAATGTACCCAAAGATACATCTGCTTATTGTTTAATTTTACATGATAAAATTGTTACATATACACCTTTAACAGGAATTGTAAAAGCAGTTTTGTAAAATGAAAAGGAAAAAAAAATACCCCCACCACTCGGTTATAAAAGCAGGAGCGGGAACGAAAATTGTTTAGTTTACTGTCTACAGTTGTATGGGTAACATCGTCTACAGAATATAAACAAAATGAGTTCTTTATCAGTTGTACAAGACGTTTCCGAAACAGCACCTTTATTGGAAAATGATGATAAACATTTTGAAGAAAATATTGTAAAGGAAATTGATGACTTTTTAAAGTTTGGAAAACAAAATAAAAAGTTGGAAAATAATAAAACAAACGTAAGAAAGAAAAGAAAACTTGAAGAAAATATTCCACCAAACATTTTAACTGAAGTTTTCCTTCGCATCTTTTATCCTATTTCATCTTGCATGAGTAAAAGTGTGTCGATAGGATTGGTAAAATCATTAGATTACTCTCCCGCAGTAATACTAAGCCATGGAACAAAGATGGTTTTATTTTCAGAAAATGTTTGGGATTCCTTTTTAAAACATCTACATCTTATTGAATGTTATTTAGCCAACAGTTTCTTTGGAAGAAAAACTAACATTCGACTTTTGGATTGTGACAATGAAATTGACATTATTAAACATCGTGGTCAACAACAAGTAAGAATTAGAGACTCGACACAATTTGAAAATAAAATTCTTCTAACACGTGAAGAATTTTACATTTTAAACTATGCAACATCACCTATTACCAGGTATATGAAACAATTAGTATTTTCAAGCTCTGTTATTAAGGAATATCTGGTAGATGCATGCGAAAAACAACCAGAAAGCACTTTACAATACGGACCAATTGATACATCCATCTTTAATAGAATACCTCACGAATTGGAAATGTGGAGGCAGTTAAGAAACTTTGAACCTTTTACTGAAGTTGCAACGGAGGCTACAGAAGAAGAAACCAACAACAACAACAGTACAGAAGAAGAAACCAACAACAACAATAATACAGAAGAAGAAACTTTGCTAGGTTAAAACTACAATGTAATTTAACAAAAGAATAAACCGTGGGGTAGGCCTACTGGGGATGGTGCCCACGTTAAACATACACCAACGCGCCTACAACTGTACGGCCTGGTTTATATATATCTAACCTACCGTTGTGTGGAAAACAGTTGATCAGCAGACACCATGATGAGCAGACAGGATGAAGAAATGGCAGCAAAACCTTGTGTAATTGAATTTCAAGCATTTCGCGGAAACGATGATAGATTTATCATAAAAGAATTGGTAATTTTGGATTTGCTTACACAAGTAGCATACCCGTTTTTATTTGAAGCACCGTGTTCTGTCCATGAACTAAAGTCAAAAGCTAAAATAACAAACAGATGGCTAACAAATAATTTTCATCATATCCATTGGTATGAAGGTTTCCTACCGTACAACAATGTACACAAAATTATGTTTCATTTTTGCAAACAATTTACACACATATATACCAGAGGATTGGAAAAAAAGAATTGGATACGACAGTACACAAACAAAGACGTTTTAAACATAAAAGTGGACAAAACATTTCACTTTGATGCTAGAAATATTTGTGTTTCTACAATAAATCCGAAACACAACCAATCTCAATGCGCATTACAAAACGCGTATCACTTGGCTGCTTACTTACAACAACAAACGGAAGAATGTAGTGGGGGTTCCGAAGGTTATATAAACGAAGAGGTAACACACCCCGAGTATCAGTCTAACTCCATACTCCGAACAGACAACATCTCCTGTGAAGGATGGCATCACAACAGTTTCTCCAATGTTTAGTTGAACAATTCAACTTGCATTCAAAATCAAATACTCTAATTATCAAGAAATGTTCAGAATTAAAAGAACAGAAACATTATATTGTTCATGAAATGAAGAAAATTGATACAACGCATGGAGACGCAGTCGTCGCATCTTTATCCGATGCACCATATACACCGGGTGATGAACCAAAGTTTCAAGTATATCTTCCAAAACGATTCGTCCAGTTGCTGCAAAATGAAGATCTGCGGGAAATTCAACCAGGATCATTATATTTGGTGTCACACGGAATGAGCGGAAACAACTCTACGGAACTAACTCTGCACATCGCACAAAAATAACATTGTAAATATTGTAAAAAAATGTTTTAAATAAAAAGATAAAACAACATATCAGTATATGTTTTTATATACTGATATGTTGTATTTTTTAAAACCTCAAACGGATGACCTTGAACTTTTAATCGATAGTATTATTCGATTATTTTATTCAATAGTATTATTCGATTATTTTATTCGATAGTTTTATTCGAATACTTTACATAAATACGAAACTTTAACGTTGAGAGGCTCAGTTCTGTTTAAGACAAGCTACAACCAACATGTCATCGAAAAGAAATAATCTAACACTTATAACTTATTGTTGCAAAGAAAAATGTTTTAGAATACCTGAAGATCAAGTTGACGGACAAGCTTGTACAAAATGTAATTCTTTCTGCTATTGTAAATGTAGTTGCAAAACATATCAAAAGAACCGGTTGGATAAACTAGAAGAATTGCAACATCGACTCGGTCTATTGTGGCAACGATTAAATTCAAAGTGATTAAACAAACACCTGCCATTACCCCCACCACTACCCCCACTACCATCGGAGGTACCTGCAGCACCGGCTTTGCAATAGTCATTCCTGCTACACCTCTCGTCGAGTAAACAACTCTAGTCATGTCTCTCAACATTCGCGGGATTCACTACAACACTATCAATCTTACAACCTACAAGGATTTGGAAATTTTTAGTGAAGAACTAAAACAACTTATAACCACTGGGTTTGGTTTATCTTTAGAACTTTATGCAACAAACAATCAAAACGAAAAAAATGTGTTTTTCCCAACTTACAACAACAATAAGAATGAAAATAAACAAGAAATTTCAGCACCGACAACAACTTACTTTTCAAATTTGGGAGCAAACTTTACTAACTTGTAAAATAATACTTTTGTAAAAAAAAAACAAATAAATAAAAAAAGAAAATATCTTGCATTTTCGGATTTTCCGAAAATGCAAGATCTTTTTTAAAAACATCCCCAAACGACCTTGACACACTTCCGGCCATTTAAAATTTAAATACCCAGCACAGCAGGGCATTTAAACTTTAAATACCCACCAACAACACGTCACAGTTACGTCACAGCTGATGACGTCACTTCCGGTCACGTGACCGGAAGTAGCTGTCAAAAAATTGACTGGCTGTCAAAGTTTGATTGGGCCAGAAACGCCACCTCGCCACTACTGTCGATCTATGGTGTTATTGCCGTGTAACTCCATACTAAGCGAATGATAATAAATAACATAGCCTCTGACAATAATGGACCTGTAACCGCTCGTGACCACTGTCGACATTTGTCGACATCAGTTTTTGCAAAGGAATAAAGCTGTGTTCTTGTAAAAAAATAAACTAAGCTACGATTGTATTTGTTGTAGTAGTTTCTAAATATATCGAAACAATTGTATATTCAATAAAAAATTAAAAGATTAATAGTAACTAGATAACACGTAGCTCGAAATCGAGCAAAAATCATGTGGTAAAATAATGAAGAATAATCAGCCTACTTATATACTTTTAAAGTTTAATCATAGGGCTAACTTCATTAACAATATTATGACTTAACTACTGAAACTATTAAAGATTATTTGATCTACCGCAGGAGTTTCTGGTAAACGTAAACGAATTTTTAGGTAACACCTTCATTTCCCCATGTCCTCTTTTTTCTGAAATGTATATTCTAACACCGACAAAAGATCACGCTCTGCTTACAGCAACATGTACCTGACCAAGAGCAAACACTGGCGCCGTGAGCAATGACTTCCTTTGTTTAGGGATTGCCGCTGCAGTTAATTGATAATTATCGCCAAAACAGATATTATAGGGAACGGCTGTCTTTATAGGCAACATTTCCTTTGTGGTAAAAACGCGTAAATGACCCATTACTCTACCAGTCTTTTCATTCTTGAAATGCAACCCACAGCAATAAAAACATTTTTAGTTCCTTGGTCTGAGGTTGGAAGGAGCATAAAATGATACATATCGGGAGGGTGATGCCAGTCAGCGGTTGCGATCGTGTTCTTTCCGACTCCTCCGACCGGTCTATGTTCGTCTTCTTCTTATCGGTGGCATTAAAAATGCACCAAATCCAAAAATAGATTTGCTCAGGTTAATATAACTTCAAAAAACACTATGAGATCCGATATCGTAAACTACATTGTAAAACTGGTAACAGCGATGTATAAGAGCTTTAAAAACTTCATAACATAACCTAAATTACATAATAAATCTTAAAAAAAGAAAACTGTTGAAAACAAAGCCAAACCAGCTGTAAAAATAAAACAGATTTTTTTTCGAAAAATTGATTGTAATTCATTGCTGCGATCTGTGGTTTAACTGTAGAACTATTTCAGAGCTTGGCCATATGTTCAATTTGTAAACAAAGTGATCTGAGTTTGCTCAAATGTCGATGAATAGCGCCACTGTTCCGAAACTTCAGCCCTTTACTGTACTTTAGTGACACCCTATTTTAAAATTCTGAGACTTGTTGACAAATTTACATAAAATTCCCTTTAATTTGATACCTCAAACGTTAAAATCGGCCCAGCCGTTGTTGCGGTTGGACTGTGAAAAGAGAACCGCTTGCGTATTAATATATAGATAACACTTAGGATTCAAAATATGACATGGCTTGTCTTGCAGAGGTTCTTAATTTCAAATTTCCTACTCACACTTACACTACAAAATGGTGGCAAACACTGTAGCTGCTTAGCTGGGATACCAATAGATATAAAATAAAATAGTCTTTGTTTCAAATGCTAAATTGAATCCGTGATAAAAATTTGTAAAGTCAGTGTCTACAAATGTCGACAGTGGGCAGAAATGGGTTAATACGTTTTTATTAAGAATTCTTAGGGTGGAGCGAGTAGAGCGGCCGCTCTAGGCCTTCCTTCAAAAAAAATAATTTTTTATCTTCACTAAAAATTAAGTCATAGTTTTGGTTGAATGAAAATAATATTATTAATGTACAGATATTATTAAAATTATTAGTTTATGCCACATAATTAGCTAAAAATAAAACCTAACATACCGGGCAAAGTAAGTATTGCGCGCACCAAAATGTCACTCAATAAACGTTTAAATTTATGTGCGCTTTAAGAACCATATTGATTATGGTTTAAGCTTCGGTGTTCGTTTTAAATTTATGTTTGTGTCAATTGGCCAGTAAATTTTGGAGATATGCATTACAATTTAAATTATCTTCGTTATTTGCAATTGAATCGTCTTATTAAACGTGTAGTAGTCTACATTTTATAAAAGAACGGTTAAACGCTACGGTTAAATTTTGCAACTTTTTTGTCTCTTGAAATTTTTTATTCAGTTTTAAAATGAAATTTCAATATTCAATAAGGTCTGGAGATTAGGTTCTTAGCTAAATTGTATTCTCGTAAATATAGAATCGTATAAATTGTAGTAGTGTAAAATGTTACCTGATACTAAAGAACAAGTGTGTTGTCTTGAGAGAGGTGAACAAAGTTTGTAAAAAACAACTAACTTTATGACAACTAACCCTATAACTGCACAATATTTACAGTTAACTGAAATAATAAATATCCATTAAAAATAACAATAGATAACACCACAGTATCAGTATCTGAATAGCGGAGCGAGAGTAAGAGCTCTGAATGTATCCGTTAAACTATGCTCTGAAAATAGCAAATCACAGGCACAGGTGTGTGGATGTGAGAACCAATGAGGGGTGGTGAAGGGGGTAAATTTGGGGTCAGGTTCACCACGTGTCCGCGGAGTTTCCACGAAAACGGCCGTATTTGGAGTAGTCATAGTCAAGGCAGCCAAGGTCACCAAACGCCCCCAAATGCTTCTCCCCTAAGAAGCACCGAAGATCTCGAGGTCTAGTCTAAATAATTGTAAGGAATAAAACGTTTATGATATCGTACTATTATTCTAATTTTGGTTTATACAGTTGAATTCAGCTCGAAAAAACAAATAATTTAGCATTTTGAATCAATGCTCTATGTCCATTGGTTACCGAGATACTGAGAGTGGTAAACACAGTACGTAGTCCCAGCAATGTTAACCTTATGGGAAATAAATACAATTGTATATCTCCCTTATTTCTGAACATATCTCGATAAAATTTGGTATTTGGCTTCATCTAGTTAAGATCTACTTGATATAGCGTAAAATCCACAAATTTATATATTTTTTAGGCAGCAAACCTGCGTACTCACCTTCCCAATGTTAACCTTATGGGAAATCAATAAAATTGAACACCTTCCTTATCTCCCAATATATCTAAATAAAACTAGTTATGTAGCTTTATCTAGTTAAGGTCGACTTGATTACGGTCAAAAATCCTCAAGTTTATAGATTTCTGAGGCAGCAAACCTGCCCACTCATTTCCCCAATGTAGACCTTATGGAAAACAATAAATGTGTGTAGCTGGCTTATTTCTCAACTATCTCGTTGAAACTTGGTATGTTGCTCAGTAAGATAGGTCTCAACTAGATGTTGCACAAACAAAGATTTATCAAAATATTGAGAAATAAGGTAGCTGTACAATTTTATTTATTTTCCATTAGGTTAACATTGGGAAGATGAGTATGCAGGTTTGCTGCCTAAAAAATATATAAATTTGTGGATTTCACGCTATATCAAGTAGATCGTAACTAGATGAAGCCACATACCAAATTTTATCGAGATATGTTCAGAAATAAGGGAGATATACAATTTTATTTATTTCCCATAAGGTTAACATTGCTGGGACAACGTACTGTGTTTACCACTCTCAGTATCTCGGTAACCAATGGACATAGAGCAGTGATTCAAATTACTAAATTGTTTGTTTTTTTGAGCTAAATTCAATGGTGCCAACAAAAATTCGATAAATTGTATTTTTCTATATAAGAAACTCAAAAAAACCCATTTTTGGGGGGGTTCATCCCCCTTTACCCCCCCTTCCGGTGGTCCGATCGGGCTGGTTCACGAACTCGTTCAATCGATTACCACTTTACATGTCTGTACCAAATTTCATCAAGATCGGACCATTTTTACAGCCGCTATCGTGCTAACAGACACATATATATATATAGATATATAGATATAGATATATATATATCTAAAAATTCGAGCGAATGGTTTGTGAATGATTACTACTTTACACGTCCGTGTTAAATTGTATTAAGATCTGACCATTTTTGCGAGGGTTATCGAGGAAACAAATACATAAGTATATATATTTATATACATCCATATTGATACATATATATTTATATAGATTTGAACGTATGGGTTTTTTGGCTTCTGAGGACCTGAAAACTAAAAGTTATCACGGTCTCGGGCTTAGGGATTACCATGAGACCTACAGTAATAGCTCTTTCCCTAAAAGAGAAATTCGCCAAAACCCTTTATTTAACTTACCATAAATCAATTACTAATCAAAGTATCTTTATCAGAGGGTACTCAATAAATGCAGAATTTCGTCCTCTACAATTCTTGTATTTAAACTGTAGAATAAACGGTTTTTTACTTATTTACAAAAGAATAAAAAATAACCCAAAACTCTGGTTTTTGTGGTCCCAGGTCGAAAGCACACTAGGAAAAATGGGACAAACTTCAAATTCATATACTTGGATGTAAAACGGAAAGATTAAGACGATTTCCAGCTTTCCGGGAATTTTGTCAAGGCATGACAAATTTTTGATCTAATTTTACTGGCCTACATGTGCAAATTGCGCATTTAAATATTTTTTCTGCATGATTTTTTCAATTAGTCTTTGTCTCTCAGCAGTTTTCTGTTCTTGCCGAAGGTTGAAGGTTGCGCATATTTTCCCTAATCTCGTCGACTCGTTTTCCTCTACGCCTTTCTCTTTTTCTTTCTGTATCGCGGTTCAATTATTTCACTATATATGTTCACAATCTTTAGATCGTGGATCTTTACCATAAAGAATGATTTACCTCCCACAATTTGGCTACAAATTGACAATAAAAGTAATCCGAATTCATTTTCTTAAGCTGTATCGGATCTTGTTTACAGTAGTTGCAGACAATCTATTTCTGTCTACAATGTGACTGGTTAAATATTCGTCTGAAGGTAATCAGCTGTTAAATTACAATCACATTTTAAAACCGTTATAACTCAAGTTGGTCAGCACTGGAGCGTTGAAAGCGCCCTCTAGAAACAAATCAAAGGCTTGGGGGTCGAAGCCGTAAAAACAAAGGTAATTTATTTTAAATATCAGTCGCCGGTGCGCTAAGGAACATGTCGGACCTTAGCTTAGTCAGTAACAAGACTACAAGATCGCGTTACAATCATCCTTCACTCATCTGTCATTCATACTTGGCTTAAAATACCTACCTGGGCAGGTTGCTATTTCAAATTAATGTAAATGTATCTAATGTGCATAATAATAATGTACATAATAAGATTTACAATGAGATATAAATCGTAAAAATCGGTTAAGTATGACGGCTGAAAAAGGGATGTAACAGAGAAAAACCTTATTGTATTAAGTATATAGATTTTATTTTAAGTAGAAACGGTTTTATAATTTTTATTCTAATCCAGTAAATTTGTAAATGGTATTAGAACAAAAATTTCAAAACGTTTATTAAAAACCTAAATGAACTGATCGAAAAAACTATGAATTTTATTCAGTGTGATTTACGTTTCTAGATAGAATTTATATCGTTGAATGTCAACAATTATGATCCAAATAATTAGCTGTCAAAAGAGATCCGATAAATTCGGAAATCCGCCCGGCCTTGAGTTTCGGCGGGAAACTGCCATCATCAAGGTTACCGCCGGCGCCGCCGCGCCACGCCACCCAAAACTACTGCCGTTCTTTAGTTCTGGCTGCGGTCTCAAAGGAGCCGCCTCAGTACCGTTGCCGCCGCTCCTCGCCTGTGGGCTGTGATTGGTCGCCCCGCCT
This sequence comes from Flexamia atlantica, assembly GCA_035578135.1. Lineage (NCBI taxonomy): Eukaryota > Metazoa > Arthropoda > Insecta > Hemiptera > Cicadellidae > Flexamia > Flexamia atlantica. The sequence goes on along the minus strand of JAQJVK010000005.1, from coordinate 29,280,318 downwards.
GGGGGGAAGTCACTCACCTACTCTAGCCCCGCTCCTTTACTAGTGCTACGAGCTGTAAATAAGTGAACTAATATTCAAAACAAAAGTAAAATTCTTGGCTGTCAAAATATATTTAAGGTTATGGTTTGAGGTTTTGTTTACGTAAGTTTTATCTTTGTCATTTCACCTGTAAAATTTTGAAATATGCATTGTACTCTCCGAATTTGTATGTACTTGTTATTAAAGAAGAGTTTAAACTTAAAATAGTTGTGTTTCCATAAGTTATAATTTAGAAATAATTTTCCCAAAAGTAAACAAGTATTCTTTATTTTATTTGATTGATGACAGCTTCAACTAGGTCGAGGTTTAAGAGTCGCTATCTAACGGATAATAAAACCACTTCAAGAACAAGAAAAAAACAAAATGATCGCCCAATAGAAACTAAATGGGTACAAAAAAAACAATTTGCTGCAGCCAATGACATACTCTTATTTAGGAATCGTCTATCTCTCTCTAAACATTTATTGTCCATCTCACTCGCACACGTTCTTTAAAATGGTCGGGATGACCGTGCGCCAACTGTAGCATTAATTAATTATGGCCAAGAAATTACATTTTAATTTGCTACTGTTTTTCAATCCTTATAAAAAGTATAAAGGCTCCCTTTCCAACACGGGCCTTCCAATAATTGTGGCCTTGACCTTTCAGTGAATTATAACGATTTTATAAGAAATATGATTTCCTAATTAAATAATGAAGAGATGCCTAATTTATAATGTGCTTAAGGGGTTTAAGTTAATTTGAACTAGGAACAATATTAGTGCCATCGGTGCGCATTGGCCACATATTAATAAATGGCATGCAGCCAGCCATGAAACATAATTATTTTAATCACCACATACTGAGGATTAAAAAAATCAAGTCTCATTTTTAAGTTCTTAACATTTTATTATAAAAGGAAAAAAGAATTTCTAACAATAAATTACATTGTATTTCCCCAATTAGTCTACATTTCGATTTCAAACAGCTCCATTGAAACGGCCGCGCGGCGGCGTTGCGGTGGAATCTAAGTCGCACTTCAAGCAATGTAACAGATGCGTGGTGGTAACTAGTTTTCACATATCTGTTACGATAAAACAACTAGTACAAAAATCACTGGAACAGCCTCAACAGCGCTGCGGCGGGAGCGTTGTCAACTACGTCGGCCAACGGCCTTAACGTTCTAGCAGACTGTGTTCACTGACCGCTATCCAGTGAGACATCTCCTTTGTATCCCTTTATCTATGGTGCTACGAACTAAAAAGATCGATGCGATAAATCGATGGTCGTCGATGCGACATATCGATCGTCGTCGTCTGCTTTGTTTATACTTGATACTTACTTGATACTTGATACTTATATTTTCATTTTCTTGTTTTGTTTGCTAGACTTTCAATTTTAATGACTTTACCGGTTTGTTTAGATTAAGTGCGTTTGCCGCTAATGCAAGTTGTTTCGCGAAAGGCCGGCCACACACTGCATCAGGCGAGGCGAGGCATTTTGACTAAAGGCGTCTTGAGCGACAGAGAACGCATGGGCGCTTACGGAGCACCACACACTGCAAGAGACGAGGCGAGGCGAGGCGAAAAGGAGCCTTTAGTCAAAAAGCGAAGCAGTCAAAAATTTCGTCTCATGGACAGTCGCTGACAGTCGGAGCTTTCTGCGCATGCGCGGGAGTTTATCCACCCACTCTGAGCTTAGGCTACTGTCAAGTGTTCACGCGGTGTTATTTGAGTGGTGCATTGTTTCTCTTTATAAGTGCCGGATCTGACCGCAACTCAACTATAAATTCACTTTTTTCTTTTTTCTGATTTAAAGGATGTACCCATATTCTTCTGTTTTTTACATTTTGATCCAGCAGCTGTATGAAACCCCACAACATGAGAACAGTCTCTTCCTTCACATCCATCTTGTTTCGATAGTGCACCGCAGAGACACTTCTTGTAATCTATGTCAATCACCTGCGAAAGCACATTTGAGACTGGACTCGTGAGACCGCGCCAAAACTTTGGATGTTTCGACTCGCCTCGCCTTGTGCTGTGTGCGTCCGCTTTGCGACAAGGCAAGTCGAGCGACTTGTCTTAAGTCGCCGTGCCTCGCCTTGACTGAAACAGTGTGTGGCAGGCCAAATACTGTACTGAGTGATTCTTATTGTGCTTAAAGCGATTGATAGAAAATAAATACGTAGATCTTTACATAAAAGCAAATAATAAAAATTAACTTAGTTAATTTTTATTAAGTGCTTTTATGTAAACATCTACCTATTTATTTTCCATCAATATCTTTAAGCACAACATGAATCACGCAGTACAGTATTTCGCGAAACAACTTCATAGAGTAATAATGAACTTCGTAAAGAGATGGCACTCCCATGTTAACTCGGTGGTAAGGGAACAGCAGCGCTATCTGAATAAAGTGCAACGAACTAAAAAGATCGATGCGATATATCGATGGTCGTCGATGCGATATATCGATGGTCGTCGATGCGATATATCGATGGTCGTCGATGCGATATATCGATGGTCGTCGATGCGACACATCGATCGTCGTCGTCTGCTTTGTACCCATTTTCGTTTTCTTGTTTTGTTTGCTAGACTTTCAATTTTAATGACTTTACCGGTTTGTTTAGATTAAGTGCGTTTGCCGCTAGTGCAAGTTGTTTCGCGAAATACTGTACTGAGTGATTCTTATTGTGCTTAAAGCGATTGATAGAAAATAAATACGTAGATGTTTACATAAAAGCACTTAATAAAAATGAACTTAGTTAATTTTTATTAAGTGCCTTTATGTAAACATCTACGTATTTATTTTCCATCAATAGCTTTAAGCACAACATGAATCACGCAGTACAGTATTTCGCGAAACAACTTGCACAAGAACAACTTTCTGCAAACGTGCTTTAGGTATTTTCCCACACTCAAATTAATTCCAACTCGTTATGGTTGTGTACACGTCGCGACGTGACAGAAAATCGGGGGAAACGGAACGGGAAGTTAGCTGATCGTTATCGTCGTTCTGATTGGCTGAATCAGTGAAGAAGAAGAAAGTCATGTTTTTACAACGCCATCTGAATAAAGTGCATCGAACTAACCCGCTCCAATAAGCTTACCACATGGCTCCATTTAAGTGTCAGACCGGTGGCCCTGGTTCCCAGCTTCTTAAAAATATGAAATTGGTGCCGGGTAAATAACTGTCAATTATTTTCCTTGTCGGTAAGAAAGGAATGAGGCGTTATTTAATACATTTGTCTTATTTTGGAACACGATATAGGTATCATAACATGTTTTTACTGTATTAAACTTCCAATTAAGTTAAGGGTTTGAGAGGTTACATACCGTAAGAGGTTAACTTTGCCACAAATTAAAATAAACCATGGTATGGGGCTCCTTCCATCAATATTACTCGTTTCTAAAAGTATTAATGATGCGATCTGCTTGAAGTGCAACTACTAATTAATTGCACATGTATGAGAACCATAGTGCCAGTTCTAGTCAGAGGTACACCATAGGTTTAGCTCCAGTAAACTAGACCCTATTATCTTCATTAAAATTTTATATTTTTCACATATTTACCAAAATGTTGGGTAATTTTGATGGGTACGAGTCCTGCAGAAGGTACACTCTTCGCTTCACCTGGCTATTTAGGAGACTGTAGGAATTGGGTTCATCGGGTGGGGAACTATCAATAAAACACCTCATATAGGCTACGAACGATTTATTGATAGTTTTATAGATTGTACTTACTGATTTAATGATTCTAACAGCTATCGAGTGACACTGCGCTGGCTCTGTAATTCATAGTGCTTTGTTTCCTCCGCTGTGATTCCTCGAAAGCTAACATTGTAGGCCTATGAAAACAAAGGAAACAATCACAGTGCTTGAAATAGCAAATAAATATGTGAAAAAGTGATTTACTTTTACTACATGGTTTATTTGGTTGTATCTGTTTTTGTGATGCCCTGAGTGGCTCCTTTGGTACCATGACAATATCCGGCACCGTGGGCGTCACCAGTGGCTGACTTCTACAGTCTTTAGTGGCGCGTTCGGCCTAGCCTTTAGAGAAAGGAAATTTGTAGTCTGGCCAAATTCCTAACGTGGGAAATTTAATTTGCAGCCAGTCAAAGTCGTTAACAATCAATTGTTCCCTACCCAACAACCCCGGATCCCACCGTATCCCCTAAAATCAGGGGCGGATTGGGAAGAAAAAACGGCCCTGGTATCCTTCTGGCAACCGGCCCCAGACAGGAAAGAAGGGGGCACCCTTCCGCGGGGGCTGGCGGGTATGGAATACCCCCCAGGGCGGAGGGGGGTTTGGGGGGGGGGTCCATCCCCGGGAAAATTTGCAAAATGTGAAACCCAAAATCTTTTTTAAGGCTATTTGAACACCTATAAATGTGTAAAAGCAGATAGTCTAGAAATTATAGATCACAAAGCCCGGGCTTAAGGCTGTACGCCGATAGGGGCCGCAATCGTTGGAAATAACATATTTTTAGTGAATATATGAGGCCATAATTAGGCTGCAAAACTTTTAGCTAAAAAGGCCTACCATTTGACGAGGCAGTTGGGGTCTTCAAGGGGGCCGCACAGTAATCTGGGCCACGGTGGCCGTAATTCCGGCCCTGGAGCCTAGCGCTGTGGCCTTTTTTTTCAGTAACTTTTATCGAACAATTCAATGGATGTTCGACCTCTTAGTCCCACAAGGGCCGGCCTCAGCTCAACAACAAAAGATGCTGATTTTTATTTTGGTTTAGGCCCACTTTTTAATCCACCAGCCCTTTTCTGACCTAAAGAGGCCGGCCCTTCTGGCATTTGCCCGAATGCCCAAATGGCCAGTCCGCCCCTGCCTAAAATAGATAGTAATGTGAAGTAAATCGGTGAAATATTGATAGCGAATATCGATATATCGTTCGTATGAGGTGTTTGATCTAAAACCAAAAAACTAATCAAAATAGAAGAATTTTATATGTCCACCGTACATAAGGGGGTACATAAGGGGGGTACATAAGGGTTTAACAGTGTAAAAATGCTAACAGCCATCAACAAAATGAGTTATTTTCGTAATTTAGCTAAGATTTGTCCAACATCGCTGTGCTACTTAGTTTGATAACTTTATTCATGATCGTGAACTTTTTGTGTGCCAAGTAGCGCCAACGCACGAGTGTGTAATGTGGTACTACGTTGATTCTGGGCCAAAACAGTAAGTTATGGCCGCCATTAAACTGTGGGCCTCGATTAGCTTCAACCCAGGTGGTCCAGGGTCCTCTCTTGTTATTATGTGCTCGCTGGTATTAAGGTATTAAGTTCCTCTATTGCATAGAAAGGATTTAATAGAGACTATTTTTCACTTCTCTCTTGAAAGTCCTTGTGTTTCCCCCCTTCAGGCCGTCTGGCAGGTGATTCCACCATGTATGACGGTTTCTCCTCAATCTCCTCAATCACAGCCATCTGACGTATAGCGAGTTTTGGAAGTCTGCAGCACTTAACAAGTGTTTTGGTGATGCACAGTGCACAGATTGATTTTTGAACCATGACAAATGTAATCTCCTTTATCAAACTTTTTTGGAACCTTCCAACATTTATTATTGAGATTATAATCAATTAAACCTTAGTTATAAGTTATTGCTATTCTCAAAACTTGAGTGTACCTATTTTTCAGAGGGTTTCAAAAGCAAAATATAAATGGAAAATTTGACTATGAAGATCCTTTTACAATATGTGGATTGTTAGAATTAGCTCTGAAAGGATGCGGAGCATTGAACTACCCCAAAGTAACTGGATCAAGTAGGTATGTACTTTTTACTTGTTTTACTTTTCATACGATAACGGTTGGTGATGGATTGGAACATGTGCCAACTCAGGGTTTGTTATAAAAACTTTATGCTAGTGTTATGGGTTGGGGTATACGTAAGAGAAAACAATCGGTTACACATCTTTTTCATTTAATCTATTACGTTGTTTACAGGGAAAACAGTGCATAGTTAGGTTCTTTGAATTTTTTTATCATTCACAACTCCAGAAATAAAATCTGGAATTAGTTTATGAAATTGCAAACTAGCACATGGAGATTTTTTCCTCAAAAACGAATATCAGGCCTGTATAGAAAACAGCAATGGTCCTTTCTATGTCTAGCACATATCATTTAAAAAATTTAACTCAGAGGTTTATATTTATGAAATACTAGTGGCTTGAAGGGGCCAAAAGCTCCTCATCATTTTAGATGAAAATTTAAATTATAAAACGATCATTCTTTATTATACCTGGTATGAAATATTTATGTAGGAACAGTTTCCCACCAGTGCTTTTAGTTCCACCATATGTTAAATCTAGCATACGATTTAGAATTAGCCAACATCACATGTTTTTATGTAAACAAAGCAGATGTTTTTAAATACCAATGTTATCCAAATCCAATGCTATTTAAATGGAAGATATTTTACATAATTTTTTTCTGGTGAGTTTCATGACATTGAAGGACTTTCCCCGAGACCCTTGAATCAAACTCTTTAATTTGAGGTCCCTCCTATCTTACTGTGACTTGTCAAACTCCCACAATTTCCATGCAAAAATTTCCCTAGATTTGCTAGAGCATCTCAGAGTTATTCTACTTAAGAAAGAGCTTTACTTAAGTACAATAGAGGACTAAATCTTTGGAACAGTTGCGCTACCCGTCAACATTTCAACAAAATCAATCCACTTCCTTTACAATTAAACATATGAACATGGTTTGAAAAAGTTCTAAAGGTTAACCAAAGATTGCAGCACTTATTTTGTGAGGTGAAAAGTGAAAAGAGACCTCTTGTTGGCGAAGAAAAATTTTCAGCACAACCGATATAACCGATTAGGGGCAAAAATATCGAAATTCGGGTCTCTATCGATTGTTATACCTCATTTATCATGGAACAGGCCTGTATCGGTTAAAATATCGAATCAGAGTCATAAAAGGTCGAAATAAATCATTTTGTTAGCCTCCGCATGGCTTGAGAAAAGAGACCTTTTGTCGCTCAATGCTATTTCTCCATAACGTCAAGAGGTCCCATTTCCAACATGCACTTCGTAAGCAGACTTTGGTCCAAAAAATGAACTCTCCTGGTTTCTAGCGGAATTTTAGATAACTACAATGAAGTTTGGTGTGTAAAGAGAACAAAATTTCTCACCAATTTCATATGGTCCCGGCAAGAGGTCTCATTTTAAACGATATTTTGGCTACTAAACTTTTCAAGAGACTATTTATATGTAGGGTAATAATAGTTTTTTTTAAATTTTATAAAACAATGAGAACAGTAAAATATTCAGTTTTAAAAAGGGACCTCTTGTCGTTGTGGAGAATAACATAGGGACGACAAGAGATCCCTTTTCTGGAATACTACTTTTTATGACATGCTTCGATAAAAATATAGTTAAGACAAAAATAATTAGTATTCCCTTGAAAGAAGACATTATAAGCTTTCTTTTTATACCAAAATCATTTCCTAAACATAAAATACCCCCGTTGCATCAGACCTACATATTCAGCAAATTTCAAATGCAAAACAACTTATTTTAATCCAACAGCAAGATTGGACATGTTTTTGTAAGCTCCATAAGAATAACATGGGGAATGAGTATGCAGGTTTGCTGCTACAGGTATGTTAAAACTGGGTGGTTTTAATACAATAATTAGTCAAATCAAATCAAATCATCTTTATTTCTCATAAATTATACATTTGTACAAGGAGGCTGTTTAATATTATTTGAAACTAATCATCACAAAGGTTTAAACCTGTGCGTGATGATGAGTCCGGTTTTGCTTAGTTTGCTCCCGCCTTTATTTATTTATTCATATTTATCTATTGATTGGTTGCCACTTGATACATTTCAAGTACAGACGGACGAACCCACCCTCCCCCCTCCCCCCCTCCCTCTCCCCACCCTCCCCCCTCCCCCCCGAAAATATTAAAAATATTTATTGACACACACACAAACATACCCATTCACGCTCACACACTTCAAGCATACCAAGAACACATTCACACACTAACCACTGCTCTGAGTAGCTAAAGTCTGTACTGCGAAGTAATGAGTGATTCAACATTAGTCCTGCCAAGATGTTCCAACCAAAGTTTGACATGTTTTTTATAGGAATCTGAAGTGAAAGTGTGAACATTTTTTAAAGGCTCTGGTAAATTTCTGTATAGTATGTGTAATATATAGTGACAGTTAGTGACAGAGTGGCTGTTTACTAGTCTGGGAATCTGTATTCCTACATTAGCAGCATTCCTGGTCGAGTAAGTGTGATTTACGTTCTCAAATAAAAAGTCAGAGTGTTTGTACAAGTAAATTAGTAAAGTCCTTACATATAATTGTCTTATGTCAAAAACGTTCATTTCGTCAAAGAGAGCATCCGTTGGGTAGCGCCGACACCTCCCCAGAGCAGCCTTCAGTATAGCCTTCTGAGTAACTGCCAGGGGTTGCAGGGTGGACTTTTATGCACCTCCCCAAGCAATGATAGCACCTTCCAGCAATGACTGTGCATAGGCAAAATATGCCATCTTAATTTCATTTAAATGCAGAATGGGGCTTAGCTGGTGAAATGCATAAATACATTTCCTCAGTTTCTTGTTTAAATAATTTATGTGCTCGGACCAACTGAGTTTACTATCCATCACCAGACTTAGATATTTAAATGAGTCCACCCTTTCAACCCACTGACAGCTACATGTAGTGCTTTCAATATCGCCACAGGTATGTATTATTAATTTATCTCTGGGCGTATTCCCTCGATCTCTTAATGAAATTTGCATAAATTTAGTTTTGGATACGTTGAGTGTTAAAACATTCTGATCAAACCATTTCTTAATAATCATGATGTCATTGGTGGCAATTTGGAAAAGATCATCCCACGTCTTACTATGAAAAAAAGTCATCATCGGCAAAAAGAAATATTTTACAGGAAACATTGACTTTACTAATATTATTTATGTAGATTAAAAACAGGAGCAGGCCCAAATTGCTACCTTGAATCACTCCTTAGTCAATTGTGTTGAGATTACTAAATTTTCCGTTGATGGAGTCAAATTGCTTACGGTTTGTGAAATATGATTTGAACCAATTTAAAGAAATGCCTCGAATACCTATTAATTCTGGTTTTTTTAGCGAATTTCCCCTATAGGGAAGAAGCTATTACCGTAGGTCTCATGGTAAGACCTAAGCCCCAGATCATGATAACTTTTCGTTTTGCAACCCCCAGAAGCAAAAAACACCATTCGCTCGAATTTTTAGATATATATATATATCTATATCTATATATCTATATATATATATGTGTCTGTTAGCACGATAGCGGCTGTAAAAATGGTCCGATCTTGATGAAATTTGGTACAGACATGTAAAGTGGTAATCGATTGAACGAGTTCGTGAACCAGCCCGATCGGACCACCGGAAGGGGGGGTAAAGGGGGATGAACCCCCCCAAAAATGGGTTTTTTTGAGTTTCTTATATAGAAAAATACAATTTATCGAATTTTTGTTGGCACCATTGAATTTAGCTCAAAAAAACAAACAATTTAGTAATTTGAATCACTGCTCTATGTCCATTGGTTACCGAGATATTGAAAGTGGTAAACACAGTACGTTGTCCCAATGTTAACCTTATGGGAAATAAGTAAAATTCGATATCTCATTTATTTCTCAACATATCTAGATAAAACTTGGTAAATGGCTTCTTCTAGTTCAGATCTACTAAATAATAAATTAAAACCAACCAGTTTAAACATACCTGTAGCAGCAAACCTGCATACTCATTCCCCATGTTAATCTTATGGAGCTTACCAAAACATGCCAAATCTCGCTATGTTGGATTGAAATATGTTGTTTTGCATTTGAAATTCGCTGAGTATGCAGGTCTGCTGCAACGGGGGTATTAGTAATTTTGACCTGTCCACTGTGTCAAAAGCTTTAGCTAAGTCCAAAAAAACTAACAAAGATTTTTTATTATTGCTTATTGCATTATTTATATGATAATTTAGATCAAATAAAGCATCGTTGATATTTTTTGATTTCCTAAATCCGTACTGTTGGTCTGTTAAAATATTATTGTCTTCGAGATATTTAGATAACTGATCTTTAACAACTTTCTCGATGATCTTGGTGAACACGCTCAAGAGTGATATTGGCCGAAAATTAGACATACAGGTAACATCGTTAGCCTTGTATAACGGCACAACTTTGGCTATCTTGAAGGCATCTGGAAACTCACCCAAACGGAGGCTCATGTTAATAATGTGAAGTAGTGGCCTAGAGAAAAGTAAAAAATGTTCTTTAAGTAGAGCAGCGGAAACACAATCATAACCAGGAGCTGAGTAACCACGTAAATTAGTAATATATTTCAGTAGATCTGTCTCGTTGATAGTGTGTAATGTGAACGTGGAATCCAGTGCATAGTCGCTGTCATTGACAATTTGTGGTCCTGAGGAGTCTATCAGTCGTGCCAGATTGTACCCTACTTTCGTAAAATAGTCGTTGAACTCATCGCCAGCCACTTTTTTTATATCATTGTCTAGTACATGTCAATGTCATTTCTCCTGTTTTACATTCGTACCCAACTCGATACAGTCAAAATGTTGGAATTCATGTTCCTGTTATTGTAAAATCATTTAATCGTACAAATCCGTTGTATTTAGCAAACGTTATCTGTAGGAATTTACCTGTTGAAATAAGGGACATGCGGTATTCGGATGCTGTGTTCAAGTGGCGTGTGACTGCCTGGCTGTTGGAGACCGGCCCCGGCTTTGCTGAGGCCCTCCTGTCATCCATTTATACTACACGTTGACTGACTTTGACATTTTTTCTACTTGGGATCACCCTCTTACTTCCATTTAATGCCATTTTGTGTTCTCCCTAGGACTTATTACGCATTTTTTAAATATATTATATTTTCACTACTAATGAATTAATCTTGAATAGCTGCGTAGTTAAAGAATGCCTTAACTTAATATTAGTTGTTGCAATCTTGAGAGTTTTGTGTTTCTAACTAAGGTAGTTATTTTAATTTATTTGGACAGCACGTCTAATTTCCAATTTATAATTTTAACAACGCGGCATCGCGCACAAGCCTGCAGGCCCATGCGATGTCTAATTTCCAATGTTATTTATCTTTCTATTTATTGTCAATTGGTTTTTGGAAATAAATATTCTGATTCTGATTCGTGATGTCACAAAGTAACCGAAACAGTATAGTTCGTTTGTATCCTCCAGCTGGCTCAAAAATGTATCTTGGTCATTTAGAGGGTACTTATTATGGAAACTTCCTTGAGGCTACATTTTACTAAATAAGCTAATAGATTAGGATAAAACCAGTAAAGGGACTCCTTTTGACATCCCAAACTCTGGCACCGCAGGCCAAATGGGATCCTGTTATACACATGTTAAACTCAATCACTGGCAATCCTGCTACAGATATGGTCTATAAAGATTGGCAATTTTTGTGCCAGTTTTTTCTCGTGACGTCAAGTTTGTTGGTCTACTTTGCTGCCCAAATTGGTATAAAAGTTATTGTCTGCTATATCTCTTCATTAGTTGCTATATCTTGCTATATCTCTTTCCCCCATTGGGTTGGAGAGTTACTATATCTCTTTCAGTGGATTTTGACATTTTAATTTTAAGTGTATGTAGATCTCCTAGTGGTGATGTTGGTTTGTTTATGGAAAATTTTGAACTTGTAAAAACTTGTGAAAAACAAGTTAACTTGTATAAGTAACTTGTAAAAAAACTTTTAAAGTCATGTAAATTCATTGCTATAGCAGGTGATTTTAATATTGAAACTATAGCTATAGCAGCCCGCGTCACTTCGTGACTTAAAACAACTTGGTAAAATAGGCTTTAGTTTCATATTAATTATGGATGGATGTTTACAGCGTAAAATATCTTTCAAAGAGGAAGTTTGTGAATTTTTGTGTTATTTTTTTAATTTTCTAGAGTAATTTTTTTGTGTCAATGCACTGGAATAAAATGTCAGTAATTGAACTTCTCATTGGGGCAAACTTTTTAAAAGCAATTATTACTTTAGACCATCGATGCTTTAGATTTGAATCTTCAATATGGGTAGAAAACTTCTCACAGAATTTAAGAAGTTCATTTATTTCATCCGCTTTAAAAGAGTGTATACGTTCTACACTTAGAAAGTTTGACAGTGCAACAATATTCATTTTGCATTAAATGGGGGTTAGTTTACATGGATCTTCATTTCATGGTACGTATTCACGTCTCTGTTTTAGTTTTCTTTTCAAAAGTATTGAATCCATAGAAAATGTTAATTCTAAACAAAATCTACGCGTCAGTTTTTTGTATTCATCTTTGTTAGGTCTTAACAACAAACGGTAAGAGGATGGACAAACCACTAACCTATACTGATGAAATAATTTCTACTTAACATTTATAAAATAGCCATTCACCTTAAAAACAAATTATTTAACACTCATAACAGTCAGGGAATAAAATTTTCAAATTGACCCGCTTTTTTGTTTTGCATCATAGATACATGTTTGGCAAATTCTTACCTTAGCAAATACCATAACTTTTTATGAAATGCCTTCATTAATCAGGCATACTATTATTGGTACATTAAAAAATCAAGTAAAATAGGCAGGCTAACCGCTAATATTTTAATATCCTTCGCATTACAAGTACATTTAAAAAATACACGTTTTAAATTTATAATGCGTTTTAAAACTTCATTTGTTATGTTTCAAATTTACTCCACTTATATTGCTATTTTAAAACTCTAAACATTGAAACATGTATCAATGTGTTGAAATATGTATCAATGTGTATTCACTGACAATAGTTTGTTGGAAAAACCCATCTCCAGAGAACCTCCTGAGTTACTTATATTCCTTTTTAACTTTCCTTTTAAAGAAAATAAATACAGTCAACTAAGATGATTACAGACTGTTGGTCTTAGTTTCAATTGGGCATCATAGTTTCTTCTTTACTTTATGTTGTGTTAAAAAACGTCAATATTTGAAGAAATCAAAATCAAAATGTGGATGAATGTTAACTGACTTTTGCTAGCACTGCATTCTATGGTAAACCTCTGGTACTATTTCGAATCTTGATCATCTGTTTTGTTATAAACAAACGTGAATTGGAAAAAGCTCACAGGTTCTAACACAGATAGTATCACTTTCGCTGGAATTTTGAAAGCCTCTTGAGTGAAGGCTTTTCATGGGATATTTTCCAAACCCGCAAAAGGCACATCTAGAGAGTAATAGCTTTAATTTGATACCAAATATGCATAGAAAAATCAATTTCGAGGGGTCGATTGGCTCTGGACAAAATCCCAGAAATCCTTTTAATAATATAGATGATATATTAATGGAAAAACAATTATCAATTGATTTTGCAAATTTGTTAAGAGGTCTAAATTTAATGTGTGCTAATAAAAAAACTACAAGGGGAACATCTTGTTTAGATAATATTATTGTAAATTTTTCAACAGATATTTATAAAGTAAAAACAGTAGAAGGATGTTTTGCAGACCACAGTCCTCTAATTTTAAATCTTTCTCAGAAAACTACAAAACAATCATCTAAAAATTCAAATGAAGTAACAAAACAAATGATACGAAGGCAAAATAAATGAAAACAATATCAATGTGTTCATAGAACATTTGATACAAGAGAAATGGGATATGATAATTGAGTATGAAATGGGAAAATCAATGAACAATTACTTTTTGATGAATTTTTTAGAAGATTTATAGTATTATGGCATTTTAGTTCCCCACTAGTTAAGTGTAAAGCAAACAACAAACAAAAGAAAGGTAAACTTAATTGGTATAATGAAAACTTAAGGAACCTGAGGGAAAAAATTATTGCTCATTACACTGTTTATAAGAGCCTACTCAACTGTAATTCATGTAATTTAGAAAATACATATAGAACATACATTAACAAAAAAAGGGTTTACAATCATGAAATCAAATTAGCTAAAAAACAAGCTTTTGAAAATTACATAGAAAAGGCCCCCAACAAATGTAAGGCTGCTTGGGAAGTGATCTCCCATGAACATTCTCCTACATCAACTAAATCTGAGATTTTAGATGCCAATAATCTAAATAATTATTTTGTTGAATGTATTCATGAGTTGGGAAATAATATTCCTCATACCAACACAACTGCGCTTGAATTGCTGGGGACTCCCTCTGTAGGACACCTGAACTTCCAATGGAGGGAGGTAACATGGCAGGAGGTTGAAACTGTTGTGGCTAACCTTTCAAATTCAAAAACCATGGACAATTATTATTGGCTTTCCAATTATATCATCAAACAAATAAATCATTTGATAAGTAGACCGCTGGCTTTTTGTATAAGTAGATGTTTAAAAATTATAGATCCACAGGGCTCAGTTTTCTAAACCGGTCCGCCGGGGTTTTCTAACCAGTTGATGGGGGCCTTTCTTGTTTCTAATTTCAGGGCTTGTAACAGGTTATTTTTTTTATTTTTTTGTTATTTTATTTGCTTTTGGTTATTTTTTGTTATTTTTTTGAAATTTGGTTATTTTTGTTATTTTTTTTGGAATTTTGGTTATTTTTTTTATTTTTTTCAACCTCAAGAACTGCTACAAGCCCTGTTTACAGTATTCGTTTGTCAAACGATCTCGTAGCAGCATCGTGGCAGACGAATCTCATCATCCTAAAATGCCTGAAAACTAAGTCTCGTTGTGTGAAAACCAAGTCTCGCCGTCAAATCTAGGCTGATTTGTGATTAGTCTGTCGAGATTTTCTTTTTTACCAAGGTTAAGAATGTATTATCCCCAATATAACACCGGTTTTCTAATTTTTAGCAGCATTTTTCGTGTACAAAAGGTTATTTTTTGGTTATTTTTTTTCTTATTTGAGTTATTTTTTTATTTTTTTCAACCTCAAGAACTGTTACAAGCCCTGTCATTTCGATAAATGAGCTGCCAAAGAATATTTTTGTAAATTCTGTCATTTATGCTGATGATACAACCTTGATTGCGACACATAAGGATATCCATGATATGTATTATGTGATTACTGATGAATCATTAAATTTAGTACTAAATTGGTTTTCTGCAAATAAAGTGATGTGTAATCAAGATAAAACATAAAAAATTCTTTTAAGTCTATCCCCAGTTGTAAATGAATTCAAATCTGTTAAATTATTAGGTTTCCAAATTGATTCAAAATTAAATTGGCAAGAGCATATAGAAATCACGTGTAAACAAATTTCCAGAGTAAATTATCTAATCTGGAAACTAAAAGAATTTGTTAGCAATGAATACCTACGGATTACTTATTTTGCTTTCTTCCAGTCTCATATTTCTAATGGCATAATGCTATGGGGTCACTCCTCACATGCCCATAAAATTCTCTTATTGCAAAAAAAAGTGATTAGAACAATTTGTGGGGCTGGGCCTGTGGATGGCTGTCGACCTCTCTTTGTCAACCTGAGAATTTTGACTGTAATAAATCTATATATTTTCCATGTACTCCTAGATACTAAAGCTAATCTCCATAACTTCACTCGCAGAGAGGGTATTCATTCCTATAATACAAGAGGCAAGTCAAGTTTAGATATCCCTACCCATAGATTAACCAAGACATATTGCCATAAAATAAATAGCATGAAATTTTTTAATAAATTGGGTACAGCAGCAAAATTGGTTTCATTCAATAGATTTAAAGCAAAAGCATTTGAGTGGCTCATCAACAACCCATATTACTGTATATCAGAGTTTTTAATGTCTAATATTAATGTTGACTTTTAAGTTTAGAACACATTGTATTTTATTTTAGTTTTAATTTATTTTGACTATGTCTATTCCTTGTAAAAAGGTCAACGACAATAAAGTTCTTGATTCTTGATTCTTGATTAAGATGTAAAGATTTAGCCTAATAATATGGGAATTTTCTTTGACATCAGTGAAATATGGGTGTTAGAGCAGCCCAACAAACTAAACGCCTCCTGAAAAAAAACAGTTCTGAAAAATGCATTGGGTTGCCGGTATATATTATGTTGATACTTCTTCATTCATGGTGCAGCATGCTCTGATATTGACTTGGTTAAAAGCAGATAAAATTGGTATTAAGGGGTATATAATTCAGTGAATGATTTCAAATTATAAGCCCATTAGGGTGGATTCACCGACGTAGATAGACCTAGCCCTTCGGCAAGAAAAAATACCTGAGGGATTTAGACGTATGGAATACCTTCCAGTGGAAGCTGGGAGTTTGGGGGCACTCCCCTGGGAATTTAAACAAAATAACTCTATAAACTCACATTTTTAGGCAATCTAGAGGCAGAAAAACAAAAATTGGAACTCCATAGATCCAAACCGATTGAGGCTTCCTGTCGGATTCTGAGAAGTTCAGAATTTATGCGTAGAATGCCCTCTTAACATTTTAATTTTACAAATTGTAAGGTAAAGGGGGGGTAAATCCCCGATCCTTCCGTATCTACGATATTTCAACATTAATTAAATCGTTTTAATTTTCTCCCAGGGTTGTCAACACATGAGCTGTATAATAACTGCAATTACTGTAAAGGAAATAACTCATGCCATAAACTAATCATTTTTTAAATCATTCTTAATCATTCTTTTTGAGACAGGTACCTCATGGAGGACATTACCCTGAATATGAGTGAAGGATGTGTGATGATCGTGATGATAGTGGCACGATCTTGTAGCCTTGTTACTGACTAAGTTTGGCAAATTCCTTAGACAGGACTGTTAATTAATAGCCCAACAACCAATGGCAGCTGGCTCTAGAAATAACCCTTTAAAAAGCTAAACATGGCATGTGCATTAAACAGTGAATGTGTTTTGGTACATACTTAAAAAACACTGCTGCTTCGTCCTTGGATTTTCCTTATTTTTTCTTCAATTCTTTTTTATTGATTTCCTTTTTTTAACAAAATCTATAGTAATTCTAATTCCAGTTCTTTGTTTAAAAAACTCATTAAAGACTAGAGGAAAGTACTGAGAGATTTATTGTATTATGTAAATATGCGTAAAATGAATTTGTTATGGTTGTGTGTTAAGCAATCCAAAGTATGCTTTATAAAAATAAATGTATGTTACTTGAGTGACATTTATTTTGTCCGTATCTTAATTTTTCCTCCTGCCGGGGGCCCTGGAGAAAAAGAAAATAAAAGAATAAAGAAAATTAATTTTTAGAAGAAAATAACTAGAATCATCAATGACAATAATTAGCATGAATTAAAAATAAGACTTTCTAAAGAAAGCTGGACTGAATCTTACAGTGTTACGGATGTTGATGACAAATACACCACTTTTATGGAAACATTGCTCCATCATTTCAACATTGCATGCCCTTTGAAAGAAATTAAATGCTCAACCAACAATAGAAATAAATGGTTAAATAATGATATTATTGACTGTAAAAACAACATGCTAGAACTATACAATATTTGGAAAGCTAATAAAACAGACTTCAATAGAAATAGATACAAAATAGCTTTACATGATTATAGATTAAGTATACAGACAGCAAAAGGTGAGTGGTATAACTCTAGAATAACTGACGCTGAAAATGAGGCTAAGGAAGCTTGGAACATAATAAATGAATGGAGAGAGGTAAAACATTGTAAACGGCCTAAGAATATTCAATCAAACGACAATGGTTCTCCAAATCAAAACGACATCTAACCCAAATAGAATGTGCAAAATGCTCAACAATTACTTTTGTAATATTGGGAATAAAATGTATGACAACTTTCCGTCTTTTGGACCTCAGAGGCTCACTAATCATATCCAAATGTTTAGGCCTGCAAATGCTTTTAATAAATTCCATGAGGTAAATGAAAAAACAGTTTCAGCTATGTTTTCTAAATTTAAACCAAAAAACTACTGGAATAGATAATATAAGCATGCGAGTTTTGAAGGGTTGTCAGGATGCTCTAATCAAACCACTGACACATCTGATAAATGTCTCGATGCAGCGGCGTTTTCCCAGACGGCTGCAAGGTTGCTTGTTTAAAAGGGGATGAGGGGGAAATGTGCAACTACCGTCCAATATCACTCCTCCCTGTTGTTTCCAAATTTCTTGAAAAAGTGGCCTGTGACCAACTGACTGCCTACCTTGAGGACAATCAACTCTTGTGTGGGCGGCAGTATGGTTTCAGGAAAAATAAATCCACTAAATTGGCATCAATAGATTTTGTAAACGACTGTATTGAGGCAATCGAGGCTGGCAATCGAGCAATAGGATGCTTTACTGATCTCAGCAAGGCGTTCGATTGTGTTGATGCAGGTCTTCTCATCCAGAAACTTCTCAAACTCGCTATCTGTGGTGAGGCTCTGGGGTGGGTTAAATCCTAGCTCAGTGATAGACACTAAGTTACCGAAGTTCAACACGAATCAAAATTCAAAATTAAGTCAGTCTTGTCCAGTCCGAAATCGATTTCTTGTGGCGTTCCACAAGGATCGATTATGGGCCCACTCTTATTTTTGGTTTACATAAACGATCTTTCCGTTAAAATACCAGAAAGCAACCTTTTATTTTTGCTGACGATACCACAAATGTCACCAAAAATAAAAACATCACTAACTTAGAAATAGATTCGATAATCAAAATCAATGAAGCGGCCCAATTTTTCAGCGAAAACAAATTGAAATTGAATCTGGACAAAACCCAATATGTTTGCATCCAAACATACCAAAAACAAATGTCAAAATTATCAAAAACTCCAACCATTGCAATTTGACACAGCAATTTTTAGTGCTGATGGGGTTGACTTTCTGGGAGTTACGTTGGACCGTGGTTTAAGCTGGAGTGAGCAGTTGGACAGGATTGTGGGAAAACTTGCCAGTGGAACTTTCGTTCTTAAAAACCTGGCTAAGTACCAAAACTTGGAGCTACTCAAGACGGTACGAGTTTCATATCTGATCTTCTAGGTTATGTTTACCGTTGATTGTTTACCTTTAATGCTTAAGTTTGATAACTGAATTTCTCAATATGATTTAACATGGGAGAAGATCACTTTCGTTTTCGCGTATATGTACTCTGCTTAGGATTCGGTAATTCGATATCAACTATCAACCTACCGGTGTCGTGTTTAACTTAATCGATGTACTGTTTCGACAACCGTCAATAATAAAGAAACATCGATAACAACCAATAACCGAAACCATTGTTAAATATGTTATTTGATTCTCTTACGAACACTGAAACATACCAAACCTATATATAATAATACCCCCGTCGCAGCAGACCTGCGTACTCAGCGAATTTCCATAGGATTTATTTTGTATATGTGAGCATTCAACTTGTTTGAGGGAAAGTATAATTTGAATACGTTAAGTAAATAATATACTAAAAATGCATATTTAATCATTCATGAGCTTTAAACATGAGGAAAATTAACAAAGAGACCATATTGGTTTTCATTAGTAATACATACACTTTTGTATTTTATATAATTCTTAGTCTTTTAATTTTTAATAACTGTAATCTTGTTATAGAATATAAAATGTCAACAAACATATAACCAATGAACTCAAAACACTCAAAACAAACAAATAATTTAATCTCATGAAAAAATTAAATTCAATCATATGGTCAGTTTTATAGTAATTAAAACATCCCTGTTGCAACAGACCTACATGTCCAGCCAATTTCAATAAAACCATTGATTTTACACATCTAGATCGGACGAGGTATTGTTGGCATTGAACGAGCCACAACTGGCGCGCTCCAGCGTGAAGAACATGGAACTAGCCGCTCTTGGCGACGTGACAGGTGGCGCGGCTGCGGCAGGGATGAGAACTAATGGCGGATTCGTACGTTAGACGGCTGCGTCATTATGGCGACTGGGCTCTCGACTCCTTCCCCTCCCCGCACCCGCCCCGCATCAACGTCCCGCCCCGCCGCTCATATTGGCCGTGTCGCCGACGCCGCAAATCCGAGTTTTGGCGAATTATGAGCGACAAAACATTTTGTAATATTGTAATTCATAATTACTAACGTACAATAAAATTATATTTACCTATATAATCTATTTTCAAATGTACATTATTTTCCAGTTACATTTAAACGAGATTTTTTACATAGATTTGAAGAGGTCATAACGCTATTAAGCTATTTCCGTACAATGTTGTTTTTACTATTGAATATGAAAACACGCTGTTGAGATAATTGTAATAGTTCGATAATTTCATGCAAAGCTAAGTTACCTAAAGGAAAATCATATACTGTTATATTTTAAATTGACTATATTTTACTCATACATAATCGTTTATTGTTAATAATTAATCTTTAATCATTCTTACTATTAAAAGCTTACAATTAAGGTTACAATAATTTAAGGCGAATTAATTTGTCTTCGAACGCTTGTTGAGGAAATTTTTTCAACGATATGGCCGGGTTTTTTACCACATCAGGCCACCTGCGAGGCTTGTAATTTTAGCCCAACGTGGCCAAAAAACACTCTCATTGCTCAGACTGCGTTTGATAGCCATCCATTGATCTGCTTATTGAAACAAGGGTTTTGACTCCTTATGTGGTTTCTTAATCTCATTCCCTTTATTTTACATTTTAAACATCAGTAAACTAAAGACATCTGTCCAGAGGCGGATTTGGAAATTTGCCGCCCTGGAAAATATTTTTTCTCCGGCTGGATTAGGCAAATACCCCACTGTGCGGCGGCCGCGGAGCAGAGCGCGCTGTTGGTCTGGAAAGGGTAGCAACCCAGCAAGCTCACCTGACGGCGCCAGCGGGTGCGGCAACTTCAAACGATCCCGTCATCCGCTACGAACGCCACTAACCTCCTGCTAACCCCAGAGCTGACGACTGACAACTTGGGGGCAAATTCGATCGCGTCTCGAAATCCCGCAATCTGTTTTCGGGAGTACTTGTGACAAAATACATATTTTAACACTAATGACAGTGCAAAAATAATTTTGTGCAGATAATAAATACTCTATCTGCTTTTGTCTGAAGAATTAATAAATCATTAACTTTGGATCTATTTCCATATAAAAAAAGGCATATCTAAAAATTGAATGAAAAATATGTAAATCCAGCCCTGCATCTGTCCGGCTACTCTTCCATTAATTGTTAAGTATTTATTTATTTTTCAACCTCAAAATTTTCCCGCCCCTTAACATCTTTCATGGCTCAATTTGCACCATGGCCCTCCCTGTGAGCACCCCTGTTCTGAAAGGACAAATCTTTAAAAGTACTCCATTATCGCTAAGGTAAATGTTGTGATTAACTCCGCAAGGAGCGTTGAGGTGGCATCCCAAATCAGAACAACTTGCGCGCGCATCTCAACACATGGTCTGCTTTATTTGCAGTCCTATGTCTATGTCATTCTAACAACGTTTTGTGGTGTATTAGATGTGCTGTTATTGTTCCCTGACTTTACTAAAGTTATATGTGAATATAGTGCGAGTTTCATGAAAAAACCTCCAACGATATCTTAAGGTAAGAACAAAGAAACGATCAATTTGTTAAGTTCATTAAAGTGTAGCCTTTTTAGGTTAATGTTGTTTATGGCTGCCCACGGTGTTAAGGGTGACGAAGAGAGAATTGGAAAATTGTATATAGGCCTACTTTTTTTTATTATAAAAGAGGCGACAGAAACGTGCTGATAGCGATAGCATTACTTTGTGTAGTGCGGGTTGACTAGTAAAATTATGCAGGTACAAAGTGCAAATTCCTAGTGCACAATTCCACAGAGATTAATTAAAAAAAATAGTTTTGACTTGTTGAGTAATACTACTGTATAAGGTATCCACAGGCCTAAAAGTTAACCGCATATTCAAATATGTAACATTTAAAACGAAACAAAATTTTAAAATTTGGACAAACACTGAAATTTTAAAACTGCTTATAGGTGAAAGTAAGAAATTGAACAAACATTGTACCTATTTATTATTCCAGAGTATTGGTTGTAAAATAAATTTGTTGACTCACTTTAAATATATAAAATTAACATTATCTATATTAGCTTAACCCATGACAGGATAGCTGTAAGAAAAGTCAAGTTTGTTATGGACCAGTTGTGTTGATTTAACTTTAAGGTATAATTCCAAAGAAGTTAAATCTCTCATTACCGTTTTGGAAGCCTCCGATGTTTTCATTTGGGAATTTTTCTTACTTAACAAAAGCCATGCTATGATAAACAGTCTGCGCGCGACCCTAATCCCGGGCTTTCCGGGCCTAGTGACAAATCCAGCACTGTATACAACTCAAATAATCAAAAATACTTTTAGGCAAGTTATTAAGAACAATAATTTACAAAGCAAAAACATACTACTTGCCAGTATTGGGAAAATAGTGGACTACAGTGGACCGTCTTGAATTTGGCTGTCAAGATAAAAATAAATCTAAACTACTATACAGCGGCCAGGGCGCCTAAAGAGCAGAGAATATCGCATGCTTGTCATTGGTTTATAGTCAGTCATACGTTTAGAAGAGTAGGAGTTTTCCATTGAAAATAAGTGTATAAAGTGTTTAGAAAAGTAACAAGCAGAGCGTAATGTTCCCGAGCTATTCCCAGATTATAATGAAGATATGGATTTTTTTTAGCCCATGAGGATAACATGGGGAATGAGTATGCAGGTTTGCCGCCACAAAAATGGAAATTGCGGTGATTTTAGACTAAAAGACATTAAATCTCAAAAAAAGTTATAATGGTCTCGAGCTTAGGTCTTACCATGAGACCTACGGTAATAGCTTCTTCCCTATAGGGGAAATTCGCTAAAACTAAAATTTTGTATTGTAAAAGTGAACAGCTATAAGAATAAAATAATATGGCATATTCCGCCCATAAGACAGTTGTAGTTTTTAGTATTATACCTATGAACGGCCTCGGGCACTTTATTTGCCTCAGACTATAACTTTTAACATTCTTCCCAGATATTATATTTTAAGAAAAAAACATGACGGAGTTTATTGAGATACCTAAATAATTTATTTTGTTTTTTGCAGTAGGCTGTCAGAGGAAAAACACCGCTCATTGTAAATACTGTAAATAACACTTTAGCTAAGAAACATTATTAAATAAGATGACATTTATGAAGTATTGCGAAATCTTAAAGGAGGTAAGTTATTTTTTTATCCCTCTATCTGTATAATTATTGGCTTATTAAAATTACAACTTATTAAATCATGGTAGCGTAATATGGTAACGGTAGTATAATAAGAAAAATCCTCGCAAGGTTAAGAATACAACACATCGGGTACGGTCAGCATTATTTTTATACGTTCGTAACCATCACAGGATTAGATCAGTCGATATCCCACGAAGTATGCAGCAGTAGGTTAGCCGTACGCCGCCGCCGCCGCGCGTTTGAAGTAGCTCGCGCTAGCAAATGAACGACGACGCCATGATTGAATCTCTCAGAGTCGCCAACCGAACAGGGAGTGAGATGCGGGATGCGGTGAGTGGAAGGGGGAATGGGGGGGGGCTGATCAGCGACGCCTAGCGGCAAGAACATGAACCCGGTGCAATCGCCATTTTCAAGGACAACAATGCCTCGTCCGATTTACCTAGGTCCATATTCAATGATAAAACATATTATCAATCCTCATAATTGTAAACATACCATATATAATGCTACATTTTCAGACAGTTTAGACCAAGACATCCCCCCCTCCAAATGCTCCTACTTTCTTTATTAAATTTAAAAATAATTTGTATTTTTTGATATAGTATATATTTTCTGAAAAATCTTGAACTCTAACTATTCAAAATAAACACAAATAAAATATTCAACACCTGCAAATTTAATCATATGTTCAGAATTGTATTTTTAAAAAACATCTCAAATCAGGGTGACTATACTTACTTTTTGGAGGGAAAAATTAAAAACAATATTGGACAACGTACTGTGTTTAGCACATCCAATATCATCCAATATCTAAGCAACGGATTGACGTAGAATAATAATTCAAAATGCTAAATTGTTTGATTTTTTAAGCTGAATTCAATTTTGACAATTAAGTTTAAAAATAATTAGTAAAAATTTGTTTAATATTGAAAATAAATTTTATTTTGTGAAAAAACCTTCTTAGAGTAAATCAATCTTGCTGGTTTTCGAACTCGAAGTCATGAATGACGCTTTACACGTTTGTTCCAAATTTCATCAAGATCGGACCTTTTTTACAAAAGTTATCGCGCCTACGGACAGGTGTATATATATATACATATATATAAAAATGAACGAACGGTGTTTTTGGGGTCTAGGGAGCTCAAAATGAAAAAATAACATGGTCCCGGGCTTAAGTCTCACCATGCCGCCTACGGTAATAGCTACTTCCCTATAGGGGAAATTCGCTAAAAATGTATAAAACTAAATTAAACATAATAAAGCTAGCTAAGAACTAAACGAAACGCTACCAACATCAACTAACCAAACAACTCACCGTATTTCTCATCATCTGCCACCTTATACGAATATACTAAATGGTACTATCGATAACCATACTTTTGTAGAGTAACAAAACAATCAATAATAAACACAATGGAATCGGACGTCAAGTTCTGCTCATCGATGTAAATAAGTATTTACATCGATGGTTCTGCCCAACAAACTTCATATTGAAATTTGAATATCGGTTGTTCGTTCAATATTGTTCTCTTAGAAATCAGAAGTCAAATCGTCTGCTATAGAAACGAACAAGAGGAGATCAGATATGAAACTCGTACCCTCAAGACTGTCTACTACTGCTTGCTCCCATCTCACATCTCCTACTCAATTATTCTGTGGGGGGCTGCAGAGTTAAATCTCAAAAGAATTGTTGTCCAGCAAAAAAGAGCTCTTAAGAGCATGTTAAGGATTCCTTACAATGCTCATTGTAAAGATCATTTCATTAGGTTAGGTTTGCTTACAGTTCCATCTTTGTAGTTGCCATTTACATTAAATTACATACCGAAAAATATGTCAATACAGTCCATAGATATAATACACGATTAAAACACAATTTTTCCATTCAACATAACTTGTCTTTATGTGAAAGAATGCCAAAATATTCCGGTTTAAGATTTTTCAGCTTTTGCCAACAAATATTAAGCCACAGGAAAAGTTTAATAAATTTAAGAGTGATTTAAAAAACTTGCTTATACAAAATAGTTTTTGTAGCTTGAGTGAGTTTTTTTAACTTTGTAGCCTTAATCTTCGCTTTTCCCCCCTCAAAAGCCTAAATCAAAATATTCACCAACTATACTAAATGTTGGCCTATGGCCACATTATGACGACGCCTCACGCTACTAGCCAACGAGGCGATCTCCAAGTATCCAAATAAATATCCTGAGGCCCCTCAGTGATCGCCGACCAGCCAACCAGGCCACACCGTCTTAACCGGACACCGTATCTGACTGAACTAAAACCCGTAACTGATCGAACTAAAAAGTTCTATTACAATAATGTATTTCATAAAAATTGGATAATCCATCTAAGCAATGGAAAATTATAAATGAATTAAGGGAGAGTACAGAGAGATTTCCTATATTAGAAGTAAAGTTAAATAATGGGCTTGAGGTACCTAACCTGTGCTTTCCTAAGATATTACTTTATTGTTCACTTAAGTTTTTTGAGAGATAAATTTCCAGATAGAATAAAAGAGCAATAGTTTTGCTCAAAGAAGGGTGATCGATGTTTGGTACAGAATCATAGGCGATCGGTCTGTTATCAGTTATTTATAAGACAATATATAGGTGCATAAAAATTAGGCTATTAACTTTTCTAAACAGCAACAAAATTTTAATATTGATTTTAATGAAAGATATTTTCAATTAACAAAATAGAAAAACTTGGAATTTCTATTGATTTTTCCAAAGCTCTCGACATGGTTGACCATGACATACTTAATATTGTTGGGATACTAAGGGGTTTGGTGTTAAATATGTTTAACACCAAACCCCAAACAACAACAACCAAACAACTCACCGGTGTCCTCACTCATGTTTTTTTTTTTAAGTGAGGAGTCGAAATTTTTATATTGGACTTCATTTTACATCACAGTAATCTGTATATTTCCAAAGATAAATGATATTTGTATTCACATAAATCCAAGAAGAAGAACCACGTAGGTAACAAATACATTAGCCAACTGAAACAAAAAAAGCAGATTAAAATTAGGCGTCAGGAGCAAGGATGAACTCAAAATGAGGGGATGAGGAAGTAAATCTCCCCCCCCCAGATTTTTGTTGATGATAAAAATATTTTTATAAATCCTGAAACCATAAGTTGAGGGTAATATTAAAAATAAATATATAGCTTAGAGATACTTTTAACACTTACAATTTATTGTGACCTAGTATATGTATAACTGTACGACCCCTTATGGTGTTACTTCACCCTGAAATTAATTTTTTGGTTCGCCCTAACTAAAAGTATGTACATGTCATAACAACCGTCAGATACCTATACAGTATTTATAATTCACAGGCGAGCCAGTGATGGTGGCAGCCAGTTCAGTTATTACACTATTTCATGTCAGCCATCCAACTTTGCGCTACTCTGGTATATTGCTGATGCCTATCCTCAAAATGCAGGTCCTCTCTTTTTCGATAAGTTACCAGCCACAACCACTGAAATGTTTTGTCTCAGCATTGCGACTGAGAGAGATTTCAGAAAGGCCCTCAAGACTTACCTCACTCCCTATCTGATTGACTTATTTGCTTGTGTTAAAGCAGTGAATGCGGAGTAGTGCTGGCCTATTGTACAGTTGGCTAAGGTGTTATAAACTGTTGGTTTTAGAATGGATTTATTTTTGATCGAAATGACATGACAATTTTTGGGGCGAATATATTACTTGAAATTATTGGGTAACACCCACCTTAATTTAATGATGAACCGATCCTTGTCAAGTTGTTAAAAATGGTCACACATGCACACAGTTACTGGATCGCACAAAAAAAAAAAAACTGTCCCGACGTTTCGCATGAAAACATAAAAACATCAGGCCTCTCCGGGTGAATTAAAAATCTCGCCTACGATTTTTTGTGAGGAGTCTGCTGTCAAAAAAAAAAAATGTTGTACAGAATATAGTTATTATAGACAAGAGGATAAAAGCCCCTAGTAATAAAATTAAGGGACAATTTAAACTATAACCATCCTTTATTATAGTATATAATACTTTCATAGTAAACTGGCTTTTACATCCACCATATGTTAATACTTTGTACACGGTTTTGAATTAGGCAACAACATCACATGTTTAATGTAAACAAAGCAGATGATGTTTTAGATCCTAATGCTATTCAAATGTCAGTTATTTTACGTTATTTTTAATTTTCTAGTAATTTTTAAAGAATTTTAGTATTTTTCCCGAGTCCCTGAGATCTTCTTTGATCCCTCCTTCCCATCAGTGGGGGTTTTGCCAAACATCCACAATTTTTGTGCAAAAATTTCTCTTCTAAAATTATGTATGTACATATTTTATTTCTCCTTGACTAACATTCAGCCCTAACTTCATCATATTAAAACTAAAAATAAAATTTCTTTAAAGGATATTATGAATAGTATATTTTAAAAAGCCAGTTCCTATATTAAGAGGACTACACTTGAAATAAACCAAGAAATAAACCAACCCAAAGAAATAAACCAAAAAAATCAAGTTGAAAAAAATAGAAAAACTATTTTGTGAATAAAAGAATTAAATACAAAATGAGATTTACTGACCTGTGCAGTAGGCTTTCTCTTATCTGGCCACATCTAGACCAAGGTCGGACCATATAAGGATTTTTTTGGATAAACATATGTCCTAAAACTCAGGTATCGTAAGTACTGTGAATGCCAAATCTGACTGTTGTGTAAAAATTATAAATTTAAAAATAATATGTAATTTATACTTTTTGCAGAAATCACTGATATCATCCGCTCTGGCCAATCTCTAGTTCCACTAATGATTTTACGTTAATCAACAGATCAAAAGATGTAATTTTGTGGAATTAAGTCCAGTAAAAGCTAAGTCTACTTATTACTTAAACTAAAATATTTCTACTATCTAGTGTATCATTTTTAAAGTACTAACCGTGAGTAGCAATGGAAAATCTAGGTTCAAGCAGCCTTGCACTGAGACATGAAGTCTTCGCAATCTGATTTGCTCCATCATCACCATCAGCTAGAAATCATTCGGCATTAACCCGGTCAGATAGTTAAAGTCTGATTTTAGTTACTACCTTGGGCTGGGGAGTAAAATGTTTTCCGACAAACCTGTTTCGAAAGAAAAAACAGTTTTTCAAGATTCTGTAGCTGAGTCAAAAAGCATGATTTTTTTATAAATTGCCCATCTTGTGAAAGCACTGATTAATATTTTCAACTTGGGAGACCTAAGATCTGAAGTTTCACATTTCAGTATAATATGATCTCAAAACAAATTAAATAAACTTCTTTACCTGATAGTAAGATTGATCTGATGTATTTTTATAAAGTAGCTCTTGAATTTTCAGCAGTAATTTTTCAGCCTAAAAAAATTACAATTGAATAAGAAAAATAAAATTATTCCTGATGAAATCTTTTGTTTCATTAGAAAAATGTAATTAACTACTTCTGAATAATAGAAATTGAGTTCCTAAACATTAAAAATGATAATTTATTTAAAAAATCTATTTTTGTAATTGATTGCTGTAGTTTGACTTGGTTGAGGCGTTAAAGAACATATAAAAGAAAGTGATCAATGTTAAAGCCTGTTATTTGTCTGTCAGGTAATTAAGGTACACTATATTAGGGTGTATAATTTTATAATTAGAAAATAACTAAAAAAACCTATTAAATTTCAGGAAAATTTAGATGCAATTAAATTGATTTATAATCATACTGTCTTAATTGTCACAGTGTGAAACTGTATACACAATACTCATTATAATGTTCTACTTTCTCTATGCATTGTAGATTATCCACTTGCTGTATTTCAAGAAGCAGTTACAGAGTGTATTGCAGTACTATATGATATATTAATCACACAGTGATAAAATAATATGGATACTGTAAGCAGAAAAACATGTACTCAAGTCCAATTACAGTACATCTTGCAGTAATTACACTTTGGATTATCGTGATTAATGTTGCGGAATACTGATCCAAATAACAAACAATGCGGACAATCCGAGGTAATTATAATACCACAAAAGTAGTAATTGTGGATCTATCCCCTGCTATTTCAATTTCCCAAACAGTGTATCAAGACTGCACAACATGTTAGTTTATACCCACTCATTTTGATATTTAACGGCAGTTCACACAAAGGTTTCACAATTATAAACACCATGAAGACAAACAAACAAACTAACCCATGGGTTAGTTGTTGTCGCGGGATGTTGTTTGTGGGTTACTAAGAAACTAACCCGCAAAATTGCCATAGGTTACACTTGTACTGCTAGCGCTCATTATGACAAACCAAAACTCTCATCATACAAAAATGCTGCAATGTAATTGTGTAGGACGATATATTTGTACTAGGGTATCATGTATCCTAGTATACTGTACAGTTCGCGCATTATATCTCCGGCTATAACCGAGTCAGCTGGTTGTAAGGTGGGGGGGGGGAGAGGGGGTACTTTTCTGAAACAATTTTCTAAAACAACGCTGCTTGTCAAATGTTGTGTTTACCAATATCATATGTTAAAAATATCATGTGACACAGTTAGTAGCATAGTGGTCATAGCCGGAGATATAATGCGCCAACTGTACAGGATTCTATTCCTGACAGCTGTTTTGCCATTCTACTGGTCATTGTTTGCTTTTTATATCTGTTTAAATGTACAATGTATATTCTGGCGTTAGGATAATATAGGATCTTTGAGAGAGTCTGTGGCGGAGTTCTAGGGTCAGATCAGGATGAAAACCACTCATTTATATATTTTATGCCCAAAGAATGAGTCTACAAAATTTCAGCTATCTAGGTGCATGGGAACTTGGAGAATTAATGATGAGTGAGTGAGGGCTTTGCCTTTTATACATATAGATTTAGAACATTTCTCACAACCGTTTTATGTTTGACTTGTTGAAAGGGAATGCTCACCTCATGGTCTATAAGGTGGCTGCAGTAGCACATAACTGAGAGAGACCAGGCCCCGAGGAACAGGGGGATGTAGATTGAGAAGTGGTTAATTTTCCCAAAGATGTGTATATAGGTGTACATGATGGTGGATATATTAACAGTGATATAATTGAAAAGGAACGGACTGAAAGCTTGTGAAATCAAGTCTACATGTTGGGTGGCCTTCAACTGAATTTGTATTAAATTCCAATAATTCCTTGCAGAAACCAGGTTTTTATCTAAACTGCTTATTTGAAGTCTAATATCTTTAAAAACTAAAGCATTGGCATAGCACAAAGAGTTAAACAAGGTTTCTAGGCCGAAGTTGAGAAAATACATGAATTCAACTGAAAAAAAGTGTGAATCTAGTTTATAAATCATGATAGAAATTGGGATGCAAATTATTACGCGTATTATAAAAGAAGAAAATATCAACAAGAGTGGAAAACCGATATTAAATCCAAATTTGGTGTTATAAAGTAGTGGGTAAATGGAATTCAAGCATATCATTATTTTCTTTTGTGAATAGAGGTTGGTGAAAAAATATGCATTGATGATGTTCCATATGCTGATTAAATAGTAGCCTTCACTTAGAAACAATATATTTGCCAACATGCAGGTGATGACTGCTAACATCACACGCAATCGGGAAAGCTGGAAGGGAGCCCCTGAAAAAATAAATTAATGATTAAAAAAGAAAGATTGTTCCTTTAAGGGAGCCCCTGAAACAATGAATTAATGATTAAACAAGAAAGATTGTTCCTTTATGACATTAATGTTGTTAAATTATAATACAGACAATTTGCTTTCATAATACTATAAAAAAGTTTTGTGTGCTTTTTAGTTGGCTAGTCAGTTCCTCTATTATATTGTACTGCACAATAAATTTACCATAATCACGATTAAATAAATAAATGAATAACTGAGTGCAACAATACCACATTTAATATATCCTTATTTTAGGTTAATTTTAAAGAATTGATAAACTGGTTTATTAAAAAAAATATTCAGGGGTTATCCAGAAAGTAAAGAATGTTTTGTCACTACATCTGGCCATGTTGCCCCACCCCCATGACTGAGTGTGCAGTCTAAAGGTTCTCTCCCGGCCTCAATTTGAGCCAGTCTTGTTGCTGGCTGATCAAGCATTTCATTCTAACAGTGTTTCAAAATGGCTTTGTCCATTTTAAATCCCACCAGGTAGATTTGACCTGATTATGTTGCTTCTTTCATTTCCTTACCATTTGCAAACACTTACCTGCCTAAAAGTTCCATTAACCTTGAAAAAGAAGGTAATAACTTAGGGTCAAATAAGGGTTGTGTAGGATTTGCCTGAAAATATCCACATAGGTTGTAAAATTCTTTTATGTTGCTGCTGCTACTGCATGGGGATGGGCATCACATCGACATGTATCAGTAACACTTAAGTCTGCAATGGGACTTTTCCTTGTCACAAGATTTTTATGGCATGTCAAGTTATCATAGGGTCTCTTATTAAACTCAGAATCACTTTTCTCCTCTAGGCATAAATTCAAAATGGAGTAAACATTTAGATCGCAAAACACTATTAAAATCAGCTCATTTGCATTTGGGGTTTTTCATTTTATGCAGCTATAAAAAAACCTTTGAAATTTTCTATTTAGCGAATTTCTTCTATTAGTGCGTGGAACAAACAACATATTACCTAGAAATCTTTCACTTCATGAAACCAGCACAATACTTTGGGAGTTGACTAAATAGGTATGAAAGAGAGAAAATCAGCCGAGGGACAAGCTTAAAAATAATTGTCATGGGCAGTGACGTCATCAATTTGGCCGCTCAGCCAACTATTGCAATGTCGTAAATCCACATAACTGATTTTGACATGTGACATCTTATTTGAAAGGTCTAATCATTAACTGTAATAAAGGTTATTACCGGGGCCATAGAAGACAGGGGCCGGCTCATCGTTTGATGTATCCGACACCGCCGCCGTCCGAGCTGCCCCCCCCCTACTTCCCCTCCCTGTGACGTCACGGTGCGGACACTGTAGGGCGGTCCGCTGCTACGTTTTATCTTGCTCGTTTACACACTCTTATCTCTTCTACAACAATATTTTTTGGTAAAACGTTATATATTTGTAATCTACATAAATTGACAAATTTAATGGTGCAAAACTCATCCGGGTATGACTAGCGAATAATTAAAAAAACTACAAACGTTAATAAGAATATTTTTTTTGACATGAAAAAGTTAGTCGGCCAGTACTTTTTTTATTTTTTGGTCAGCCAAGTTTTGTCTGCACGAAATTTGTAGGAGATGAAATGAACTACAAACATTGTCTTTAACTTTTTTCGCTATCTGGTCTAGTTTTTTCATATCGGCAGCTTTAACAGAGCGGCAATGTTCAAAGTCGAATGCGCGGTGCACCGTTTCACTGCTTAATCACAATTTGACGACTCACTGTTAATCACAATATACACTGTTTTGGCTAATACGTATACCTCTGGCATCTTATTTATATAGGAATAATAGCAATAGTTTTAATGTGATAAGGAGTGGTAATAAGAAGTGATAACTTATTATGCCTACCTTAAATTGCCGATTTTAACCACTTGCTCATCTTCTGCTCGCTTTTTCAGCTGTCTATTTTGATTGCTCGGTTTAATTCTCTATTTCGAATGATAGTTCTTAATTTTGAAAATAGTCTTATTGCTTGTGCACAAACATTGGGAAATAGTTCTTTTAGCCTTGTTTCGTATCTCAAAACAACGTTTCTTCCATTGTCGAGTGAGTCACCATGCATTTTAAAAAATTCTCTCTCGAAAAGTTTTATTTGTAATTTCCACAAATAAATTTCAGATTTTAAAGTGCGCAGTTCACTTTCAAGGTTTAATATTTTATTTTGTTTATCCATGCATTCTTTACATACCCCCCCCCCCCCCCCCTTTTTCGGAACAGTTCGTAGGAATGTCTCCAGCTTCATCATCATTTATATTGTTTGACGTTGATTCTAAATTAATTTCCAGTCTAGGTTTTTTGGGGCTTTAAATGTTTAAATGTTTAAAGCTGCATTTCTCACTTCTCTTTTGGCATGCCTGTCATTTCTTTCGTCCATATTAGGTTTTTCCGCACTGACCTTGGGAGTTAAATTAACAGATGGCACAGCGGCCTTCTTCAAAATCTTCCTCTGCGGTAATCCAAGAAGTCTGTTCTTTAAATCATCTTCGTAGTCAGAAGAGGTGAAGTGATCACTACAGATTCTAGCAGTTTTCAGATTTACAGGATCTGCCCGCTTACACTTAACAACCCACGTTGCACGAATCGCGGGATCCGTCGTCGGAAATGAGTGGTAAGTAACACCGGTAGTTTTTAGAGAATAATTCTTACATACCGCGACGGAGCAAACACTCATTGTAGCCTACATGTATATCAGTAAATTAAACACGCGCAAAACTTTGGATGTACACGCACCTTTACAGAAAAGTGAAGATGAACTTAAAGCACCACTTCCGTGGAATTGGAAAACTTCCCGTGCTGATTTCGCGCCTTTCAGTGTTGCCACCCACCAGTGAATAATACCCTTAATTATACCTAATAAATCCTAGCTATTTCCATTGTTTGAGACACCTATAATTAAACGCACTTCTCATGCAATTCTGTATAGATCAGTGTTATTGGAAAAAATAAAGCAGATCTACATAAATACAAGATAGACAAAGTAAGTTATTAATTCTTAGGTCTTTTAGGCTCGACTGAAATTATAATCATTTTTATTTCTCTGATATATAAGACACAAAATGTATTTGTTATTATGTGGACTTTTTGTTATTCTGTGGACAAGTTATCCTGAAGTATAGCGTTAACTTGCGAATCGACGAGCCGCGCACTCGAGTTTGAACTTTGCCGCACTATTAATCCTGTTTTTCTGAAAACAAACTAGACCAATTAGAAAAAAGCGTTAAATACAAAGTTGGAAGTTAATTTGATTACCTACAACCTTCGTGCAGGCGAAACTTTCCTGACCTAAAAATAAAAAAAGTAGTAGCCGACTAACTTTTACGTGTCACAAAGATTAAAATACTTAAAGTTTTTTTTAATCATTTGCAAGTCTTACCTAACGGATTTTTACACCATTAGGTGCGTCAAAATATGCAGAATACAAATATATAAAGTTCGACGAAAACAAAAATATTATAAGAGTCCACGAGCGTGTAAACGAGCGAGATGTAACGAAACAGCGGGCCGTCCTGCCGCGGGACCATAGTGTACGCAAGGTGACGTCATGGAGAAGGGGAAAGAGGGGTAGGTAGCGTGGACACTTCTCTCGCTCCCGTGAGCCAGCCCCTGTCTTCTATGGCCCCGGGTTATTACACTTTCAGTGGTAAAAACAGCGGTTTTTGAGTATTTTGTAAAATATAAATTTGTTTTGTATTTGACCACCCTATATATTCGAACGAATGGTTTTTTTGCTTCTGGGGGTCCCAAAACAAAAAGTTACCATGGTCTGGGGCTTAGGTCTTACCATGAGTACTATGGTAATAGCTTCTGGTGAAATAGAGTAAATTTGCTAAAAAGTCTTGAAATAAGTAATTTATCATCAAAAACCGTGCTCTATACAGATTACTTGTCCAGAAATAGAGAAAATCTAATAATGTACTAAAATGAATTTTAAAGTGGTAAAATTTTAACATTGGCCTTATGGGTTGCCATAATAACAAAGTAAATGAGGGATGTGTAAACAAATAAAGTAATCATAATAGCTGTTTGCAGAAACAGCCATCAAGGAAAAATACAGCGTGTGAGATCAAGATTGCACGGATTGATTAAAAAAAGTGTATTTAAAAAAATGATTGAATTGTTTTATAGTACTTGGATGAACTGGTAAATATAAAAACTGTAATCCCGAGCAAGGCTCAGTCCACCAGGTAATGTTATCCTTATGGGAAATAAGTAAAATTCTATATCTCGCTTATTCCTTGTAAATCTTGGTTGTACATTCATGACATTGATCTCGGCTCTGTTAATCAATTAATAGACAGCATTTGTTCACTAATGGTCTTGCAAGAAACACTCAAAATGTTTACTCAGCAATTGAAAACATAAATAACTTCCAATAACCTGGACATGGTTATTGGTTGGTAATTGGTTCTTGCATTTACACAATACCAGTGCACGAGTGACTCTCAAGCAAAAGCAGTACATGAGTAGGGATTCTATGCTACAGTACTCAGTCCTGTTAACATCAAAAAAGTGTGGGGCTGTTGAGCATGGTATTTTGATATTGATTACTCAAGTTTTGCATCAGAATTATTATGGACCCTTAACCGATTATTATGGCGTTTCAGCCGATTGCATGGCATTACATTGATTATGTTTACATGATTACCTGGTTCATCTTTTTTAAATGTGTATGGCATAAGCAACAATACATAAGCCAAATAATAAGGAAATCCAATGATTGCTGCTTTACTGATCCTGTAAATCATAACTTAGGCAGATAAAAATGATTTTACATAAAGTCTAATTCACCTTCAAGGATTTAAAAGAACTAGTCTGACTGTTAAATGTCTCTCAATAAAAAAAAATTCGAATACTATAATGGACAGACAATCATTTAGATTTTGCTCAGCAAATTTCAAACTAAGAAAGAGATGTAAATATTTATAAAAGAAAGTTCAGCAAGAAGTAGTGGATTTATTTTTGTATTTGCCTCTACAAGAGTCACAACAAAGATAGATTAAGACTGATTGGATGATATATTTTGTAACATAATAGCTATGTGTACGCTCTTTTATCTCACTCATGATTGGATGAACTTTCAAACAATAACAAGTTGATCCTATTGCCATAAAATTAATATGAAGGAATAACTGCTTTCATTATCCCATTGGCTTCGACTTACGAGCGTTAGACCTACGGTACTCGTTTTGCTGCTGCAGAACCAAAATCAAACTTATGCGCCTCGCTTGTTTCTTTGTTTCGCAGCGCCAGTAATTAGTTCTTGTACCATAGTTCTTTTGAAATCCAATAGATTGCTCTTAATTTAACTTTTTCAATCGTATAAATGTTCTAATTAATTATTGTTTAGTAAAACTCAAATAACAAAGGCCGTGTTGCCATGTGAATTTGTCTGTCTTGAATGGCAGGCCAAATTTGGTATCTCACTTTGTAACAACCAAATTAATTACTTTTAAGTAATTGCCAGTAAAATTGTAATATGAATTTGACTCTCATGAAATAAAATTATAATTTCTTTTGGTATTTTGCAAAAGACCTAAAATCCAGTACTTATTATATACTGTGTTATACTCTAAAACAAGCAGTTGTTTTGGCAAATTTTTTTTGTCCCAAGGAAATTTTTTGTTCTTTTTCTTTTGGGGTTTTTGGCCACGAGAAATTTATTGGAGCTGGTCAAAAGACTAGGAAAAATCAGGTTACCGTCCCAGCCCCTCAAATTCACATGTTATCGTTATGAAGTATTTTAACCAAAAGAGCTGATTGATACATTCATGTCGTTCTTATTTTAACTGAGCAGAGCTCGATCTCTAATACTTTCATCAAAATGAGCCTCAGCAAGGCAAAACCAAAAAATCTTTTAAATGTTATTTTCAATAATAGTAAACAACTTACGGTATTTATGCATAGGGTCAATACCCTATGCATAAATACCGTAAGTTGTTTACTATTATAACAAGTTGTTTACTATTATAATTTTACGATGAATCCATACACCAAAAGACACTAGAATCATGAAGTTCAGTCAATACTGAACTTTATGATTCTAGTGTCTTTTGGTGTATGGATTCATCGTAAAATTTGTAAATTCCTTTTGAAAGATTGTTTTTGAATATTTTAAAAATATTTATTATGATTTTTTCATTTTAAAAATAATTAAAGGTTTATGTTACCTGCTGCGCCAATTGATCCTTGTAGTAAAAAAACAACTACAACCGTTTTGTGCTACATGAGCACATCATCAATGAAAATAATCATCAATGACGCTAATTACGTCAGTGTAATTAGATTTTGGAAATACCTTCTCCCATAATTTAATGAACTGAGCATGATAACTCAGTCTTTGCTGATGCCTACCTAAATCATATTTTCTGGAGCATTAGGCCTACCTCATTTCTACACTTTTTTGCCTTTTTTCTCCTTCTTTGGAAATATAAATTACACCAACCAAGTCCATGAAAAGTATTTTTTTATCTGCTAGAAGTTCTTAATCGAATGAAGATAATTTATCTGATTGTTTCCATTTGAGTCTGTTGCTTTTTCTAATACATTACCAAGACTGGCAGTATCAATCAAAAGTCAAGAATAATTTTCTTGGAAGGCGATTTTTAATCCAGGAGAAGGAAATCAATAATTGCACTTGCGGCCTTGATACTATACTGAGTCAACAGTTTATGAAGGATTTTTTCTGTTCCAGGACAGATAGAG
This sequence comes from Flexamia atlantica, assembly GCA_035578135.1. Lineage (NCBI taxonomy): Eukaryota > Metazoa > Arthropoda > Insecta > Hemiptera > Cicadellidae > Flexamia > Flexamia atlantica. Next base: position 29,242,867 of record JAQJVK010000005.1, on the reverse strand, counting down.
GAGTCCATGCCCTGTGCAACACTGTTCATGTGGATCTAGATGGAGACTATCAACAAATAAATTCATTTTCTATTGCGAAACAATTAAATATATTTTTTGCATACAACGATCATGACATAAGGTAATTGTTTGACAGGAAGTATAGTACCACATTTTAAAACACACTTATATTTACTTATTTGAAACTCACTAAATTAAAATTGAATGCTTCTTTCTAAATTATAAAAATATTAAAATGGAAACTTAATTCCAATAGAAGTGCAAAATTTATTAGAGTTTACAATGAGTAATTAAAAAGTACTATATTAACTGGCAGGCAGTGAGTGAAGTAAAAAAATCCATTATCATAATAACAAAATACTCTGATTGCAACAGACCTGTATACTCAGCGAATTTCAAATGCAAAAATGTTTAATCCAAAAGCGAGATATGAAATGTTTTTCATATCTCCTTAAAAATAAAATGGGGAGTGAGTATGCAGGTTTGCTCCACAAAAATGGAAATATTGGGGATTTTAGACTAATATACATTAGACTTCATCTAGATGAGGGCACAAACCAAGTTGTATTAAGATATGTTGGGAAATAAGGGAGATATAGCATTTTACTTACATCCCATAAGGTTAACATAAGGACAACGTACTGTGTTTACGACTTTCAATATCTCGGTAACCAATTGACTCAGAACAATGATTCAAAATACTAAATTTCGGCTTGTTTTCGAGCTGAATTCAGTGTACATACATATTCTCTTTTTTAATACATAATACAGAATATTTTTTGCAGTTAATTCTGTTGACAATATTTGCCATGAGCTGCTCAGCAGCCTCTTCCCGATTCATCTCAGGTGCAAGCACCTAGATGGTCATCTCTTATGCCAGCAGGTCAATGGGGGTGATTCCCATGATGACCAGCCCAGTCGCCTGTGAGACTGTGCAGTATGAGGACGCCTTGAATCGCTTTTTTAAACAATCTTTTATTCATCTGATAATCAGAGGATACATTTAGAACATTTAAACATCGAATAAATCACTAACTGCTTAAAAATTGTTTCATTTGCTAAAATGCATCCGAGTTCTTTTGATTTTACCAACTCAGCAAATGTTTTATTTTCTATTCTGTTTCATAAGCATTTAAATTTTTCAGAGTGTTGAAAGTTCAACAAGTGGCAGATGATTTCCATTGCCGTCACAGAGTTTGTGAAAGAAGATATCTTTACCGCTTGGCATTTCCTAAACCAGGTGTTCCGTACCGTGAAATGTCAGTGATCCCATCACCTATCTCAGAACATAACCGCTGTTGGTTTTTGCAGTAAGTTTCTTATAATTATTTCTTCATTATCTCTCCTAAGTGTGCAGGGCTGTATTTCCCAATTCCCCTCCTGGAGCGCAAGCTGCCTGGTTTCAAGTTCCAAGCTAAGATAAAAAAAAATACTTGAGGCGTTTAGTTTTTTATGCTTATACCCAGTGCTGGCGCAAAGCCCATGAGGAACATGGGAAATAATTGAAGCCAACAGGGTAATGGCGCTGGCAAAGCTGATGGCTTTTCTATGGTTTTAGTTTTGTGTTTTTTAAAAATTATGTAATTTTGTGTATATGTATATGTATTTTGCTGCACCCACATCAACTATTGATCTGTGGTGCAGCCCAGGAGCAAAGCCAGGAGTAAGCTGATTGAGTCTGACAAGCTAGAGTCAGTGACTGTTTCATCAACTCCAAAGTAAATAAAATAACTGTTCTTTGTTTGAAATTCATTGCTGGTGATGGTGATTTTATATTTTGATTAGGATTTTTGCGGACATTTGCCATCACTGATTAGTAAAAAACAAGTTTCACACACAACAAGTGAACAAGTGAAACTTGTTTTTTACTAATCAGTGATGGCAAATGTCCGCAAAAATCCTAATCAAAATATAAAATAACTGCTTGAAGGCATAAAATCACGTAATCACAATATAAATAGGTGGTGAACTTAATGTTGACGCTTGAGTTTGTGGTTTCGGCAGAGGAGGCAAATCATTGACGACGTGGAAGTAAACAGAGCCATGCGATTACAGTACTAGTCTGGTTGCTAAAAAATTCCAAACCAAAACAAAATGTGGGTTAATATTGAAAATAATGTTTTGCACTTTGAATAACAATCTATTAACAGGTGAAATGTTTTTGGTTTAGCATGTAACAGATGATTGACACAAGAAATTCATAGTTAATCAATTGATCATCTGTTTTTATAACTTTCTCTGCCTCCAAAATTCCGAATTCATCCAGTTTTGTTTGTAAACACTCAAGCTACTCCATATCACTCACCAACTTTAATTAAACATTATTAATAAGAATTAAGTTGGTACTAAGTTTACTGTGGATTATTTCTAAGCGTACACTCTCTTTTGCTTCAAACAAAGTAGCATACTTACAGGACGTCCAGTAAAATTGTCTTCAAAAAACCCCTTCACAGTAAAGTTTTGGGTTAAGTTTGATTTTTGTTTGTTGTTACGTTTTTTGGGGCGCTAAAGCAAACTTCGATGTTTGTTGATAAAATTTCGTCATGGAACATTGTCAAAAGTGCAAAATTAGGCAAAAGTTCAGATTTTTTATTGTATTTTTGCTTATAACTCAAAAACCATAAATTTATGTGATAAACTTTAATTTGCTAAAAGAAAGTACGTACAATTTCCTACAAGATACGCTACTTGTTTTTATTTCTTTGACAAATTTTATGGGCACCGCTGCGAATTGAAGGTGTGAATCCTCACTATGCAACCATATGTTTGACAGGTGGAGAGGAGAAAACAGTCTCTCTAAAACATTTATTCAGCTCCGAGGGAAGACATAAGTTGTCCTGAAGAGTGTTCTGAGCATAGTGTAGTTGTGCATCAACCTGGTGAGATCAGTGAAGATTGTCAAGCAGGAAATCAAGATAATTTTATAATAAATTAAGATGCCCGCTCCAAAACAAACCAATAACAACTAAATGAAAGTGCTCAGTCATCTCCTACTCCAACTAACAATCAACTCCATCCAACCACCAGCCTGACCAAAGTGGTAAACTTTGTTAATCAAACAATTCCAAGGCGAACCTCAAGAATCAGACAACCTCCAAAATACCTTAATGACCATTCTCTTTCTAGGAGAGGAGAATGTGGTGTATAAATGGAGCAACTAACAAGTGTTTACTGTGTATGTTGATGTTAAATATTATCAATACTTTACTTTGTTTATAACTGTAAATCAATTCCATGTTCAGTTTTAAGGTGATTAAAACCCTTTATTCTGTTTACCTGAAATCTTGAGTTTATTTTACACAAACTCTAACACGTCAAATCAAGTCAGCGCCACAGAACATCAGCCGTGGTGTGCCACAGAGATCTGTACTGGGAGAGATCTGTACATGCAAAATTGTTGCCAATCACTGATGTACACAATGTTACTACTTGGAAAGAAAAAACCATAACTGCTTGGAAATAGCTTTCTATGTTGCACTAAATATGGCAATAAAGTAATGCCACGGAAACCATCTTGTTGTCAATGAATCAAAAAACTAAACAGCAAGTACTAGGGAGAAAGGAAGAAACTACAGGAAGAATGTCTGATGTAGAGTAAACAAACACGGCAAAATACTTGTGCATATCAACAGACTACCATCTTACCTGGACAAACCACATTGACTCCATGTGCAACAAACTTAGTACTGCACTCTATGTAATCCGTAGAAAGAAATCTACCTGTGACACAGCAACAGCTAAGATAGCATACCATACCCTCTATGAGTCCCATCTCAGATTTGGAATTGCAGCCTGGGGAAGCTCTACAGTGGATAATCTGCATGGAGTACTAATTCATCAAAAGAGGGCAATCAGATGCTGAAAAAACCTCCAGCCCCGAGAATCTTGCAGACAAGCTTTCAAAGAGCTGAAAATACTCCCGGTAGTTAACCTCTACATCCTAGAAATAGTCATCTTCCTTCACCTTAAGTTATAAGCCTTGCAAAACAACTTGGCAAATGAGATTTCACTACTGGTCAGCTTAAATAATTATCTGATTTAGAAACATTCGTTAACAGAGGATAAACAGTATTTTTGAGAAAAGCGACCAAGCTCACATTTGATAGTTCTTTTAAAACCAATCCAGCTGTTTTTTGGCTATTGGCCAAGTTGTTTGGAAATATTTTATTTCCAAAGAAGTACTCATTTTCAATTTTCTTTTTTTATATAAACATTTGTTATATTTATTTGTGGCAAGTTTTTCGTTAAACATTTTAGCAAATTTGTTCCTACTGTGTTTATTGTAATACAAAATATATTTTTGCTGTCATATGGTCATTAAGTGTACAGTTAATTATGAGATTACATTTTTGTGGTCTTTATGAACATAGCCTACTAAGTAATATTTCACGTCAATTTTTTATCATAAAAGTTTAGGCGCCGTTAACACTATGGTGTTGGGTAGGTGTAACTTTCCTGCTGAACAATGCTCATTGAAGAACCCCATTCATAGTACAGTAAACTCCCGATTATCCGTGAGCGGATTGTCCGCGGTGCGGATTATCCGCGTGTGCTACGAAAAGCGAGAAAGTACATATTTATAAAATAATTAGACTGAACTGACTAGTTTTTTACGTACAAAACGTGCGCAGGCTTTCTCCGTCTACCGTAACGTGAAGACAACGACGGACGACGATTTTTGTCAAATGCGACTTAACAACAATATTTATCTATTGCAACAATGATATTCGTCTACCGCGACGACCATATTCGTCTACCACAACGATGCCTACCGCGACGGCCATATTTGTATAACCCAGCGACGATATTTTTTCCTCCGCGGCGACGATACTCGTCTACCGTGACAACGATATCCCTCTACCAAGACGACGATTTTCGTCTACTGCGACGTGACAACAATATGTGTCTACCGCGACAATGATATTTGTCTACCACGATTACGATATTCGTTTACCGCGACGTCCATATTCGTCTATTGTGACGCGATACTCACCTTCCGCGACGTTATAGGATATCCCAAATCTGGGTTCGCCCTTGACTGTATTAAATAAATTGATTTTAATGTTGAAATTTTTGTTCTCTTTTATTCTCGCCCATTTTCAACACTTGCGGATTATCCGCGATTTCCGTTATCCGCGGAAGTAGCGCCACCCAATTCCGCGGATAATCGGGAGTTTACTGTTGTTAGATAAGGATAAGGTCTAAGTTATCTTTCAAATATTCGGAATTCCCAGTTGAACGGATCGCTGCTGACTTTATGAATGAAGTCAACTAGCTGAATGAACTAATAAATGAATGTACGTTATGCCTTTAAATGCACTTTGCATTGTTTATCGTTGCACATTTTTTTAATCACTATTATTTTTTTATTTTTTTTTATTAATTAATTGCAAACAAAATCTGTCTTTGATTTTCAAATAACATGCCTATAATTCAGTAAGTTTATAACTATTAATAAATAAACCGGAATGTATTTTATTTTATTTTTTACTTAGCTTGCTGCATCATTTGTGTTTTCCATCCTACAATAATCAATCAATATAATGTATATAACTTTGCACATGTTTATGAGTAACTGAGGTGTAAGATGAGCCTGTTTTGTGTTTATATTATTGCATCAAAAAATGAATCAATAAAAACCGTGCGAAACGAGCGGGGCTGAGGGGTGGGTATAAAGGGAACAAAGCTTCAAACGATACAGATCATTTTTTTCACAACGCCTATGGACGATTTAGACAATATAATCGATAACTATAGAAAAGTAAATTGCATTGAAATTGAAAACTTCCTAGATGTCAACTCAGTATTGGTCATAAAATCAAGTTTAAAAATTATTTATCTAAACATCAGGAGTTATAATAAAAACTTCGATTTTCTAGTTTGCTTGGATAGGATTAAAAACAGATTTGATTTTATTATTTTAGGGGAAATTTGGTTAGGGGAAGATACGGGGGGTTTGCCACTTGAGGGGTACACAATAATGGGGACAACGATGGTAAAAAATAGGAGTTATGGTGTTTTGATGTATGTGAGTGAGAGAGTGAGTGTGTGTGATTGGAAGCAAGTGGAGCTGGGTGACGTGTACGGACTGAGCGTGGACTTTTGTTATCACGGTAGACGATCTAACCTGATTGCTGTCTATCGTACTCACGACTCTGACCTTGACGTTTTCACTGCCGCTTTGAGCCAGCATTATGATAACGTATCCAGAGATAAAACCTACATTTCTGTAGGCGACACAAATGCTGATATTATAAGTACTGATAGAAAAACTGAAAGATACTTAGACGCTCTTTACGCGGCTGGTTTCATGTGTGGCATTGACAAACCTACTCGAGTCCAGGGCGACAGTAAGACATGCTTAGACCACATATTTGTAAATCACAACGATTATAATGCTTTACGAACTGCACTAATAAAAACTTAAATTACGGATCACTACAGTGTGTGCTTGAATATTGACTACGGATTTAGAGTGACACATACTGTGAGTGAACCAGAAACCTACTTAGACCGACAATGTTTACGCCAACTTATTACAACCTGTGACTGGGATACTGTTACTCAAATTACCAACTTAAACGACTCAACTAACAAATTTTTTGAACTCAAAAAAAAGATGTGTCGACGGTTCTAAAAAACTGAAAGAAGTTCGAAGTATGCGTTTAAAAAAACTGAAACCTTGGATACTCACGGTCTTGTTTGTTCCATACGTAAACGAGATAGATTAAGTAAATTGGTAAAAAAGCAACCTTTAATATCGATCTAAAAAATTATTTCATCAGGTACAGAAATTATTTAAATTCTTTGATTAAAATCGTAAAAAGGGATTATTATAGGCAAAAACTAAACTCCAATCACAATGATCCTAAAAGATTTTGGCAGACTGTTAATGAACTAGCTGGGCGTGGTATTAAAAAAGACTCTTTCCCCCTTGAAAAATTTATTGCAAATCGGCCTCGGGTTATGCAAAGTGAAATTGAGAAAACGGTTGGTGATGAGTTCAATGACTATTTTACTAACGTAGGGCACAATCTCGCATGACTTATTGACTCCTCTGGACCACAGATTGTCAACGACAGTGACTATGCCCTGGACTCAGTGTTCACTCTGAATACTATCACTGAGACGGATCTACTAAAACAAATCACCAATTTACGTGGAAACTCAGCTCCTGGTTATGATTCTGTTTCCGCTGCTCTACTTAAAGAACATCATTTTTTATTCTCTAGGCCACTACTACACATTATTAACATGAGCCTCCAGACGGGTGAGTTTCCGGAGGCCTTCAAGATAGCCAAAGTTGTGCCGCTTTATAAAGCAAATGATATCACCGTATGTCCAACTTTCGGCCTGTATCACTCTTGAGTGTGTTCACCAAGATTATTGAGAAGGTTGTTAAAGATCAGTTATCTAAATATCTTGATGATATCTTATCAGACCAACAATACGGGTTTAGGAAATCGAAAAATATTAACGATGCTCTGTTTGATCTAAATACTCATATTAATAAAGCAATAGGTAACAATGAGAAAGCCTTGTTGGTTTTTTTTGGACTTAGCTAAGGCCTTTGATACAGTGGATAGGTCAAAATTAATAAGAAAACTTGAGTTGATTGGCATCCGAGGCACTTCTTTAAATTGGATCAAATCTTATTTAAAAAATAGAGGACAATTTGCCTCAATCAATGGAAAATTTAGTAATCTCAAAGGAATTGACTATGGGGTCAATCAGGGTAGCAATTTGGGCCCTCTCCTTTTTTTAATCTACATAAATAATATTAGTAAAGTCAATGTTTCTTGTAAAATATTCCTTTTTGCTGACGACAGTGCACTTTTCTTTCACAATAAGTCGTGGGACGAACTTTTCCAAATTGCCACCAGAGACATTACGATTATTAAAAAATGGTTTGATCAAAATGTCTTGACACTTAACGTCTCGAAAACGAAATTCATGCCAATTTCTTTAAGACATCGAGGGAACACGCTCAGGGACAAATTGACAATACATACATGTGGTGACTTCGAGAGCACTACGTGTGACTGCCAGTGGGTGGATAGGGTGGAATCATTTAAATACCTTGGCGTGGTGATGGACAGTAAACTCAGTTGGTCTTATCAAATTAGTTACCAAAACAAGAAACTGAGGAAATGTATTTTTGCATTTCACCAGCTGAGCTCCGTCCTAAATCTAAATGAAATCAAGATGGCATATTTTGCTTATGTCCAGTCTCTGTTGGTAGGTACCATTATAGCTTGGGGAGGTGCTTACAAGCCCACCCTCCAACCACTGGCAATAACCCAGAAAGCCATTATGAAAGCCGCTCTTGGGAGGTCTCGGCGCTACCCTACGGAGGCTCTCTTCGATGATTTGAACGTTTTCGACATTAGACAACTGTTTCTTAGGACTCTACTTATTCACATGTACAAGCACTCAGATGTTATATTTGACGAAGTTTATCACACTTATTCAACTAGAAACGCAATTACAGTGGGCATTCAGATTCCTAGACTTGTGAAAAGCTACTCTGTCACAAATTGTCACTACATATTACATATACTATACAGAAACTTACCTGAGACGTTAAAAGATTTTCGCACATGTTCATTAGGTACTTACGAAAAACATATCAAACTTTGGTTGGAACAATTAGGCAGGACAAATATTGAATTACTCATAACTTCACAATACAGACAGTAGGTACTCAGAGCAGTGGTTAGTTTATGTATGAGACTGGTGTGCACGTGGGTGTGTGTGGATGTGTGTGAGTGTGAGTGCGTTTTTTTTGTTTTTTTCTGGGGGGGGGTCTGTCCGTCTGTAAGTTTATTTTCAAGTGGCAAACAAAAACAGCAAAAAATAACCATGATATACGGGGGCAAAATATTATACATAAGACCGGACTCATCTTCACGCACAGGTTTTTAACCCATGTGAAGATTTATTTCTTAATTTAAATCTGTCCCATTGTGAAAATTGTAAATTTCATTGAAATAAAGATGTTTTGAATTGAATTGAATTGTTTTGCGAGGCTTATACCAGAAGCAGCAAGAACAGGCGCACAAAATCAAAACCAGGCATGCCTCTGACTATCAACTTCCTGTACACAGACTTAATATCACAGAAAAGAAACCAACCCATGCTGGAGCAAAGATGTGGAACGTCCTTCCAGAAGAGCTGAGGAAGACTGACAAGCAGTACTTTGGACGAAAACTCAAGACATGGCTGCCAAAGCACCCTTTCTACCTCCGAAGTGAATTCTATAGACGGGCTTTAAATTTCTGACAATATCTACCTCATGACCCTTGTTCTTATCTCTATGATAATGTACAAAATAATGTAAAATAAAATACCCCCGTTGCAGCAGACCTGCATACTCAGCGAATTTCAAACGCAAAACAACATATTTTAATCCAACATAGCGAGATTTGACATGTTTTTTGTAAGCTCCATAAGAATAACATGGGGAATGAGTATGAAGGTTTGCTGCTACAGTTATTTTTAAACTGGTTGGTTTTAATTCAATATTTAGTAGATTTGAACTAGAAGAAGCCATTTACCAAGTTTTATCAAGATATGTTGAGAAATAAGCGAGATATAGAATTTTACTTATTTCCCATAAGGTTAACATTGAGACAACGTACTGTATTTACCACTTTCAATATCTCGGTAACCAATGGACATAGAGCGGTGATTCAAAATACTAAATTGTTTGTTTTTTTGAGCTGTATTCAATGGTGCAAACAAAAATTTTATAAATTTTATTTTCCTATGTAAAAAACTCAAAAACCCCATTTTTGGGGGAGTTCACCCCCCTTTACCCCCCCTTCCAGTGGTCCGATCGGGCTGGTTCACGAACTCGTCCGAGTGATTACCACTTTATACGTTTGTACCAAATTTCATGATGATCGGACCATATTTACGGCCGCTATCGTGTTAACAGTCATATATATAGATATATATATATAAATTCAAACGAATGGTGTTTTTTGCTTCTGGGGACCCCAAAATGAAAAGTTAACATGGTCTCGGACTTAGGTCTTACCATGAGTACTACCGTAATAGCTTATTCCTTTAAGGAAATTCCCAAAAAATAAAAAGATGCAGGTCTGCTGCAAAAGGGGTATTTTATGTATAAAACTAACCATATAATTTAATTTAGTTTGTTCATGTGATCATTATTTAATTTTTTTCTGATTTCAATGCTTTGATTTTATGTTTGGTTGCATTTAAAAAGAAGATTAAATTTATAGACAACTGGCAGTTGCCCGTGGCTTTGCTCACGATAAAAATTACAGCTGATCTTACTTCTGCTCTTTGAACTGTAAAATTTTAGTATTTACAGCTGTTTACAATTCAGTATTTGAATGTTTACATCCTTATAAAATGTAAACATTGAAGCTAAGGACGTTGACGTAGCCTGAGGGGATTTTTAGGAAATGAATAGGCCTATGTCCTTTTCTGATATAGTGGCTCTATTCCTGAAAAATTTCAGCTTAGTTGGTCCAGTATTTTTCACGTGGTTGAAAGACAGATATTCACATAAACATCTATACTTTCAAATTTATAACATTATAAGTAGGATTATTGGACTAAGAAATATATAAAATACAAAAAGCATATATTACTATGATAAAAACCAATATGATACCCATTTATAGAATAAAAAGTTGCATATTAATTGTAAAAATAGAAAATTGGCTTGGCTCCTAGGACAGCATTTAAAATTATCGGTTTACAATAAATTACTTTTGTGTAGAGTTTCTTATTTAAATAAATTAAAATAGATATCTGTCAATAGGAAACATTCTTAAAAAATATTAAAATCATTTGATTAGTGGAAATTCTCTGTGTACGCAGGTATGCTGCGACGGGTGTATTTAACTTATGTTCTTGTCTAGGTCTCCAAAGTTTGATGCGGAAGCAGTCAAGTCAGCCTGTAGCCTGTTTATAGGTGGTTTGAAGGATTTTGGTTCATTTTGCTCCAAAACAAAGAATGTTGAAGAGCAGCCAGGCACGGTGCGAGAACTGAAGACCTTGCAGTTGTCACCGGGTCGCCCTTTGTTGCCGCTCGACAGGCTCACAGAAGAATACAACTTCTGGGAAATTACTTGCAGTGCTAGGTCGTTCCTGTATCATCAGGTGAGAAGAGGTGCACTTGAGTAGTTCATCTGGTATCGTGTTTACAGACTCACTGATTTAAAAATGAAGAATCCCATGTACGGTGTATTTAAATTTGTTTTTCAGAAGCATATTTTGTTCATAAATATTTCACCGTTCTATACTAACACTGTTAAATTCAGTGGTGTACCCAGGGTCAATGTTTTTTTTTAAAGAGGGCCATGGCTTCACTTGACCATGGTGTTGCAACACAGCAGAATTAGCTTATTGTGCACCCTCCGCCTTAGTTACCTTAGGAGGGTTACCAGGCCTTCACTAACCGTTAAATCCCAAGGTTCTTAACGAACCTTGAGATCTTCTTGACGAAGGTACCTCATGTCACAGCACTTCCATATGATAAAATTCCTTTGCCTTTACCTTAGAAGGGTTACCAGGCCTTCACTGTCCGTCAAATCCCAAGCTTCTTAACGAACCTTGAGATCTTCTTGACGAAGGTACCTCATGTCACAGCGCTTCCATATGATAAAATTGCTTAGAGCCGCGACCTGGAGTTGAACCCGGGCCGGCTGAGTGAGAACTCAGAGCACTACCAACTAAGCTACGGCGCTGTAGGGTCAGTGTTTGGTGGGAGTGGGTGCTCATTGCCCAAGGGTAGGGGATCTTTCATGAGTAAAGAGAGGTGTTCTTGTCATATCCCCCCCCTCTAACTTCTTTTGGGGGGCAAGATTTTTTTGGGCCATACTCTATAGCTCAGCTAATTTGAACACTCATCACTTTAGAATGTGCTGAGATGAAAGAATATGTAGTGTTATGCAAAATATTTGAGATTTTCTGGCCACACAATGACTATAAGACATTCAACAATGAGAAGGCCGAGATATTTGATTGCCAAGATATAATTAATTTACATAATAATCAAGATATAATAATTAAAGCAACATCAGTAGAATTGAGATATTGATCAATACAATCGACATTCAACGTCCGAGAAACGATCAAGAGATTCGTTTGCCGTAATACTATTGTGGTTTGCCAGACACAATACAACTGACTCTTTGTAATATTGACAAATTATTGTGAAATTTCCCGACAGTAACAGATGAACTGTAATCATACATAATTAGCTGGTGGTGTTCTGCTTCGTTGGAAAAAAGTGAACAAAATGTAAATAAAAACAAATGCATAATCTGTTTAGCCCTTTCCTTTATATTTGTGCCCTTAGCAAAAGTTTTGTCAAAAAACTAATAATTTCCTGGGATTCTCTTGCCAAGATCTTTCATTCAATAGTGATTAAAGACTTTTTTATCAACACTGCAGAAGCTTTGCAAAAGTCTAATAATCCAAAGAATCTTGACCAGGTTGAATTAATTCAAGGATTAAGAATATACCAGAAAGCAGTTACTGTTGGTGTAACAAAACTAGATGGAAGTGTAAACTCAGCTTTAAAGATCCTAATCAAATATTCCATAAAAGATTTCACCCTCAGTTCCCCAAATTTGTGTTTCCTTAAGACATATGATAGTTTTGCCAGTGTCCTTTGCCTCTGGGGATCGTCCCTTCAGTAAGACAGCCTTGATAAAAAAAAGTGGTGTTAGTGACATTTAAATCACTTAACCCTTGAGCGGGCGCTTCACCGGCAAAACGCGAGAGGGCGCATGCGGAGGTTTACTCCGCAACACTATATTGCGCAAATTTAACCCATTTTACGTGTTTTGTAACGAAATATTGTATTTAAATGTTGACAAACTTCATTAGGAATCATATTTCATCGTCGATGCAATTAATTGTTAAACTTAATAGGTGTAATATTTCAATTGAACATAGTAATTTTTTTGTATAAAATATGTATTATTTATTATTTACATTTTTGGACTTTTCCTTCCGCTTCTTTTTTTAAAAAGCGAAAGGAAAAGTCCAAAAAATGTAATAATTACAAATCCTTCGCTATTATGAATTTTAAAAATATGCATCACTGTCTGTGTAACGGGCGAGGGTGCTCCGTAAACTGAGACGGCATCTCTGAATTGCAAAAAAACGAGGTACCAAGGGAAGTGGGTGGATGGTATAAATAGCTTTAGGAGATTCCTGGAATGATGGGCGTAAAGTACGGAGCCGTACACGACCGCCGACACCTATTATGTCCGATTATTTCAACATAAAAAACACGTGCGGAGGAAAACTCCGCGTGCGCCCGCTCAAGGGTTAATGACATTAAGTATTGGACATGATAATTTTAAATCAATCAACTTTGATGACGTAATCAATGATTTCTAAGGCCAGAAAACGAATTATTCAGAGGTTTAGATCATATCTTTCTTTATTATATTATACAGGAAAGACTATTTTGTTCAGTATTTAGTTCAATTTTTGATCCTAACTAATTGTAGCAGTTTGTATTTATTCTCAAATTTTCAAAAATTTGACTAATTTTCAAATTTTCAAAATAAAGTTAACTTATACTGCCTGCTTCTTCTTTGGATTATTTTATTAATAATCCAATTAATAAGTTAAACTGCCACGTTTATAATTTGAGTACTTAAGAAAAGTACATCTTTATAACTACTCGACTCGAGTTTGAGGAGTCCTAACCCGTTACATATGGTATGGTTATGCAGCCATGTAGCTTTTATGGATTTGAAGATATGGTCCCTTTCCATGAATCCTTCCATTTGATTAACTTAGAATAAAGAATTAAAAAAAAAAAACTGGTCACTAGGGCTTTCAGAAGTTTAAGAAAAGTTGATAGCCTAATTATCCATGCATGCAAACAGGTACTTCAATGAAAATTTTTATAATTGTTTTTGCGTGGATTAGCTTCCTACAATTAAATATTTCTATCCATTTATTTAGAATGTACATGAAGTTAAGAAGTTAAGAATGTACATTAATTTATTTGAAAAATTGGTTTCGCCAATTAAAACAAGTGGTTTTGCATGAAGTTTAAACTATAACTTTTGCAGGTACGGCGGATGGTTTCAGCTCTGCTGTTTTACGGCCAGGGTCGAATATCGAGGGCAGACTTGCAACAACTGTTTGACAAACCGGGATATGAGAGCTGGAGCAAGATCAATACCATGGTTCCAGCTTATGGCCTTTTTCTGACTGACATCCTTTATAGGCCTGAGGATTTGGTGTTCTCAGAAGACCTCGACATTGAGGAATTCAAACAAAAAGAACTGGAAGGAGAAACACAACAAATCTTGGAAAAACTTAAGAATCCAAAATTATCTGTTCTAGAAAAGCTTGATTTGAGGAAAAAGCTTATTCTAATAAACAAAATTAATTTTTCAAAAAAGTAAAAACTTCTACTTTTTAGTCCGGGCGGAATAAACACGGGAAATGAGTCTTCTCGAGGCCTTACAAAAGAAGAAATGTGGACTGCGATCTACAGAAACATTTGTAAGAACAACGGCTGGGGATGTATTTTTGGAGAAGAGAAATGAAAATGGTGATTCAGTCCTGGAAAAAATAGGTAATGGGCCATGTTTTGTTGTTGATACAAAGCCTGATTTGCAAGTTGCGGAAGTTCTCCCGGGATTGCTGATGGGTTCACAGGATGTGGCCCAGGATGAAGGTTTGGTCAAGGGTCATAGAATCACGCACATCCTCAGTGTTGGAGTACGAATCAGTGAAATAAATGGGGTTAGACACACATATATTGAAGCTTTGGACTTACCTGAATTTGATATGAAGTCAGTGCTGAATGAGTGCACAAAAATCATCGATGAAGAAAGAAAGTCTGGTGGAGTAATTTATGTTCATTGCAATGCTGGTATTTCTCGATCCTCCTCTGTTGTTATTGCTTATTTGATGAAAACAGAGGGAATGGAATATGTGAAAGCTTACAATTTTTTACATAGGATTCGCCCTTGCATACGGCCAAATGATGGGTTTGTTAAGCAGTTAATGCTGTTTGAAACAAATTTATTTTGTAAATAATTCAAACTTTAATGATTTGAAATTATTTTAACTATTGTTAGTTACCAAAATATTTAAAGACTTAACCTACTAGAAAAGCTGTTTTGTTTTTTGTTGTAATACATAAAGGAAATAAATTGAATAAATTGTAATTTATCTTAAATCTTTCTCTATACCCTTATAAGGTATTATTAGTATTATTTAAAAATAAAATCAACCTCAGAGTAGCCCTTGTGAAGTTTTTCCCAGAGGTTTCAAAGCTCATTACCCTTGTTGCAGTCGACCTGCATACTCAACGACTTTCAAATACATAAGTAATTTACACATCAAGTAAAATCACCATACGTCTTTAAGGGAGCCATTCGGCCCTGAAAATTAGCTCGAAAACATGCATTTCTTTCTGCTTCTTGTCATGTGACAGAACAGAACTATCCACAGTAAACGTATACTTTTTGTGTTAAATGTTTGTTGAAAACTTGAAAAGTGGTTCTAGGGGAACGCGGATTTCACGTATACCATATTTTTTAATATGTAAATTCATCTTGAAATTCATTAACTTTGACTGTTATTTTCATGGTCTATATATAAAAAATACAAAAAGCCATATATCCTTCCCCTAAAACCACTCTTCACCTACCCAAAAAAATCAAAGTTTATAACATTTATTGGTAAACACCGTCCAGGCAAGAAATACAATTGCATGTTTTGTTCTTGCACGTGAAAACTGCCACTGATCTGGGCAACCCTGGCAGTGCAGTAGGAAGCTACATGGTATGAACTATGTACTATCCGTTGTATTTACTTGTACATAAGGCTTCACTACCAAACGTCTCATAAAATTCATCTCCAAAATCACTGAAGTGTAAGGTGAAAGTAAATTACTACTCCGACGTGCATAAACTATTTGCTCAAAACTTCTAGAATGTGATTCACAACTAAGAAACGATTAGACACAATGTTTTGTGATTGTTTTTAATAACATTGACAATTTAAAATTAAATGTTATGTAAAAGGAAACTGGATAAAATAATAAATAGCTAAATGTGAACTGCAAGAAGGGTTTTGAATCCGGAAGAACCATGAGCTCGGGGTGCGACAAGCCTAAGTTTTCAATGTTTACACATAAAGCTCAGTTGGTTTTGAGATGTACCAATGGGATTCACCCTAGGCATATTATGAAAGTTTCAATCATATATTTAATTTCGTAAGTCGATTCTTCGCGTCAAAATTGTGGGTGTCTGGCAAGTCGTAGAAAGATGGGAGAGGGCTCAATTTAAAGGTCTCTATTCCGTGATGGCGGGAAAAATAATAAAATTGCTTGAAATTCACCAGAAAACGAGAAATAAAGTAAAATATCTGCCATTTAATAAAAAGCATTGGGATCTAAAAACGTCTGCTTTGTTTACATAAAACATGTGATGCTGTTACTTGATTGAAAACCTTGTGGTAGGCTAGATAATCAGAATAAAGTAGATTCAGTCTGCTCTGAAGGTATTTTATATTATAATAAATAAAGATTGTTTGAATTTTCTTTCCTTAGGGGCATTTAGCCCCTTCAAGCCACTAGTGATTATATATTTCTATTAAAAAAAACTCAAAATATGCCAATTATTGCTTGTAAACAAATTTTAAGTATTTTGTTCTAGGCCCATTACTTGTTTTTAGCTATCTATCTGGTTTGATACAGCTACTGTAGCTCTTCCCTAACAGGGAAATTTGCTAAAAATATGTAAAGATTTATAATTTAAGTAAAACATAAAAAATTAACAATTTATTTAGTTCATAAATATATGTTCACCATTGATTTGATTTGATTTATTAAAATTCTCTTGTTTGGCAAACCTACATACTCAGTAAAATTCCAATGCTTAAATAAATGATTAAGACTGAGCCTAAAATCATCTCAAGATTGGCTGCTAAATTGAATATGATTTGATAGCTCTACTATGATTTGTCACATGGGTAATTTCCAAAAATTTAATTCTATTTGCCAAATAAAAAGTAAACCAACTAAGAGTCCTTTTAGATATTTCAATAAAATTCAGCTTTTCTAACAGTTTGCTGCGTTTAACTTAATCGAACGCTTTTGAAAGGTCCATAAATTTACCGGTTGTAAACATTCCTTTGACAACAACTCAATAATAGATTCAATAAAAGAAACAGCAGCACTCACTGTTGTATCATAGTTCATGGTTATTGTCCTTTTACTGTTCCAACATAAAACATAGTCTCCACTCTTGAACTTAACCCGGCAGAACTGACTTCGATTTTAAAACGCGAGGACTGACTCATGGTCTTTTGGACCAGGTCTTTTATAAAAGTTATTATATTGAAAAATTATGAGTTTATTTGCACAAAAACTCCACTAAAGTCTTTTGCATTAGTTTTGTGACTTCTTTATTTAGGATGTATGTGCATACAAAATATTTATACAGGGTGTCCCGAAATTATGGTAAAATATTTTAGTATGTTATTGCTGAGGTAAAAATAAGAAAAAAAGTTCATATAAACCTAAAGTGCTTTGTTTTCTGTCTGTGCGTCAATTTGTGTTTTTTACATGTTTAATTATATCTCACGAACCTCTTGACGTATAAACTTCAAACTTCGTGCATGGATGGTTATTATTAAGAACTATTTTTGCAAGAAGTATCAAATTTCTACTTTGTACCATTTCAAAATGGCGACTGTTTTTTGTTTTAAAAGCTAAATATCTTAAAAACCGTAAATTTAAGAAAAAATATACAAGAGACAAAAAAGTTGCGAAATTTAATCCCATTAACTCTGATATTAAGAATATGACGATCGGACTACAAATAACAGAGAAATTTTAAATTTTCCGAATAAAAACATGCAAATTGCAGACAGTATGTTGTAAATAACCATGTTTTCATTCAGAAAATTTACGATTTCTCCGTTATTAGTAGTCCGATCGTCATAATCTTAATATCAGCGTTAATGGAATTACATTTCGCAACTTTTTTGTCTCTTGTACAATTTTTCTAAAATTTACGGTTTTTAAGATATTTAGCTTTTAAAACAAAAAACAGTCGCCATTTTGAAATGGTACAAAGTAGAAATTTGATACTTCTTGCAAAAATAGTTCTTAATAATGACCATTCATGTACGAAGTTTGAAGTTTACACGTCAAGAGGTTCGTGAGATGTAATTAAACATGTAAAAAACACAAACTGACGCACAGACGGAAAAAGAAGCGCTTTAGGCCCTATGTTTAAATGAACTTTTTTTCTTATTTTTACCTCAGCAATCACATACTAAAATATTTTACCATAATTTCGGGACACCCTGTATAATATAAAAAAAAATATATTTCAAATTGCATTAGGTACTTCAATAATAATTGTTATTGCGTTAGAAACGTCGTTGTACAACAATGTGTATATACTGACAAAAACTCCAAAAAAGTATTGTACATTAGTGTTTACAATATTTTATTTAGGAAATATGTGCCCACCAAACATTTATATGTAACATGAAGCCTTACGTGACTCACGGTCGAAAACACCAGACCGCTAAAGAAACTTTCATTGAACTGACTGTAAGGGTTTGAGAATGACGGGGAGTGAGTCATGATGTTCCTGGAAAGACGTATGAGAGGTATAGTGACAGCCAGCCCTGCTGACACCCAAAAAATATAATTTTTATCGAAAAAACTACCAACCCGGTCTTTTAGACATGCAAGTCAGTCCCCTCGCGGGTTAAGAGAAAAACAGTAATTTAAGTACTTTTCAATATAACTTGAGGATAAATAACTCGAAGCACAATTAATAATAATATAGCTTTTATTCTTATATATATTTTTCATTTTCAGTGTAAGAACTTGTATTATTTATACATTATTTACAAAAACAAAATGTACATTATGAGGAACAGGTACAAAAGCTTGACAAAACTAATTAGCTGATTTACACACTACAATGAGGCAGTAAGATAACACAGAGCTTATAGTGAGGGTTAAAAGTGATGGGAGATGGAATAACAAGGGCACAGGTAGAGGGACACAAACAACATTGTTATAAATTATTTTACTGCATTTATCAATGCAAGACTTAGGCCCCTTTCACTATTTACATAGTTCAATTTTAACCTTCTTGCAACAATTCTAGTAACACGTTTTTTGGAGAAACAAAACAAGTGTTAATTTATCCAGGCACAACATTTTTACAGTTAACTTGATGACTAGCAGCTGTTAAACAAAGAAGGTAATGGGGTTTCACACTAATTTTTTGCTTTTCGTTTTTCTGCATGGCTAAAATTGTTTTAAGCGAAAGGGCCTTTGCAAAAATGTTTTAATATTAAAAAATGTGTATACTCATTTTATGATTTGATATAATAAACTTAACACATGATTTTTCAAATAAAGTTTACCAATTTGTCCATGATTCTAATATATTTGCCCCATCAACTATGTTGAGACACTTTTTACTCCTTGAAATGAGTGAGGCAAATAATACAGTTGGTGTGTTATATCGAAGAGCTGTGGAAACCATTTACTCCTGAAGCAGTTGTAGTGGAGTGAAAATAATCAGATCACCACAGTTGATCTTTGAAGTCATTATTATAACATCTTTGAGTGTCGTAAGTGAAATGTTAACATTTTCTAACAGCTGGCTATTTATATATATTTTTTGTAATTAGTCAACAAACACAGTTGATGTTTGTTGAAATCAATTTTTACATTGTTCATTGTCCCAGATCATTGGGAATAAACAATGTCTGGAAGCTCCGGCAAAGGAGTAAGCCAAAGCTCAAGGTATAACGCACCAACTGTACAGCAGGAGTAAAGTGATTACTTTGTCTCTCAGAAGTCCAAATTACTCCCTCTTGAAAATTGTTGCCCTTTACAAGCTCAGGCATCAACATTTTCACTTGTGAGAAAAAATGTACTTTATCCCCCAAATACACAAATTACTATTTCCTTTAACTGCGCATAAGAGTCAGTTTAAGGTTAAGGAAAATTGATCTTAAAACAACGGTTTTCCAAGGATTGATTAAGAAATTAATGCGTATGGTTTGATTTAACTGAGCTTGCATACTGTTTATAACCATATGAATTCTCTGTTTTAAACTATAAAATCTGGTACATCGATTGAACGCACCAGGGGCACATTCAGCAACTTTGGATATGGGTAATTGTTGTGATTGTACCATAGAGGAATCCAAACCTGCAGATATAGGAAAAATGTTGTATGTAATTTGTGTGCAAAGCGTCTTTATCGCTTTTGAAAAATTACTGTCAGGCTCATGCAATAAAGAAGCGCTTTACTTGCTTAATACATAAATAACTATTTTAAGAAGTTATTTTATCCTCACACTTAATCACTCTTTAATAACCAAAAATATTATAAAAAATCTTGTATTTTGAAAATTGTACTAAAGCTAAGTAATATGCTCAGTTTTCATCTTCATATTTAAAACGGAAAACTAAAAACCTTCTATAGTTGTTTTAAGTTGGTATATTGAAAAAAACAAGATTGTTCCCATTAAAACATACATTTCATTCATTGCACCATTCTTAAACCATTTAAAACAAGTCTTTCAAGACGAGAGAGATAAAGATAACTCTGTTTTAACTAATCCTCCTGAAGAAACCTTACATAAATGAGTTTTCAAAATAATAACACTAAGATCCCTTTTACACTAGGTGGCCGAGCCAATTTGCAGATGTGAGTGGCTCAGCGATGAAGACAATTGCCGCTGTTGAATGTCAGCTGCCGTATATGGAATGGAGCTGAGCAGCAGCTTGATAACAGAAGAGATGTTAAAATGTCAATGCTGTATTTTCAATAGATCAGTTGGCGGCAGTAGGGATGTGTCAGTACCACTTTTTTCAAAGTCGGTACCGGTTCTTGACAAGATCGGTTCTCGGTTCTCGGTACCGGTTACCATCGGTACCAAGTGTTTTGTCAAAACGTGTTATATAATGTATTGTACCCTCAAACCTACAGACAATCTGTTGTATGTTACTGTTTTGAAAATGTTTAAATTTTCAAGTGCAAGTTTCACCAAGACATAAAAAACTATCTCACTTATTAATTTAATTGTTTATCCTTCTGTTAACAGATAATATAAAAAATATATACTATGTGAACAAAAAAATTCAAGGTGAAAAATAACAGTTTACAAATTTGTTTCCATTCATAATTTTACAATTCCCATTGAAATAACCCCATTCCAATTAATTTTAAAAATTAGAGTCAAGAACAAATTCCAAGGTGAAAAATAACAGTTTCCAAATTAGTTTCCATTCATAATCTTACAATTCCCAAAGAAAATAACCCCATTGCCATTAATTTTAAGTATTAAAGTAAAAAATCAATCAAGAGTCAACAATTTTAAGATAAATTTCAAATCAAAAGTAATTTTAGAAAAATTATTGACCTTCAATAATAGCACGCAGTGGCATTTGCCATCGACGCAACGCCCGCGGCAATGCGCACCGGCGCCGACTCCATGGGGCCCAAGGGGCTCGAGCCCCCCCAATGTTGAGGGAAGGGGGGCTCAGCCCCCCCAATACTGGAAGGAGAGCTCACCAGAGTAAAGTTAGATTCTTATTATGAAAAACTATCAAGGAAGAGTTAAGTCAAATCTTTTCATAAATAATTTAAATAAAGGTAAAATGAATAAAATTTCTTAAAACACTATTTGAAGACGATTTAAAGCTACTTAAGTTTCGTATGTAGGATACATTCTACACTCGACCTAGGATTGACTTCGTTATTCCCACGCAGGCGAGTGCCGAAAGTAGTGAATGCGACGTAGTAATAGCACTTAGTCCATCCAGTGGCGAAAGAGGTTTTTTCGGGCCCCCCGGAAACTTATTTTTCGGGCCCCCCATGAGTTTATTTTGAACCACTGGACACAACATAAGCAGTTTTGTCAGTAAATGATGGTTGATGATGCGTGAAAAAAGCGTGTTTACTATTTCGATTATGTTACGATAAAGTTAAATCACTACATCACGAACGTGCGCCACCTTCAAATGGGCAAGAAATAACAGGGGATTAATTGTCGTATAAGGTTGATAGCAGCAGGGCTGCCGAGAGGCCATATCAATCAAGTCTGAAACTAAACTAGGGGCCCGTGACGAGCAGGATTTTTTAGTTTGGGATTCTTAGGCCTTAAACGACAGGTTCATAACAACTTTAAAGAAATAAAATTACACAGCGAAAAATTAACATTTCAAACGGCTATTAGTGAAAATCATTGCAAGGTAAAACAAACATACTTTTTGGTTGTTTGACTGTGGTACTTGTCACTGACTGTAAACTCTAGGGCACAATGTTTTTCACGCTATGAAATATAACATCCCTCTTCATGAAGCCCGCCTTTTCATACCTCAACAGTTTTTTTTGCTAGCATTAAAAAATACATAGATAAAAACGCCTACGCGGCGTGATACAATATGAATAGAACAGAAGTTTTTTTTTGGGCACATCAGTTAAAGGCTAGGTTAAAGGTACTTCTATTGGAGTTCAAGGAGTCTAATTATTGGCAAAATTTGTTAAAGGCCATAAAACAGCTGTGTTTTCCGATCGCTAGGGTAAATGACGAGTGTAAAACGTATCAAATTACACGAATAGCTGAAGAAAAGAGATGCACGTATTACTGATCGAAGAGAGCTCCAAAAATATTGTAGCTTGGTGAATGAACGGCCGAAAAAGACAATCCATTTTTTAGGTCTACCAATAGTGGGTGAATGACAGGATTTTCCAAAAACATGATTAACGGTTGGAAAAATCGTGCAAGTTCACCGACAGAAGTAGCTTTGCAAATGATAGACATTCATATTATTTTGTTGTGCAAATGGTGCTCTAAAAAAATTGTCTTATAGGCTTAGTCAAAATTGTCCTAAATCCCAAAAAATAAGGAATATTTGTCTCTTAATTCATACGAATTTGTGGAGTTCCTTTGTATGTTTTTATTCCTGTAGACCACGGTAACTCTACCTAAAATGCTATTTAGGTCTTATTTTACAAATTCTGTGGGGAGATCGCCGCACATTGCACGTTGTAAGCCAAATATTCTTTCATTACTCTGTGAGGTCTTTCAGTCAAGATAACTTATAAATCTTACTGTACATTTAGAGGTAAAAAATGTAATTTTAGGTTTTTTGTTTGGATTACTTTACATCCATTTTGGGTTGTGCTGTATATTTGCAGATCGTAGTAATGCTCAATCGGCCGTAAATTCACTTATGATAGGCAATTTTTTGTAAGATTATATTCTATTCTTCCCGTATGTAAAACAGATATGACAAGAGCTTAATAGTTGCAAGGACAGCCAGGGTAATCTGGGCAAAATATTGAAATACCTACCTGTACCCCCTGCGTCAATAACATCTTAAGCCCCCCCAATATTTTTTAAAAGTCGGCGCCCATGGCGATGCGCGGTGCGATCGATCGTCTTTCGTGACCGGTAGTTACTCCCGCCGATTACTATGGGTACAGAAGTACCGGTACCGACATTTTGACGTCGGTTCTCGGTACCGGTTCTTTTGCCAAGAACCGGTGGTACCGAGAACCGACGTAAGGTACCGACACATCCCTAGTTGGCAGTTTTAAATTTTTAATTTGTTACAAAACGAGTGACTGTTTTGCAGCCCAGGTGGCAGTTTCTGCGTGAAATCGCTCAGCCACCTATACTCTGGCAGAGGATGGTGGCCGCTAGGAGATTAGGCGACTACACTAGTGGCTAATCTAGCAGCCATTCGTGGTCTGCAAAAGTATAGTGTAAAAGCTCCAATTTAACCCAATACCCAAAAACAAGCAACATGGTTCGGTGAAGTGGTCCAGCCAGATCCTAGTGTGATAGAGGCCTTAGGGAAGATTATCGTTGCTGGATTTACTAAAGGGAAGACATGCAGAGCTTTTTACTGAAATAAAGTTATCTTGTTGCAGCGAGAAAATATGTAAGAGGCTAATGCTAAGTTTTCTGTGAATTTGCCTTTAGCTGTGTCAAACAGGTACAAACTAGGCGTAACTGGTAGCATAATGATATATGTTGAGCCAATGGTTAAGTACACACTTGACTGAGATAAAAAAGTTACAGTATCACTCAAACAAGAATCAACGTAATTTTTAAAATTTTTAAGTAATAACGATATTAGCCAAATAGTTTCAACTGCTACTCCTTTCTATTTTTTATCTACGACTGCGATCATTATTAAATTTGTTACAACAGTATTCATGGATCTTTTATAAATTAAAATAAGTTACTAAAAAGGACAATTTCCAACGATATAATATGTCGGAAAAAGTTTGTGTTAGCCATTGAAAACTTTACAAGGTTGTAATAATACATGGCATTCTTACCTTGTTTGCAAAGTCACATTGTTGCTACAGTACTCTCCCGATTATCCGATGTTGTCAGGACCGAGGCTACTTCGGATACCAAACATCTCGGATAATACGAAGGTTGCTTATGTTTTGAGGCTAGAGTGTTACGAGATTACAATAGTGGCTGTGATTCTAGTACTGTAAAATATTTGTTTTATCAATATATCGAGTATGCAGGCCAATAAAAGAATAATTTGTGGTCAAAAATGATTAAAATACAGTACCTTAATTTAAAAATAATAATCAGTAGCAATAGGTTTTTCCAAGAAAATTCATCTTTTGTCATATATTGTCTGTTTATAATCGTACAAACGTTCGTTTATGGTGAGAGTTCACTACCGGCAAGCAAGGGAGAAAATATGCCAATAAGAACATGGTGGTACAGGCCTACACTCAGTGACTCAAATTTGCCACTGTTCAACGGTAGTGAACTCCCACCTAACATCCAGCAGTCGACTCGGACTACTTTGTATACTCATGATTTTGATTCAAAACACAACATTTAGGATATTGTGGAGCATTCATCATCAAATAATACTTAGTAAAAGTATTAAAGTTAAGTAAATGAATACATTTATTTAAGTTTAAATAAACATTGTAACCAATTACTGAAAATTTTATATGTCCTTTGGACAAAATAGATGTTAATCACATTATTATTATGTTTCAACCAAAAATAAAAAATATATATTTAAGCTTAGAATGACCTCGGATAACCCAAAGTCTCGGATGACTAGGGCTAATCGGGGTGTACTAGGGGATAATCGGGAGTGTACTGAGGAATGTAATATGTCATAATATTACAAAATACAATCAGAGGTTCTTACATAGTACGATATACATTTAAAAATTGGTAGAAGAAACAACAATCATAAACTATTTTTATTTTTAATGTAGGTTAAGCAGTATGAAAACATGTAAGGTAATATGTAAATAAACATGATATAAATAGTAACAAAACATTAAAGCTTACTTATAAAATAACATAAAAATAATCTATTTGTCATAATGGTTTCAATTTGTACAATAGTTGCAACTAGCCTATAGACTATAAGTAAATAAATGATCAGAATTAACCTGGCTGTCCTAACTGTGATAAGCAATGTCTGGTTTATTCAACTTTGGGGCAGAAAACATGGGTTTTCATTCAAAATTTACAGATACTTGATTGATAACTAATTCACAACCAATAATCTTACAAATACTGACTGATAAACTTATGATGAACATACTTTCACAAATGAAATTTGCATTACAAAAATTCTTTTGTAATGCAAAAGAATTTTGCATTTCTTCTATATTCATAGAATGTTTTAAATGTGTATATAAAGATAATTTATTAAGGAAATAATAAATTAACACCTTCTTAATAAAACATAAGGTGAATTGTTTTCGGTATATGAGTGTCTCCTTCCATACAAAACAAACTTGCGGTGACTGCTTATATTTTGCAAGTTAATTATATAAATTTACTGGCTACATTTTTACTCTTTTCAGATGTTGATATCTTCAACTTAGCTGATCAAGGGGGCTTTGTGCTGAATAAGACAGACATTACTTTATCAAGATATCTTATCAGTCTATCCACACTCAAAATAGCATGTGAAATCCAATATTTTACCCCTTTTAACACGTTCGCTGCTGGCCACTAGATGGCGCGACTGCGCCAGGACCTGAACTAGTGTGTGTGTGTCGCTACGGCTTAAATGACCCTGGTGGTAATTTTTGGAAATAATGTTTTTTATTGTGGGAAAAGTATGTCCCCAAGAGCTGCAAGGAAATATAGAACGCTCATGAGGAGCTGGCTAATCCTTGACAACGTTAAACAACAATGAATGGTGCCGTTCAGGAACGTTCTCAGCTCCTGGCGCCATGTTCCCGGTGATGTTCCGGAACGTCCGCAGCAGCGAACGTGTTAATACCATCTTGCAAGGAATACATGATAAATTAAATTTTTCTAGTACCTAAAACTGATTGACTTGAAATTTTTACAACAATAATTTGATTATGAGGCAAAAATTTAACTGTTCATAAAGCAAAATGTTGTTATGAGTCAAAACAGTTTTGTTAAGTTTTTTTTGTAAACAATGTCACTCCAAGATTCTTATTATGTTTTCTCAAACATCTAGTTGGCTTCACAGGCTGCCATCAATACGCCCCAGTATCGACTATTCATTGACATCTGCTATGGAGTGTGTGAATAGACTTCGATGTTCAACAATTTTAAACTTAAAAAGAATAACAAACCCTGTTAAACAAAGCCCTATGTAAATATATGCCTTAAAAATGATAGGTAATGATGTCAATACTATTTTAGGTAAGAAAAATTCCTGCATTATTTAAATTTGAATTTGTAGAAGATTAAAACATAGAGCTTTCTGCTCCCAAATTCAGGGCTTCAAAAGTAAGAGTATTTAGTCAGAGTTGAAGTGCTTGGTAACTTTGAACAAAGTTTAATGTATTTATGGGGCTGTAAGAAATTTATTTTTGATTCAGGCAGTTTCAGACAAATTTAACAATATTAGGCAGTCTAATAATATGAATTTTAAAATCTTTGACCCTGTTCTGGGCTACTTAAAATTTTTACTAAAAATATTTATAACCACAGCAGAACAATGATTAGTGCCTACCTGATCAATCATGTAAGTTACCTGGAACGTCAGTAATTGAAAAGGAGAATTGGTGTTAAAATGACAATTTTTCCAGCCAATTGTACCAATTGTACTACCAATAACACTCCCAATCGTAAGCACCTTTTGTAAATTTACTTCCGCTGCTCATGCAATATCGGTTAATTTGCGCACCATAATAATCTTTTATGATATTTACATGATTTGAAAATAGATGCAATTCCATTATTTGAACACCCTCGTTCTACAATAGCATAGGAAAATCAACATTCTACTGCATTAAAACTCTTAAATAAGTTACTAAGTGAATAAATGTATTCATTTTCAATGGCAATAAATAATGAAATTAGCAAAGATTGTTGAAAAAAAGTTAACATGAATACACATACACATTTAATAAACATATTACAAAATATTAAAAAAAGTATTTTGTTGAATTTTTTTGGTTATTCCCATTTAAATCTGCAGAACATACAGAATTTAATGTGCAGAACAAACAGTAGACCTCCTCTTAACCAAACCCAATTGAACCACATATCGTGTTTAACCACCTTTGCTCGGTACAAGTTCAAGGTTGTTTTAACAACCAATATTTGAAAGGTGATGGCTACACCACCCTTTACCAGAAATTGTGGCATTTTATGCACCTAACCCTATGGGTAGTATAATTGATTAGTCTTCAAAATATTACATAATGCCAGTTGTTTATTCATGTATGCCAATTGTTTATTATGTACTGGTCATATTACAGTATGTTGGCAGCATATAAATACTTTAAAATACAAGCTCATTTTAGCAAGAAACAAATTTTGACTTAAAACCAAATAACATACTATATTTTATATCAAACAACAAAAAGTACCAAGTTCAAAAGTTTATATTAATTTTAGGTTTTGTAAAAATACCATTTTAGGAGGCACAAAGCCCAAAAATTGGGGTTTTTGGGTCTAAAATAGACAATTTAAGTCCTAAAATTGAAATTCGCACTGTCATGTCAGTGTGCTGTGTGAGTGCTCGTTTAAGCATTCAGCTATTGCATCAGCATAGTTTGTGTTTGTCTTAGGTTAGAGTAATGATTAATTATTAATTTATTGAACATTGGGGAATATGATTTAGGCTACTATTGGGGACGTCAAATTACTGAAATAGCAACTACCTATGCGAAATTTGTAACTCCTCTTTCAACACTGTTGGTTATTTACAATCGACATGAACAATTGTTGTATCAATTGTTTGCCATTGTATCATTTTCACACTAGCTGATTATTTCTTTTTTCTTTTTCACACTAGCTGAGCTTTCTCGTGCGTCACCCTTGCTTTGTTAACTGTCACGCCCGAGTTTACTCGGATTTGACGTTCTCAGCTGATTTGTGTTGGTACAACTATTCTGCTGGGTTTTTTTTATCCTCCGACTGTACGGTTGACCCTGACAAGTGGCAGACAGTTTGGTGCTGCACTCTAGTGGATTTTTCTGGAACTACGTCTTCGCCATGAGTTCTGCATTATCGTGTTCGTCGTGTTGGGACGAAAATCCCGCAATTTGGTGTTGATCGTGAAATTAAAACTGCACGCTACTGATGATGCGGGGGGCAAATTACTCGGCGCTTAAGGGGTTAATTTACCTTACCAAGGCCTGGTCACATTATGGTTGGTTAATACAGGAGCCCTACTGTAAATATCTGTTATGATTACAAATTATAAAAACTTTTTTACGCTTGATTGTTTACTTCATCCTTCCAGCCAAAACCATTCACTTATCAAACCATAAAAAACTATGTAATATATGTTGTACATAATACATTTGTTCTGATTCTCACACTCCTATAAATATTAAAACTAAATAAAAACTACAAAATATTTCAGTCCAGTAAATATACTTTTATGCAATGAAGACCTATTTTATGATGCCATAAAATAATCTATATCATTAACAGTTCATATTAAACAGTTCAATTAAAAGCTAAACAGTTCAGATTTAAATCCATTGATAATTCAACCAATTACATGAATTTAAACTGTTGAAAAATTGATAAATAAGTATATTTTATAAAAATATTACTTTCCCATTGAGTACTTGCGTCCACTTGAGCAAAATTAGTGAATATTAAAGAGACATAAAAAGAATCAAGCGTAATAAAGACATAAATATAAAATATAAAACGTACAACAGATAAAAAAATAATACTATGTGTATACAAAACTAGACGAAAATATACATTGACGAGTCGGAGATGGTTCAATGCGAGAGAAGCGCAGTTGTGTTCTCGACAACTATACGGCGCACACCGGGCCAGAGCCACGCCAGCGCGGCGCGCACCCGAGACTGGACCCACGCACACACGTCCACGTGGTACAGCAGGCTGCAGCCATACTTGATGTAATCGGTGCACAGGAGTCAAGGAACAACATACGGACAGATAAACAACTAAACTTATGGCTAAATTATTGCTTGACTACTAAGGAAAAAGGCCCAGATGGTTTCTGGCTGATTTAAACTGATTCAACTGTCAAAAATGGGTCAAAAAGGGGGCCTGGAATGACCGGCTTCCTATTCCTCTTGGTTCCTGAATATCTCTAATGGGAACTTAGGCTCCCAGCAGAGCATCAATACCCAGTCAGATGCAGACCCTAGAGGGAGTAGTAGATAGTCCTGGCTTGTCCGTATGAGATGGAACGAGGGACCCTTGCCTGACAGGCTCCCAGGGTCTCATGATGGATTAGCCTCTAGATCAAATTCAATACTATAAAATGGCTTAAATTACCTGATTGTAAATTGATCCGATATGTAGTATGAAAATCTACAGCTGTTTCGTGCTGTTAGAGCACATTTTTAGGTTTTTTACCATAACGTATCAATATTACATATTTATCCCTCGTAGGAGAGTTCGTTGAAGTTTAAAATAGATAGGCTGCACAAAAAAACACTAAGGACAAACTGACTCAAAAAATTAAACATTTTAAAAACTTGGCTTTAAGTATTTAATTCTGATCACGTAATGGTGCTGAACCGGCAGATAACAGGTCATGATTGATGTGTGGCGGAAGTGGTGACCCCCTCCTCCTCTCTTCCTTTATCGGGTCCTTTTCTTTGATTGTTTTGGTTTAGTATTTAAATCGCTGAGTTGTAAATAATATCCCAGGGTCTGCCAATCTAGAGGTTGTGTCCTATGTGAGACTTTCCACTGCTTCATTGAGGTATCCTGGTGGTGGTCCTTGTCTGGGGACAATGGAAAATGTCAGTTTAGAGGATGAGTCGTACCTAAAGAATGCCTGAGAATGGGTTGGCTTTTCTCTTCCTTCAGAGGCGAGACTGATTAATTACCTTTTCCATCTCTGCAAATCCCTTCCTTCCATAAGCTGCGCAATATTCCAAAGGGAGACATGAGTAGACCATTGAAACTGGGACTTTCGGTCCTTAAAAAATTTTAACAATCTCACCAACGAAAACTGTTCTATCATCAAAAAACAAAACAAAAATATAATATAATTTTAATCAACTTAAGTAATATTTAATTTAATTTAAACATGCTCAGAAGCTTTTATTTATAGTAACCAGCTGTAACCTTGAAATTTGCATCTACATGTTATACCCTTCGTAGCAGGAGACCAAGCTTTGCTCGCATAAAATAAAAGCAACCTGAAAATATCAATCAGCGGTTTTGTTTTAAAATGTCCACAATGATAACATAGGCTCTTTGTAGGACTGTAGTTTGGAAAATGGACTTTTTCCATTCTTGTGACCAGCTCCAAAAAGTTTGCCCATACAAGTGCTTGTTTTAAAGTATAATTATAATTGTACCAGGAAACCGTGCTTTTCTCGGCTAAAATAAAAACAAAGAGAATCAAGTGTTTTGGTTTAAAATGTCCATAACAATAACATGGGCTTTTTGAAGGGCTTTAGGATGACAGCAAACAGATTTCGGCACCAATTCCTTGTGGCCAAAAACCCCAAACAAACAAAAACCGAAAATCCTTGGGGCAGGAAAAAATTGCCTATACAAACAGTGTCTGTTTTAGAGTATAAATAATAAGATAAGATAAAACTCAGCCGTTTTATTTATATTTGTTCCTTTAATGAGAAACTTTTGTCAAAAACTAATATTATTCTCTTAATTTACTCAGTGAGACCTTTAATTCAAGTTTGAGGTTGATGAGAGTTAGACTTATGGTCTTCTGTGAACTTTCTGAATAAATGAGGTTTTATCTGTAGAAGAAGACGCATACACAGGGTGTCCAAAAATCAGGATCTAAAAATTCCCTAAAAATCAAGCATATTTTTCATGCCGAATTAAGAAACCACATTTTCATAACTTACATTTTTCGTTTCAATGACTGGCTGGGTTATAAAAGTGTCATGTATAGCTCAATCACAGAATCAATAAGGCATTCATAAATCAGAAAATGAGTTCCCGTATTTTAGAAAAAATTCACGAATACTTCAGGCATATTTCCTGGTGAAAAATAAATCCTGTATAGTTGCCGGTTTTCCCAAAATTCACGCTCTGTGGACACTCTGATATATGAGGGGTATAAAGTAAGTCCGGTTCGGGTATAAAAAAGAATACTTGATACATTTAAAATAATTTATTATATACATCTGAAAAGAGCATATCTTAAACTATTTTTCTACATAGCTTCCTGCCACATTGAGGCAATTGTCATTCCTAGGAACAAGCTTTTTAATTCCTGATACTTAAAATTCTGCTGCCTGTGCTGATATCCACCCATTAAAGCCACCTTTGAGCTCGTCGTTGTTCGTGAGCGATGTGGCATAAGCCACTTTTTCGGTTAGGAAACAAATGGTAATAGCTTGGAGCTGAATCCGGACTGTAGGGTAGATGGTCAAAAATGTCCCACCCAAATTGGTGAAAGAGCTCACGAGTTCATACTGCAGTGAGAGAGCATGCATTGACATGACAAAAAAATACTGCAGTCAACATGCTGCGCCTTTGGTTTTGAATTGCCCGTCTCAGTTTATTTAGTTTTGCAGTTCACTGTTTATTTTTGTGCCACTTCCCATCAACTCTACCAAAAGAACACATTTTCTGTCCCAAAAGACAGTAGCCATGAGTTTTTTTGTTGAGATTGTTTGGCGGCATTTGTCAGGCTTACGCGGCGAACTGGTGTAAAAAGGTGATTGGTCTTCCCGTGATTGGACTTTCTGTTCAACGTTCACATACAACACCCATGTCTCATCACCTGTCACTATTTGATTGAAAAGCTCATCACCTACTTCATCATAACGTTCACGAAATGTTAAGGTAGCTCCCATTCTCTTCATTTTGTGGGCATGGCTCAGAAGTTTTGGCACCCTTTGCGCACAAAACTTGTGGTAACCAAGTCTTTCAGTCACAATATTATGCACGAGAGATCATGACCGGTAATCAATCCAAGAGATCTGTAATGGCGAATTTCCTATTCTCTCTCACCTTTTCACTAATTTGGTTGTCAAGATCATCCATAATCACAGATGAGCGGCCACTTCTGTTCATCATGGACTTCTTTAGTGCGTCCTTCTTTGAACAGACAACACCATTTTCTAACAGTACTAACACACATTATGTTCTCACCTTAATTTATACACAATTCACGATGGATATCCGAAGCTCCGATGGATATCGCCCACAGAAACAGGAATACCGAACACACTTCGGAGTCTTCAGTATTTTCAATAGCGGCCATGGAGGTGGCGGCAGTGTCAGCAGGGGCCTTTTTTTTTTTTGATCGCGACACAAAAAACAGGTCTATTGACGTCCAAGGCGTACGAGCAGACGCCTACTGAACCAGACTATCGAAAGCCGCCGACCCCAACCCTCTATCCCCACTCCTCTACTCGCCACTAACGGGACTTACTTTTTGGATAGCCCTCGTAGTAAATAAAATAAATACTCCCATAAATCCTTAAAGCCCTCCCTCCGACCAGCCATTATTCTGAACTAAGAATGGAAACTGGCCCACCAGTGGTTGACAAAATCTAAATAACAAATGAACAATAAATACTTCTTATCTGAGGAAAAGCCATTGGCTTTAAAAACTCAGGTTTTGGCAAGATTTGTTTTTGTTTTTGTGTGCTGCTCAGCAATCTTCTAAACATGCTGATTCTCCTATCCAAACCTAATACATAATAATTTTGTTGTTGTTGTCTACAATGGCATTTTGACAGAAGTGATATACAAATGCTCAGGGAAATCAATCCAAACCTCTCAAATTTATCTGATATTAAAATAATAAAATCATCAAACCAAATAACAGTACAAAAACGAAAATTTAAAGAAATAATTAGTTTGTTTTACTGCGTACCAGTCGGTAGGTGAACACAGTCAACAGTTAATGGCTTAGTGAGCAGCACTGAAGGCCTTCCAACATGAATAATTCAGCTAGTAGGTTCATGCTTAAAATAGTTTTTTTTTAACTTTTAAGGACCCAAATGTGCATCAGCCCTGATGTTTGTCAAGGGCGAATTACTTTAAATTGAGATAGAAGTTCAAAGCACATCTGAACAAGTTTTTTTTTATACAAATCGGATGATCATATCAATTGCTACTGCTTCAATATAATGGTTTGCTGGGGTATCAGGAAAATAATTCTATAAAACTATACCTGTGTTGATTACTTAGGCTGAAAACATGGTGGAGTGGCGAAGCAAGAGGCACGCGGCAACTCTAGCTGTATTGTTTTTGATAATAAATGTGGTCCAATAAGCTATCGCATATTGAAGGGTCTAGCTGTGCTATACTTTAGCTCAATGGGCTACATTTTTTTATAAAAAACAGTGCAGCTAGATTCGCTATAAAAAACCACTTGCTCTTGATTCACCGCTCCACTATGTTTCCACCCTTAAGCTTCCATTAGTAGAGTGATATAAATCATGCAGTGTAAAACTAAATCTTAAAAACTGTAATAAAAGGATATTAAATGCCCCAAGGGGGATGACCGCCATTGATGTAGAGAACGTAGGTAAATCCATCTTTACTTTTGCCTTTGATGGAGTAGTAGTAAGGTAGAAATGAATGCAACCTGGAAGAAACAAATTTGTTTATATTCTGCAACTTGCAAATGTTTCCCCTATATGAAGGAGCTATTAACGTTACAACTAAGCCTGTATATATATATATATATATGTACAGAAGGCTCCCTAATATCAGGACACCTTTAAACCGAACATCAGTTTAACCGGACTATACTCCACAGAAGTGACATCTTTTTAACCAGACGATTTTTACTTTCTCCCCCCCTATACCATAGTATATGGAGAAAGTACTTTTTTGTCAAAATTTTCGAATTTGAGTTGAAAGTGGATATATTTGTTTTAGTGCTCCCTGAATCCAACAAAGTGGTTTTCGGAGTGGTGTCTGTCTGTTCGTGCGTGCGTGCGTGCGTGCGTGCGCGTGTGTGTGTGTGTGTGTGTGTGTGTGTGTGTGTGTGTGTGTGTGTGTGTGTGTAACTTTTAAAGAAAATGTACTTGCAACCATTAAATTTGGCTTGAAAAACTAAACAATCTAGTATTTTGAATCATTACTCTATGTCAACTGGTTGCAAAGATAATTGATGTTTTAGTTTGGCGGTAATGATTAATTAACAGAATACGTAGTGCATCGTCTGTTTTATTGTTATTTTATAGTCTGTTAAGAAATAGGCCTAATTATTTTGGTTTTTTGCAATTAATTGAAGTGTCAACCAGGCAGACGGTCCGGAAGACCATTGCTTACGGTGCAGCGTTATTGTGTGAAGGACCTTACAACATAAATGAAGATAAATATGGACTATTTCTGTGAATGTAATTCAGTCAACTATATTGTATCAATAAAGCACGTTTTCTATTCTATTCTATTCTATTCTAGATTGGCGGTAAACACAGTATGTTGTCCAATGTTACTCTTATGGCAAACATTCAAAAACCGATATCTCCGTTATTTACTAACCGTTTTTGTTAAAATTTGGTATATATTTATGTGATAATTAATTGTTAATTTATTTTATTTCACTATCTATGTTTTCCGGTTTTAAATTACTTGAAGGGAGAAAGAATGTGTCAGTTTCCTGATACCGTTTATTACTAATGAAATGAGCAGAAAAGAAGACTGTGGCAAACCATTCAAGACATAAACCATGAATGAAAATTAGATTGAAGTTGTATAAGTGCAAGGTCAAAGATAAATACAGCTAAATGTTTCCAATTCCCAAATTCCGAGAGATTGTTTTTCCTGAGACCTGTCAATATCATTCCTTCCTCTTATCATTAGATGAAATATTGTTGAGATTACAGTAGAGTCCTGCAAACCCGGACCAATGTGGACTGAACAGTGTCTGGTTAATGAAAATTCTGGGTTATCGGGAAAGGATTAAAAATTAAGAAAGTACAAATAGTTTAGGCACAGAAAACTAAATAAGTACAGAAATCTAACTGCCATGCAGCGGCAGTTGCGCGCAAAACAGTTAATTCGGTCGCCCTCCGCTAGGGGCGCAGGTCGCCGAGAGGGGAGGGAACGAGGAGCCGTTCTACCGCTAACCATTACCCCACCCACTACTACTTCCCCTCTCGGCGACCTACGCTGCAGCCCCCCCCCCGCGCCACCCAGCGCTAGCGACTGCATGGCTCGGCGTATTACTGGGTTTTCAGAATTTTTCAGACGGCTACGTTTTAATGCGTGAAGCAAACTAATTAAACGAATCATCACCATGCCTGCTACTTGTAGCTACTATAAATGCAAGAACAATCGAAAAAATGTTGGGTTGAGATTTTTTAAGTTTCCAAAGGATTTGGCTGACCAGTGGATAAAAAATTGTGGTAAGTTTTCTTGTTTAAAAGTTAGAAACTAAAGATTATATGTTGACAATGTGTGCTTTTTACCAATTGGGGTTGATTAAAAAATGTTAAATAAATATAGTTCGGCCTAACCCGATTTGATGTAACTAGTGGACACACGCTAATCAGCAGCTAGCTTTTAAGTTTACTAGTAAACCCGTTGCTCGAAATCTAGCAAAACAACAAAAACAAGCAAAACAGTGCCGTCAGATGGGGCTACTTTATAACAAAAATTTTGAATTTTTGATATTACAAAAAAACCTTTTGTACCAAATGAATAATTCTTGAACCAAATTATGTCCACAGGTGTAACCTACTTCTTCAGAATGTTAAAAAAATTTTGCATGCCTTAAAAAAAATTATAAAAAAATATATGAGGCTGTTCAAAGTAGCCCCGCAGATGGGGCTTCTATGAACAACATTTTTAAATGAATATATCTCGGCCACTGTTAATCCCAGGGGCTTCTATAATAACACCATTTGAAAGCTAGGGTTTCAATGAACAAGTACATGTAAAAATTATTTGAAAATCATTTCAACCTTTTGTTTTATTTACAAAAGAAAGAAACAACTCACGGAAAAAATCAGAATCTTCTCCTCTTTGAATATAATTTTTCCCCTGTTATGAATTACTGGTAATGTCAAATAATTCCACAAAATAAAAATATGATAGTACTCTTAAGTCAGAAAAAATATTATTATGTTTATAAATCACTCAAATCGTCTTTGAAAATATAACGAAAAACACACTTAAAAAGCATCTTCGATAGATTAAAAACTGAAGATAACCAAATTATTTACCAAACAATATGTACAGACTTATTATTTTTCTTCTTTTCTGTGTTGAGTGTTTAAATGATGTTGTAATCAAAGTCAACAGCATAACTTAAAAAAACAATTATAAAAAAAGAGGAAGAAATAAGCAAGAACCGGGAATTGTGAAACAAGTGCAAAATGGACTGTAAATTGTGAAACAATTAATTTCATTTCATTGTGATTGGACATTGCAGAGAGGCCAAAAAATTTGGCTGACCTCGATATTCGTTGTAAATATTGTTGTTAATAGTTATATTTTAAACATTAGCCTGTGTAGCAACATTGTAATTTTTGCTGAACGGTTAATAAAATTGTAAAAAAAAATTGTAAAAAAAGAAAGTCAACAGCAAATGTAAATATTCCTGATCCTCTAGAGGAAACCATCGTCGGTTCCGGAAGTACTTTGACAACATCAGGATACGGGACGTTGTCATAGCCGTCTTTAGGGGGCCAGGCAAATTTATTATTGCCCTGGTTTTGTAGGAATTTGACCTCCAATCCCCTCTCATAGCTATGAATAACTTGCCCAATGAAATAGTGGAATATGTTCCATTTTGAGGCGTATTTAACAACGACCCACGATCCAGGTCGTTTTCCCCAATAAGGTCGAAAATTACAAAAAAAACTTTTTTACCACTTTTTGTTGAAAAATGTTCTAGGTAACAGAGATCAATTTTATCCCAATGAATCAAGGTATCATAAAAAAAATATTAGAGGACCCAAAATCAATTGGTTTTTTGTCCACTTGAAAGAGTTTGACCAGGTTCAGATTTTTACCGAAAAACATGGTCTCAGTATTTATTTTTTGTATTTTTTTATACTTATACAACCCTAAACTTGTTGTTATATTCTTAAAGAAGATTAATTAGGGAATCAGAAAATATGTATTATAAGGTAATTAGTAAGTAATTAGTGTGTGTTACACACACTCAAAACATTTTTTTACTTTTTGTTCATAGTAACCCCACAGTTGAAAGTAGCCCCATCTGACGGTGTTTTCAATTTGACTTGTATAAAAAATTTTTATGAGATGATTAGTACATGCTTTGGCCAACTTAGGTGAATCCTACTCTACAATGTGACACCTTTAGGGCATACCTAGGGCTGTTCCCTTTTGTCTACCTTCATAAAATTTATTCCTGTCAAAACCTCACGCCGAGCTCTTTCCTCTTTCCACAACACAAAAATTAGATAAATCGGTTTACAACTATTAGAGCAGTCCAATGACATCCCAACAACATCCATTTTAACACCCACAAACATACCAGGCCAACCGGGAATTGAGGAGAAAATCAGTACCCCGTGTGGGACATTTTCAATTGAAAATAAAGTCAGCTCGGCCTCTCATTGGATTAATATATCATCACAAAACTCCACTGAAAAACATAAAAAGATAAATTTAAAAAGAGTCCTTTTCGATGGGTCTAGTTCGACAAACAAAAATAAAAAATCAATAAAAAAATGCTGGCTGTGAAAAGGGCCCAAGTTTCAAAACTTGGGAAGGGAAATAATGAAAACCAAACTTTCAAAAAAACCTCTACCTTAAAAAATTAAAAATCTTGAAAAACATCTAAAGGGTGTTTTTTTAAGATTTTTGCAAACAACTGTTTCTTCAGCTGTTTTTATTGACCATGTTAATGTAGTTTGTAATAATGTAATATTATAACCAAAGCTTAAAGTAACTGTGGTATTGGAGATTAGGAGGCTTGGCTAGGTATCCAATAATTCGGGATTGTAATTGGTACATTGGTCCATTAGTTAGTTGGTCTATTGTCAATTGGTCACCGACATAATGAAAGCGGTACACACCCCTTAAATTGTAGGGTACCTATGTCATCCTCATGGAAAATTAAAAAAGTTCTATATCTCGCTTATTTCGCATCATGTCTTAGTAAAACTTCATTGGTGGCTTGATATAGTTGATATATATTGTATTAAAGCCTGAAATTCCCAATTTTTACATTAACGTGTCTGCAAACCTGCATACTCCATTCTTTGTAATATTTGTATGCATAGGTTTGTAGACACGTAGATGTAAAAAATTGGGATTTTTGGCTGTAATACGATATATGTCAACTATATCACGCCACAAAACAGGTTTTAGATAGGTAAGTTGCGAAATAAGCGAGAAATAGAACTTTTTTATTTCCCAAAAGGATAACATATAGTAAGGGGTGTTTTACCACTTTCATTATATCGGTGACCAATGGACATAAAGCAATGATTCAGGATTGTACTATGTTTTTGTACTTATCTCTTGATCGCATTGCGGCCGCAAAATAATATTGTATTTTACGAAATATTGTGTTCAAGTGTTCATTTTAGGTGACAACTTGGCCAATTTCATAGATCAGAATTTTTTTAAATCGAGAAAGGCAAGATAAAAAGATAATTTGAGGCAAGATAATTTGACAGTCGGAAATTTCATATGTGGAATTTCTGGTCATTTTACAATAATGACAGAGTTAATTTTTTTTATACAAGATGTTGATGACTGCTTGCTATAAGGGATAAAAAAAGGAAACAGTTGTTTCTGTTAACAACTAATGTTTTGATATTATAACTGTATGTTGTAAATAAAAACAATAATAAATATTGTAAAATATGAAATGGTTTTACAGTATTTTACTACCAGTTAACTCTCTACACTATTTAATTTTTATTGATTCCTCGTAAATTAAGTTTATTATGAAAAAACTAAGTAACTTAATCTTGTAAAAAAATGTAAATGAAATAAAATATTATTTTAAGTTTCACGCACATGCTAGAGTAAGACATGGGGCCCCGCCAGCCAGTCTTACACTAGAGCCCCCAAAGTTAACGTTACGGCCCTGCCTGTAACGCGATTTTTTGAAATAAACCAAGCGTTTCAGGCAGCTCGCGAAAGCAGCGCCGGCAGCGGGCTCGGGCCCTGCTCGTTGTCCCGAGCCGGAGCACGGCGCCGGCGGGCGGCGCCGGCGCAGAGAGAGGGGAGTGTTGAATGGCGAGGACTGCAGTTCACGCCGCCGCCGCGAGAGCGCTGCTTTAGCCCGCTACTGCGCATCAGGTCTGGCGCATGGCTCGTCTGCTGGGAGCCGTTCTGCCCAGAACCAAGCGCGAAAAGACTAGTGGCGCTGCCACGGCGAGCGCAACCCTTTTCCAAAACCAGTCAGCTTTCTGTACCTATTTAGTTTTCTGTGGTTTAGGCTATTACTATAAAAAACATTTATTAATGCAAAATACATCAAACAAAAACTAAAAACTTGAACCTCATCTGTTAAACCAAACTTTAAGAAAGGCAAAATTACTTTGTAGGCCTACTCTAAAAACTTAAAAGAGCACTTTATTACTCTGGCAGGCTTTCCGAGTTTTCCAGAATTTCGGGTTATCGATGTCCGGGTCGCAGGACTCAACTGTATTATTTTCATGAAAAACGACCATGAAATTAAAATGCAGGTACCAATTTTTGGTAAACGACAGGGCGGGAATAACTACTCTACTTGTTTTTTGAGTAGTTGTTATCAGTTTAGTAGAGTTTGAGTAGTTGTAAAAGTCGAGTAATTACTCAAAATTTACCCCAAAATTAGTCTATATTTTAATTTTTGATTAAATACAAAAAAGTCGAAGCAATGGTCGAATGAACCAAATGTAGTCTTTGGATTGATATTTAAATGAAATTTGAGAAAACTTGGTGATTTCTTGGCGCATGGCGTCGTTTGGTTCTTAAATTCTGAACGAAGCCCATGACTTTCAAGACCTGTGGATCTTACTGAATAGTGCCACTACTCAGATACCATGACTAGAACTACAACTTATGTCTCAGTTTCACCTGAAGTGCCTGTGCTCGTAGAAGTGGATGGCGGT
This sequence comes from Flexamia atlantica, assembly GCA_035578135.1. NCBI lineage: Eukaryota > Metazoa > Arthropoda > Insecta > Hemiptera > Cicadellidae > Flexamia > Flexamia atlantica. The sequence goes on along the minus strand of JAQJVK010000005.1, from coordinate 29,202,380 downwards.
GGAGTTGGCGGTGAGGACGTGCAGGAAGATGGCCTTGCAGTCCGAGTTCTCCGGCGCCGTGAGATGCGACACGAGGTTCTCCAGCAGCAGCGATGCGATGCCGTTCCTGCGATGCTTCTCGCTCACTCCGAGGCTCAGGATGTAGCCTACGCAGCACGACCGCCCGAACGACGACGCTAGGATGTCTTTGTCCTGAGGAAACATTAACTGTCAATAATCTGTGATCAAATTGGTTCGTTATGGTAATCGATGGAAAGTTAAAGGAAACACTATGAAATCGGTTGGCGGATGAGAATCCTGTAAATTAACTGTTGGGTAATTGATAGGCCTACAGGTTAATAGTTTGAATTAAAATATTATCAGTCAAACCATGATTATGAATGAATTATTTAGGTGCTACATAGTTTCATGCGATTAAATTACTTCATAGCAATTCTAAGAAGTTTAAAATAAAAGTTGGGTCCTGTCTTTCTAACAAGCAGTGTTAGGATAAACAACACATCATGCAGTTTTCTGAAATGCAAAATAAAATAATCAATCCACCAAATAATAACAATTATGATAAAAAATTAATAATGTAAATAAAATAGAATAAAATAATAATAGAGAAGTATAGCGATCACTAATTTACTAGATATGTATATATTAAATAAATATTTATTTTATTTTGAATTGCTAGCCTCCAGATACCGAATAATACTATAAACTGTAATATACAGTGTGTAAAGAGTCCGTCCCCCCTCTTTAATTTTTTTGCTTGTTAAGACAAACAACAAATAACCTTTGGGGAATGATACTAACTCAACCCAAATTATTTTTTGCCGTTACCAAAAATTTTGAGTGTCCCCCAAAAATGGGGGATTTTGGGGGCAATTCAAAATTTTCAATTGCAAACCCCTTTTAAGTGACCCCTCATTTTAAAGATTTTTCAAAAAGTAGATGAATGGTGAAAGTTGGAGGTCTCTAACGTGTTTCTATCCAAATTAACAGCTTGTCAAAGTTTTGAATACAACAAATCCTTGAAACCTAGCGTCTAGGACATTTGGAGTTTTAATTCACCTTTTGTGACCTAAAAATTAAACGACCCTTAGAGAAATGTTTTTAAATGAAAATGTGGTCTCTTTTGGTGATATTTAAAATTTTGAGTGTCCCCCAAAAATGGGGGATTTTAGGGGTAACTCAAAATTTTCAAATGCAAACTCCTTTCGAGTGACCCCTCATTTTAAAGAGTTTTAAAAAAATAGGCGAATGGTGGAAGTTGGAGGTCGCTAACGTGTTTCTATCAAAATTGGCAGCTTGTAAAAGTTTTGAATACGACTCCTTGAAAATTTGAAAAGCTGCCAATTTTGATAGAAACACGTTAGCGACCTCCAACTTTCACCATTCGCCTATTTTTTTAAAGATCTTTAAAATGAGGGGTCACTCGAAAGGGATTTGCATTTGAAAATTTTGAGTTACCCCTAAAATCCAACAATTTTGGGGGACGATAAAAATTTTAAATATCACCAAAAGAGGCCACATTTTCATTTAATAACATTTTTCCAAGGGTCGTTTCATTTTTGGGAACATGCCAAATGTCCCAATTTCATTTGTCCCAAACTATGACAATATTGACATTTTCACTTGTCCCAATTACAATATTTTCACGTGTCCCAATTTCATTTGTCCCAAAAATCTTACAAAATATAGAAGGTATCAAAAAATACATTTGTCCCAAATTCATATGTCCCAAATTATTTCAATAATAAAATTTGTCAAATGTCCCAATTTCATATGTCCCAAACTCTCTAAAATAACACTAAATGTTTAAAATTTCATATGTCCCAAACTAGATTAGTCCCAAAATCAGCTACAGTAAATATGAAATAACAAAAGTTTCATTTGTCCCAATTTCAGATGTCCCAAAAGTATTTTTTTTAACAATGACCTGCACTGCACATGTCCCACTTTCATATAACCCAAAGTACTGTCTGTGCCAGGAGTGAGTGGGTGTAGCGTGTTTGCTGTCAGTTTTATGCAGGCACCTGACTAATACTGAAACATGTTAGACCCTTAATAATTTTAGTTTTAAATATTAATTTAAGCAAATCAGGCCTATGGGCCTGAAAAAGTCGAACCCAAACACAACACGATGAGCCTGTGTTGTCATTGACTTTACAGGCAAAGTCAATGTACTCAATCGGTTCGTAATGTTCACATTTTACGTACATTCAGATCCATTTTACCTTATAAAACAATAATATACGCAGTATTTCACTACTGCAAACATAGAAATCACTTAAACAGTTGTTCTGTCACCAGATTTTTGAGAGTATAATTGTTTGACACTGAGGATGTACCAGTTCTTCCATGTTGACCGTTTTAGAGATATTAATCTACTAGCAGTTGCCCGTGGCTTTGCTCACGATAATTACAGCTGATCTTACTTCTGCTCTTTGAACTGTCATATTTTAGTATTCATAGCTGTTTACAATCCAGAATTGATTGTTTACATCCTTATAAAATGTAAACATTGAAGCTAAGAACGTTCACGGGGGTAGCCCGAGGGGATTTTAAGGAAGTGAATAGGCCTATGTCCTTTTCTGATACAGTGGCTCTATTCCTGCAAAATTTCAGCTCAGTTGGTCCAGTATTTTTCACGTGGTTGAAAGACAGATATTCACACAAACATCCATACTTTCACATTTATTAGTTGGATAGTCAATGACATTTTTTTGGTTAGCATTAAACAGCTGTTCTTGATCCAGCTCAATGCAAAACATCAATTTGTCACATACATCTACTTTTAACTTATTTTTCAAACAGTCTGTATATTAAAAGTATACGAGGTGTATTTTAAGAACTGGAATGGATTGCTTTTATGCTTAGCTCAATCTGTTTATTAGTTGTGTGTTTATATCCTCAAAATTCAAACAGATATATCAGACAGACTTTACAATTTCATACCTTTACGCTTTTTTTGTTTTACAAATTTACCACCGTATTGTTACTTTGGAAAAATACTTAAAACAACTTTGAAATCGGATCAACCAAACATAAAAACCTTATCGCTTCAGCATAGCCTTGAAAAATTTCTAAAATTCTGATATAGCGGTCATATTATGAATACATCGTGTGTACAGTTATAATTTCATTTGAACCCTCGAATTTGACCACAGATTTTCTCGGTCAGTTTACAGCAGAGATTTTCATCACAAGATAACCATGAGCTTGGCACCTGGCAAATGGCAAATCACTTCATTTAAATACATTTACAAAACTGTTCAGGGATCTACTCATAAGATAGATCCAGATCCAAATTGCGATGCTTGCACGTTAGCATTATAAGTTGTCTGATAAGATATATAAAAATCATTTTTCGCATGTTTCAACCTGTGAAACTCAAACTGGAATTTATAAACGTCCATGATGAAATTCAAACTCAAATTAAAAAGGCTGTTGGGATTTTTTTTTCAGTGGAAACTGCTAGAGCGCTCACACATGACAAGTCACAAAAAATACTTGATGCATGTGGCTTGTGCTTTCAAATGGCCACACTTAAACGTTAAGATTTAGACTTGTTTAGACCTTTAAAACCGATTAACATAAATGTTTTCAAATGTATCCTTCATCGTAGGTCTCAAAATGACATTTAATATGAGTGTGAACCATTAAAACCGAACTTTTACAATTTGCCATTGTAATAGACATTTACACCGTCAACATTATTGAAATCAGCTGTTTCAATAATGTTCATAGTTAAGTAGTTATAATACTAAACAATTTAGGGATCAAATCTTATTTTTTATTTACACCTATAAAACTATAACTCTATAGTTTAAATAATATAAAACTGTTTTTTATATTTTCATTTAAAGGATAATACATGATAATGCGTACATTTGTATGTACTGGCCATTATAAACCAAATGCTTCTTGAGCGTTTGCTCTTTTTCTGTCGTTAGACAAAATATCGCGTGTCTTCACAATCAGGTAAATAAATGACTGTATGATTATATGATTGCAAAGGTTTGGAAATGTGGATTTTTCAATTTAAAAAAGCAAGATATCGTAAAAGTATATAAAACCTTGCAAATATAGAAAAGTTGAACTTATCATTTGGTACAAACTGCATGAAAATGGGTCGATTGGAAGTCTCAGACACTCTGTCCAAAGGATTCGAAAAGTTGTTTTTTCCCCAATGTTAAATCTCCATAAGAGAAGTTTATTTTAAATTTTTTACCCATTTCAATTAAAAATTTTCAAATACAAATAAAACCTGCACATATAGAACCGATAAACTTTACTTTGGTATAACCCATGTGTAAGTCGGTCCAGTAGTACGGTCATGCTCGCTGTCATAAGCTTCAAATTTTGTCCCCATGTTAAATCTCCATAAGAAAAGTTTATTTTTCATTTTTTACCCAGTTAATAATAGTATATTTCATTACTAGGACCTAAAGTGACGCTTTTCGTACAAGGTCAAGTTTTACGACGGAGGCTGTAAGCCGAGGTTGAAAAATGACCGAGAAACGAAAAGCAGCTTTAGGTCCGTGTGATGAACTATATTTCGTTATATTGCTCAAAACAACACGCAAACTACTTAAGAAAACCAAAATGTTACAGCTTGTTAAGATTTAGAGATACCTCCCAATGATGCTTCAATCTTGTTCTTGCTATTTGAAGCAATCAGCTGATTGTTTCATTTGTGTTAGTTTAGACTAACGGCAATGAACAACAATCCACGTATCGAACTATGCAATGCAATAATCGATTGGTGAAATAAGCGAGTTTCATAAATTGATTAAACCGACAACAATGCAACAATGAATTATGGCAATTAAATATAATAACCGATAACCACTCCCGATCCAATTGATAGCTCACCATCGACGCTGACGTACAATAACGTTGAATCTTTCGATTATTTGTAATCGAATGAAGATTGTTCGATTATTTACCTCGAATCAAAAGTATCATCAACAATGATCTTTTTGGTCCTAAGAAAATAATAATCATCAAATCATATGTTATTATCCAAAGAATAAAAAGAACAACTTTTGAATCCCAACGCATGTGTCAAAATCAGCTGTTTTTGAAGCGGTATGACGAGAAAATATTTTCAAAATACACATAAAATATACACATATAGGCCGATAATCTTAATATTGGTACAACCCCCATGTACAGTTCGCGCATTATATCTCCGGCTATGACTGAGTCAGCTGATTGTATGGTGCGGGGTGGAGGGGGGGTACTTTTCTGAAAACATTTTCTAAAACACCACTGCTTGTCAAATGTTTTGTTTACCAATATCATATGTTAAAAATATCATATGACACAGTTAGTAGCGTAGTAGTCATAGCCGGAGATATAATGCGCGAACTATACATCGGTCAAGTAGAACGGCCAGGGTCGCTGTCATTAGTTTTACAAAAGTTTTTTAATATATTACTTTTTCACAAATTATGCCAATATGGTGTGGTCCCGAGCGTTTTCTTCGAGTCAACGGGACACGTCGCTAAAAAACAGGACTGTCCCATTCAAAACGGAACGTGTGGTCACCTTACTATCCAATAAATAGGTTGCCGTGGTTGACAGAAAAGCTCTCTGTAGATAGCCTACCTAGGTCATGACCAGTTGGTGTTTGTATACACATGTATTCTTAACTACTCCAGGATGTTCTTAATTTCTACAGTTGGAGCGACTAGTTGGAGCGGTTGGACTTAAATTATATATTTAAAACCATTTATTTGTCGCCTTCTTCAGTAACAAAACGTGTCTTCTTCAAAACATGTGTCAGCGCAGTTACAATTCATCTAGTACTATTATCTGAGAAAACTTACTGCCTACAAAAAACAAGCGGCAAACGCGCTATACACCTACTCACTCCTGGTACTGACTGTACTTTGGGACATATGACATTGGGACACATGACATTACAGGTTTTTATTAAATAAAATGTGTTGGGACATCTGAGATTGGGACAAATGAAACTCTTGATATTTAATATTTATTGTAACTTATTTTGGGACAAATGAAGTTTGGGACAAATGAAAATTAAAAAATGTTACTTTTTTAAACAATTTGGGAAAAATGAAATTGGGACATTTGACAAATTTTATTAATGATATAATTTGGGACATATGATTTTGGGACAGATGAAAATTACAACTGAAGAATAATTTGGGACAAATGAAATTGGGACATATGACAATTCTGAGGATATAGGAATTTTGGGACGAATGAAACGTGGGACAAATGAAAATGTTAGTATTTTCATAGTTTGGGACATACGAAATTGGGACATTTGCAACGTACCCATTTTAAACATTTAGTGTTATTTTAGAGAGTTTGGGACATATGAAATTGGGACATTTGACAAATTTTATTATTGAAATAATTTGGGACATATGAATTTGGGACAAATTCATTTTTTGATACCTTCTGTATTTTGTAAGATTTTTGGGACAAATGAAATTGGGACAAGTGAAAATGTCAATATTGTCATAGTTTGGGACAAATGAAATTGGGACATTTGGCATGTTCCCCCCCCCAAAATCCTCCATTTTTGGGGGACACTCAAAATTTTTGTTAACGGAAAAAAATAATTTGGGTTGAGTTAGTATCATTCCCCAAAGGTTATTTGTTTGTCTTAACAAACAAAAAAATTAAAGAGGGGGGACGGACTTTTTTTACACCCTGTATGTACCTGTTTTAATGATATCCAGCAGTTTGAAAGCAACTATAATACAAGACAACTTATAATAAAAGTCATCATCAGGCTCCTACGGGTGTCTTATATATCATCTTCGGTTGAAGAAATGTCAGTTCATATGACACATCTACGTGGACACAAAACACGGACATAACACAAATCAAAAAGAGTACCGTTAACATTAAAGAAACAATCTTATTTAGGAGGCAACACAATGCTGGCAAGGGTTCAGTCTAGACTAAATAAGACCTGACATCACCTACTAAATAACTTTTGTTTCTTTGACGTTACAAGTACTCGTTATTTGTTGTGTTATGTTCTTGTACAGTGTCCGTCGTGACGGCGGAGATGTATTATACCATTTGGAAACTCTTCAACCAAAGATGAAATAGAGAACCCTCTTAGTAGCCTGACAATGACTTGTATTATAAGTCAAAACTAGTTGCTTCAACTGTTGGATACCATTCAAGCAGGTATTTACACCATTAGGCCCAGTGCTTGATTTGCGGCGGAACGGCGTTCCGGGACCTCGTGGTAGGAAGCTACCACAAGTGTCGATCGTGTGTAATCAGCTGGAGTATGTTTTGCAAGAGACGATCGCGTGTAATCGGACGGATAATTTGCCGCTAAGTACAATCGCGTACAATCGGCCGGAGAATTTGCCACGAGAGAGGATCAAGTGTAATCGGCCGGAGTACTTGTCATAAGAGACATAGACATAGACATGATTTATTTGCACATTACATTCTTTACATGTGAAAATATACAGAATAGGTGCATTGTCGGATGTATTACTAACTAAATTCTATAAATAATAAAAAAATCAATTTCAGTAAAATAAAAATTAAAGGTTAGAGCATGATTATAAAATTCCTGTATACTATATAAAAGCCTTGTCGGTTAGAATATTTTTTAAAGTATCCCTAAATCGGTTAGGGGTCATAGATTTTAAAAGTTCTGGCTGCTCATTGTACATTTTCAGGCCAGTATATAAAGGACTTTTTTCATAGAGAGTCAAACGGTGCTTAGGAAATCTAAAAATGATTTCATTTCTGTTATTGTAATTGTGATTGAAACTAAATGATTCAGGTAGAAAATTTTTAATATTATGAATGTAATTTGAAATTTCATAAATGTACAAACTTGTAAGGGTTAATATTTTTAAATTTTTTAAATAATTTTTACAAGAAGTTCGTGTAATCGGACGGAGACTTTGCCGCACAAGACAATCGCGTGTAATTAGCCGGAGAATTTGTCGCAAAAGACGATCACGTATGATCGGCTCGAGAATTCGCCATAAGAGAGGATCATGTGTCCTCTGGTTGGGGCCAGAGTATTTGTCGGAAGAAACGATAGCGTGTTCTCGGCCGGATTAATCTTACCGAAAAATAACAATCGCTTAAAATGTACGGAAATTACGTGCGGAGTTTTGGCCTGAAATTCACGCTCTTTTGTCTAGTCTTGAGTTAAGCCGATTGTTGAAAACGCTAGAAAAACCTGAATACTCGCACAAGGCGTCATAAAACAATCTAGAATTTCTTTAGATAATTTATTTCTTAGTAAAATAGTGCTTTGTTAGTTTTTAATTGACTTATCAAAAATTTTATTTAGATAAAATTTGTCTTTTTAAATCGACCTAATTATTCACATATAATACTTTGTTGAGTGGAAGAATGATAAAGGGGGGAGGGTGTTACATAAAACTGGCAAATTACAGTTCTGGTACCTCAATTTTTACAAATCAAGCACTGATTAGGCCTATTGAATACTTATCATATAAAAATAATAAGCATCACAGCCAAGCTAAGTACTCAGTATTAGTTTAGGATTTTAATTGTACAAATATTTATAAAGTAGTTCAAAACTATTTATTCCTTAAAAACATTATTTAGAGGGTTTGATAATTAACTACAAAGGCTATTTTTGTAGTTAATTATCAAATTAATTATTATTGGCTAAATAATTAAAAAAAGGGCATTTTTAAAATCCCAATGAACTTAAAAAAACTAATAAAATTATCTACATTAAACATGTATTTAAACTGCACCAACTTAAAGGATTAGTTTTGGGAGTAAAATATTAGACTGATCAGCTGCCTGATATGAGAGTATGAATGTATATTTGCACACACTTTTATTTACACTTGCTCCTCTGGTTATCTCATGTAAACTTGAAACATTGTTTGTGCTTCCAAGTGAATGAGTTGCTAGCTCACTGGTACTAAAATTGAGCTTAAAATATTTAATCTTAGCAACCAACCACACTTCTTTGTGGTCATGCTTTATTCTTACAAAAGTTTAATTGTGCTAAATGAGAGGGATTAACTTAAAAGAGAATATTGCTCTTGATGCAAATTATGGGTGTTCTTCTAAAACACACGAGCCATTGAGTCTATTGTTGGTCACATGGATCATAATTTTAAGTAAAAAAATCAATGCCATCAGGTAACTTTTAACATAAAAAACTGTATAAAATTATTTTGATTAAATTAATTTAGAGCTAAGAATCACAACATTTATTAAAACCAAACCATAAAAACCAAAACAAATTAAAAGTGGTACCAACAATATTTTCCAGATCAATAGATTTGATGGCACCAATCTGACTGAAACATAAATAAGTACTTACACATGAAATATATTCCTAAAAATCATCAACTTATTTTAAAGACCTTCGTAAGGAAAAGAAGGAAATCTCAAAGCAAATCAAACCACAGAGGCTACTCTTAGATACCATAAATTACCAACCTCTGTGTTGAGTTTGAAGTATGATTTGATCTCAGCGACAATGAGACCGATGATGATTCCCTCATATACAGCGGCAAGGGAGTAAAACCGAGGATTTGAAGTTATGTCCTCGTACCACGTGTAGGGATAGTCTATGGGGAACCAGTCCTGGCAGAGCTTACGAACCTGTGTCGAAAATCAAATTTATATTTCTTGTGTCTTAAAATAACTCAAAGTTAGTGTTGAAAGTGACAAGGAACCGTACTTGACCCTTATTTGTTACACACAATGATTTTTCAAAACAAGATACTGTTATTCGTTGCTTGTGAAATAAATATCGTAATAAGACATCTAGATAACTATAATTTTGCGTCAATTGAAGAGCGAGCCGTAGTCAAGCTTTAAAACAGGTCACCTGATTTTTAAGCCTTAAATAAAATGAGTTGAGAAGCTGACCTGCTGCCTGCTGCAAAACTTTACCTAAGCCCGCCATTTCTATTGACACTGATTATAGTAAGAGTGATGCATCAAACTAAAAATACCCCCTTTGCAGCAGACCTACATACTCAGCGAATGTCTGATGCATAGAATCACATATCAACCCATAAGCGAGACATGACAATTTTTATTTCCTCAATAAGAATAACGTCGGGAATGAGTATGCAGGTCTGCCGCTACAGGCGTGCAACAATTTGGCGGTTTCATATCAATATCCAATGGATCTGAACTGTAAGAAGCTATATATCAAGTTTTAGTAAGTCATATTGAGGAATAAGCGAGATATAGAATCTTTTTTTTGCGGGATGGACTTTTTTTACACACTGTATACCTGTTTTATCTATGTACGTGTCTGTAAGCACGATAGCGCTCGCAAAAATGGTCTGATCGGAATGAAATTTGGCACAGGTGTGTAAAGTAGTAATTATTCGGGTAGTTCAAAAACCAGCCCGATCAGACCATTGGAAGGGGGAGTAAAGGGGGATAACCCCCCAAAAAAGGCTTTTTTGGGTTTTTCACAAATAAAAATAAAAATAATCAAATTGTGGTTAGCAAAATTAAATTCAGATAAAAAAACAAACAATTTAGGAGTTTGAATCACTGCTCAATGTCCATTGGTTGTCGAGATATTGAAAGTGGTAAACACAATGTTGTTGGGACTTTGAGACATTGGGATGTTAACCTTATGAGAAATAAATACCCCCGTTGCAGCAGACCTGCATATTTAGCGAATTTCAAATGCAAAACAACATATTTTAATCCAACATAGCGAGATTTGACATGTTTTTGTAAGATCCATAAGAATAACATGGGGAATGAGTATGCAGGTTTGCGGCTACAGGTGAGTTTGAACTGGTTGGTTTTAATTCAATATTTAGTAGATCTGAACTAGAAAAAGCCATTTACCAAGTTTTATCAAGATATGTTGAGAAATATAGAATCTTACTTATTTCCCATAAGGTTAAAATTGAGACAACGTACTGTGTTTACCACTTTCAATATCTCGGTAACCAATGGACATAGAGCAGTAATTCAAAATACTAAATTGTTTGTTTTTTTGAGCTGAATTCAATGGTGCCAACAAAAATTTGATAAATTTTATTTTTCTATGTAAAAAACTCAAAAAACCAATTTTTGGGGGGGTTTATCCCCCTTTACCCCCCTTCCGGTTTATATATATATATATATATATATATATAAATTCGAACGAATGGTGTTTTTTGCTTCTGGGGACCCCAAAATGAAAAAGTTAACATGGTCTCGGACTTAGGTCTGACCATGAGTACTACAGTAATAGCTTATTCCTGTAAGGAAATTCGCAAAAAAAATCGATATCTTCCTTATTTCTTAACATATCTTGATAAAACTTGGTATATGGCTTCTTCTAGTTCAGATCTACTAAATATTGAATTATAACCACCCAGTTTTAACATACCTGTTGCAGCAAACCTGCATACTCGTTCCCCACGTTATTCTCATGGAGCCTACAAAAACATGTCAGATCTCGCTATATTGGCTTGAACTATGTTCTTTTGCATTCAAAATTCGCTGTGTATACAGGTCTGCTGCAACGGGGTATTTACATTTTTAGCATCTGGGGGCCTCAAAACAAAAAGTTTTCATGGTCCCATGCCTCAAGAGCCACTGTGCGGGTGATGCCGCTGATAAAGGGACTTGAGTCGTTGCCTACCTCAGGGAGGTCGGCTGGACACAGGAACCTGAGCTGGAGGTTGGCGAGACTGCACAGCGGCACTGACTTGGTCATGCAGCTTTTCTGGGAGGGTGTCGTTTCTGTTGCATACCTGAAACATGATGCTAATTGCAGTAGATTAACACACACACACACACAATTTGTGACAGAATGGTTCAGATCTGGATATTTGAACCTGGTGCATTGTGTTCTTAATATTTTCTATTTATATCAACATTAATGTAAGATATTGGATATACTTGGCTGACATTTGGCTGACCGTTCTTAACTCGAAAGTAGTGGAACTAATGCACACTTCTAATTTATACTTTACTTAATGAAAATCTTTTTGTTTAGCTTTTGATAGCATAAAATCCACAAACTTTTGAAAATTAGATATATCTGAAGCTCTCATTTTTATGTTGGACTTAACTCTCTAGCAGATAAATGTAACGTACCTAAGTTATTATTTTATCAAATAAAATCAAATATATTTTATGGCGTTACAAAAACATTTCCTTAGATGAAAACGATAGCATCCTTATTTACCGTGAATGTTGGATTTTTAGACAAATATGTCAACCTAACCAACACATTTTTGTTTCCTCAATTTAAAATAACATAACTCATTAAGGTTATCAAAGGCCACCAATCAAAATACCACGAAGTAAAGTAGTCAAGACAATGAAGCTACTTTAAACTCTCCTCTTGCACTTTTTACAACAACCCAAAAACGTAAGTAAATAATGGTTTACACTATTACAAAACTATTCAGTTATAATCAAAGTTTTACTCCTAAAAAGTTGATATTCTCGTAATTGAAAATTATTTAAGTCTGAGTTGGCTGGTAAGAAGTGATAATTATCTAGGTTAGAGGTGAAGGCTATTTCAGTTTATAAAAACCATCCAAACGGTTTGTCACAGTACTAGTGGCTGATGCACATACTGTAACACATTTCAGTACTATTAGTAAATGCAAGAAATGCTACTGTAAACTGTAAGTAAGACTACATGTGTTTAGCATACATATAACTGGCATATTAAGATAGCAAAAACTAACAAAGGTGGTGAAAATTCCTATGACAGACACTAATTCCACTAGTGTGATAATATTTAACAGCTCATAAAAAAAACTAAAATTTTATTTGAATAAAAAAACTTTTGAGTTTTCAAAGACTATCCTTAAAAATTGAGTTACAGTAAAAATGTTATTTTACTATTAATATTGCTAAGCTTGTATTAAAAAATTCTTTGAATGAAATTTTCCAGCATGTAAAGCCTTTGTAGTTAAATTGTATTGTTTTGTTGCTAATGGCATGATTATTTATTAGGATTGAGAACTTTCTGCATGTTTAATGATTTATATGTGCATGACATTGTCTAAAAGATTCTTTGAATGAAATTTTCTAGCATGTAAAGCCTTTGTAGTTAAATTGTGTTTTTTACTGCTAATGGCATGATTATTTATTAGGATTGAGAAATTTCTGCATGTTTAATGATTTATATGTGCATGACGTTGTCTATTTCCTTGTGATAAATGACAATAAAGAATTATTATTATTATTATTATCACGCTGAGCCAATTGTGAAGTGGTGCAATAACTCTAGGAGTTTCGGTGCAATAACTCTAGGACTGAAACTTCTCAAGTTGTGAGTGGGCGCACGCGGAGTTTTCCTCCGCACCTGTTTTTTATGTTAAAATAAACAGATATAATGGGTGTCGGCGGTCGTGTCCGGCTCCGTACTTTATGCCCCTCATTCCAGGAATTTCCTAAAGCTATTTATACCCCCCACCCCCCCCTCCCTTGGTACCTCGTTATATGCAATTCAGAGATGCTGTCTCAGTTTGCGGAGTGCCCTCTCCCGTTACAAAGACACTGATACCTATTTTAGCGAATTTCCTTAAAGGAATAAGCTATTACCGTAGGTCTCATGGTAAGACCTAAGCCCGAGACCATGTTAACTTTTCATTTTGGGGCCCCCAGAAGCAAAAAACACAGTTCGTTCGAATTTTTATATCTATATCTATATATCTATATATATATATATATATATCTATATATATATGTCTGTTAACACGATAGCGGCCGTAAATATGGTCCGATCTTAATGAAATTTGGTACAGACGTGTAAAGTGGTAATCACTCGGACGAGTTCGTGAACCAGCCCGATCGGACCACCGGAAGGGGGGTAAAGGGGGGTAAACCCCCCCAAAAATGGGTTTTATTGAGTTTTTTACATAGAAAATTAAAAATTATCCAAGTTTTGCTAGCATTATTGAATTCAGCTCAAAAAAACAAACAATTTAGTATTTTGAATCACCGCTCTATGTCCATTGGTTTCCGAGATATTGAAAGTGGTAAACACAGTACGTTGTCCCAATGTTAACCTTATGGGAAATAAAGAAAATTCTATATCTCGCTTATTTCTCAACATATCTTGATAAAACTTGGTATATGGCTTCTTCTAGTTCAGATCAACTAAATATTGAATTAAAACCACCCAGTTTTAATATACCCGTAGCAGCAAACCTGCGTACTCATTCACCATGTTATTCTTATTATGTTATTATGTTGGGAGCTTACAAAAACATGTTGAATCTCGCTATGTTGGACTGAAATATGTTGTTTTGCATTTGAAATTCGCTGAGTATGCAGGTCTGCTGCAACGGGGGTGTTTTAAATTCATAATAGCAATGGATTTGTAAAATTATAAATTTTTTGGACTTTTCCTTTTGCTTTCGAAAAAAAGGAGCGAAAGGAAAAGTCCAAAAATGTAAATAATAATTAATACATATTTTATACTAGAAAATTACTTACTATGTTTAATTGAAATATTACACCTATTAAGTTGAACAATTAATTGAATCGACGATGAAATGTGATTCCTAATGAAGTTTGTCAACATTTTAACACAATATTTCCTTATAAAACAAGTAAAATGGGTTAAATTTGTGCAATCTAGTGTTGCGGTGTAAAACTCCGCATACTAGATGTGCCCGCTCGCGTTTCGCCGGTGAAGCGCCCGCTCAAGGGTTAATTGAGGTTCATTCAAAATTACTCATGGAAATAGACAGGCCCCTACATATTTTTTATTTATTAATTTAAATTATGATATAAAAACTTTTTTAAACATTTTTTTAAACTTAAGTAATACCTGATTATACAGAATTATTAATCAACAAAATTACATCCTCTGATCTTTTGCAAATCATTAAGTTACTGGAGGGAGGGGGCTATTTAATAGGTGTGTTATTTTCTCGAGTATCATATTTTTCAACCTAAAGCATACAGTAAGCTAACCCTATATTTAATTTTAAAACAAAAAACTACAATGCTGTCCAACTACTGTTTGTTGGAAACAACATTACTGATTAGGAATCAATGCTGGCCCAGTCAAATCAGCACATTTAACTTCCAACAAGAATTAGCACAGGTCAGGTTGAGTTGTGAGTCATTTAAATTAGCAATACCTGGGTTGTGAGTAATCTAAATCGGCAATACCTACAAAACCGTTTATATAAGAATGCAGAAGTGCCCGCAAACCATTCAAATAAACGTACAATACACTTTAGCATTGAATATATTTGATATTTTGTAGATTTTTTTGCATATGTTGTAGTTTTCACTGTGGTAGATCGCGATTCTACTAGGAAGTCCAAAGCTACGCATTTCTCAGTAATATATGATAGCGCTATCCCACTCCTTCGAAGTGGGCTGGTGGAGCTGGCGACAGCAAAATAGATCCACACTGTTTCGGTTTGGTGTTATTACTTATGGTTTGTTGTTTAGAGATTTAGGTCGCTCAAATGTCTACGCATAGTTCAGCAAACAATTGTAAAAACTAAAATGTATCAAAAATCAGAATCAGAATATTTATTTCCACAAACAAATTGACCATAAATACAAAGATAAAAATATTGGAAATTAGACATCGCATGGGCCTGCAGGCTTGTGCGCGATGCCGCATTGTTAAAATTATAAATTGGAAATTAGAAGTGCTGTCCAAATAAATAAAAATAACTACCTTTGTTAGAAACACAAAACTCTCAAGGTTGCAACTACAAATATTAAGTTAAGTCATTGTTTAACCACGCTGCTATTCAAGATTAATTAATTAGTTGTGAAAATATAATATATTTCAAAAATGCAATTAAAATTTGAAATTTAAACAAAAGCAAATTAATTTAAATAATAAGTTCTAGGGAGGACAAAAAATGGCATTAAGTGGAAGTACAGAACACCTCGGATTATCCGGACATCACATTATCCAGATCCCGGATTGCCCGGACCGGTCCATCCAAGAGATAAAAAAATTATAATCACGGCAAAACATGATTTTAGCGAGTTTACGGGTTAAATGCACCTTCTAAAAATAAAATGCAAATATATTACATTATTTCTTAAGAAGAGTTACTGTAATAAGTTTTGAGTTAGTTTAAGTTTTGTCATTATTATTTCAAGTTTGAGTTATTTTTAGTTATGATTATTTAATCTTGATGAATTGAATATTTTAATCTGGCATTTTATTTCAAACCTAAACTGTAAGTACGGTAAAAGTTAATATTATATTCGTAGGATTAATAATAAAGTTTAGTTCTTAAATTTGTTTCAAAATTGAACCCTCGTAAATTTGAAAGACTAACATGTTGTATAGTCTTGACACGCTGTTTGCAGCATCGATTTAGCACGGGCTAAGGTACGCGATCACTACTAGGCGATATTGTAATGACCTCGAATTATCCGGATTTTTTGTTATCCGGATCGGTGTTCCGCCACATTAATCCGGATAATCCGAGGTGTACTGTAAGAGGGTGATCCCAAGCAAAAAAAGGTCAATGTCAAAGACAGTCAATGTGTAGTATAAATGGATGAAAGGAGGGCCTCAGCAAAGCCTGGGCCGGCCTCCAACAGAAAGGCAGTCACACGCCGCTTGAACATGGCAACCGAACATGGCAACCGAACACTGCATGTCCCTTAAATCCCCAGGTAAATTCCTACAGATAACGTTTGCTAAATATAACGGATTTGTTTGATTAAATGATTTTATAATAACAGGAACATGAATTCCAACATTTTGACTAAATAGAGTTTGGTACGAATGTAAAACAGGAGAAATGACAAACAAGTTTTTTTTAATAAATAAGAAGCGATTTGATAAAATGTTGTGTTACTGAAAGCACTCCTAATTCTTGGAACAAAGCAACTGAGCTGTATCTTCTATTCTTTCCCGTACCACATTTTAATATTTGTTTTTGAATAATGAGCAAGGGGTCAAGTAAAGATTTAAAAGTACCGCCCCATACAATAATACCATACCTACTGTAAATAAGCCTCAACAAATGCATAGTAAACCAATTTAAATTCTTTAATGTTTAAAATGTCATTTAATTGATGAGAAACGTATATCATCCTGTGTAGTTTAATTGTGACTGTGATTATGTATTTTTCCCATCTTAAATTTGAATAGAAAGTGACACCTAAATATTTGTAATAATTAACTCATTCAATAGTGTGACAAGGACACGCAGTGCCGGCGCCGCCCCCGCAAACGTGCAGCTTGAGCGCAAGGTCCGCAGGGGGCTCACCTGATGGACGTAGATAAATTGGAAGGCACTCTGTTTTCCCAAAATTTATTGTTAGTACATTTTGATCAAACCACCCTTGGAGCATCGATGTTACACTGGAAACAAGTCAGCAACAGAGAATGTAGTGGGTATTTAAATGATGACATCACTTCCACAGCTGATGTAGCCAATATGGCTGCCACATCACATTTATCCTGACCTCAAAACTTCAATTTCCCGCCTTTTTTAGAGAATGAAGGAGGTATTTAAATGGTGACATCACTTTCACAGCAGACGTAGTCAACATGGTTGCCACATCACATTTAACCTAACCTCAAAACTTTAATTTCCCGCCTTTTTCAATGATAAAAACTAATCTAATTAATTATTTCTACCCAATTTTATTTATTGACACAAGTCCATCTCTTATTGTTGATATAAATTTCTTAATTAGGTTTTGGAGATATACATTAACTATCCCCTCCTGGCATCTCCCGGTCAATTCGCTCAGCGTCTGATCGTGACGTCACAAACGGACACCACTGAGCAGCGCCTCCACGAGCGAATACGCATTGAGAGGCACTGCCGACTGGTGTACGATATGTCGTCACACTGGAACAGCTGTCAGCCGGCCTAAACTAGCATGTGTGTCTACCGCCGAGTTCTGTTTTATGACGATGATTATTTTTAAACCTATAACAACAACGGTTATAATACGTTGTATGATAAAAATAACTCTTTTAATGGGTTTAGAACACAACTCAATAAAAAGGAGTTGTTGCTAGGGGTTATATATTACGATAAAGGCTAGCGGAGCATTATTAAAATACCTTTTAGGGGTTGTATCTCTTAAGTGTTGGGATTTAAAGCATCCCCTATAGGATATATATATACCTACTTTAGGGAATAGGTATCATCCCCTACGATGGGTTTGCACGGACACTCAGTACAAGGGGTTGTTGCTGGGGGTTAAAGATTACTATGACTATTGTAGTATTAAACTGAAAATAGAAAATACTCTTTTAGGGGTTGTTCTGAGGTTTGGGGTTTCCAAGTATCCCCTAAAGGTTTTATATGATCTTTAGGGCACAGTTAACATCCCCCATTATGGCTTTTAACAGAATACTAGGGGTTGTAGCTGGAAATTATATTTTACCATGAAGACTAGCGTAATATTGACAAATATGCTATTAGGGGTTGTATCTCTAAATTATAAGGAATTCAAGCATCCCCTATAGGATATATATATTCCTTAGGGTATTGGTAACATCCCCTATGATGGGTTTGGAAGGACACAACATACAAGGGGTTGTTGCTGGGGGTTAAAGATTACCATGACCACTAGCGCTTTATACAGAAAATACTCTTTCAGGGATAGTTCTGAGGTTTGGGGTTTCCAAGCATCCCCTAAAGGTTTTATATGATCTTTAGTGCACAGTTAACATCCCCAATTATGACATTTAACAGAATACTAGGGGTTGTAGTTGGAAATTATATATTACTATGAAGACTAGCGTAATATTGACAAATATGCTATTAGGGGTTGTGTCTCTAAATTGTAAGGAATTCAAGCATCCCCTATAGGATATATATATTCCTTAGGGTATTGGTAACATCCCCTATGATGGGTTTGGAAGGACACAACATACAAGGGGTTGTTGCTGGGGGTTAAAGATTACCATGACCACTAGCGCTTTATACAGAAAATACTCTTTCAGGGGTAGTTCTGAGGTTTGGGGTTTCCAAGCATCCCCTAAAGGTTTTATATGATCTTTAGGGCACAGTTAACATCCCCAATTATGGCATTTAACAGAATACTAGGGGTTGTAGTTGGAAATTATATATTACTATGAAGACTAGCGTAATATTGACAAATATGCTATTAGGGGTTGTGTCTCTAAATTGTAAGGAATTCAAGCATCCCCTATAGGATATATATATTCCTTAGGGTATTGGTAACATCCCCTATGATGGGTTTGGAAGGACACAACATACAAGGGGTTGTTGCTGGGGGTTAAAGATTACCATGACCACTAGCGCTTTATACAGAAAATACTCTTTCAGGGGTAGTTCTGAGGTTTGGGGTTTCCAAGCATCCCCTAAAGGTTTTATATGATCTTTAGGGCACAGTTAACATCCCCAATTATGGCATTTAACAGAATACTAGGGGTTGTAGTTGGAAATTATATATTACTATGAAGACTAGCGTAATATTGACAAATATGCTATTAGGGGTTGTATCTCTAAATTGTAAGGAATTCAAGCATCACCTATAAGATATATATATTCCTTAGGGTATTGGTAACATCCCCTATGATGGGTTTGGAAGTACACAATTATACAAGGGGTTGTTGCTGGGGGTTAAAGATTACCATGACCACTGGCGCTTTTATAGAAAATACTCTTTTAGGGGTTGTTATGAGGTTTGGGGTTTCCAATCATCCCCTAAAGGTTTTATATGATCTTTAGGGCACAGTTAACATGCTCTATTATGCCTTTAAACTGAATACTACTGGTTGTTGCTGAAAATTACATATTACCATGAAGACTAGAGTAATATTGACAAATATGCTATTAGTGGTTGTATCTCTAAATTGTAAGGAATTCAAGCATCCCCTATAGGATATATATATTCCTTAGGGTATTGGTAACATCCCCTATGATGGGTTTGGAAGGACACAACATACAAGGGGTTGTTGCTGGGGGTTAAAGATTACCATGACCACTAACGCTTTATACAGAAAATACTCTTTCAGGGGTAGTTCTGAGGTTTGGGGTTTCCAAGCATCCCCTAAAGGTTTTATATGATATTTAGGGCACAGTTAACATCCCCCATTATGGCATTTAACAGAATACTAGGGGTTGTAGTTGAGAATTATATATTACCATGAAGACTAGCGTAATATTGACAAATATCCTATAGGGGATGCTTGAATTCCTTACAATTTAGAGATACAACCCCTAATAGCATATTTGTCAATATTACTCTAGTCTTCATGGTAATATGTAATTTTCAGCAACAACCAGTGGTATTCAGTTTAAAAGCATAATAGAGCATGTTAACTGTGCCCTAAAGATCATATAAAACCTTAAAGGGATGCTTGGAAACCCCAAACCTCAGAACAACCCCTAAAAGAGTATTTTCTATAAAAGCACCAGTGGTCATGGTAATCTTTAACCCCCAGCAACAACCCCTTGTATGTTGTGTCCTTCCAAATCCATCATAGGGGATGTTACCAATACCCTAAGGAATATATATATATCTTATAGGGGATGCTTGAATTCCATACAATTTAGAGATACAACCCCTAATAGCATATTTGTCAATATTACGCTAGTCTTCATGGTAATATGTAATTTCCAGCTACAACCCCTAGTATTCTGTTAAAAGCCATAATGGGGGATGTTAACTGTGCCCTAAAGATCATATAAAACCTTTAGGGGATGCTTGGAAACCCCAAACCTCAGAACTACCCCTGAAAGAGTATTTTGTATAAAAGCGCCAGTGGTCATGATAATTTTTAACCCCCAGCAACAACCCCTTGTATGTTGTGTCCTTCCAAACCCATCATAGGGGATTTTACCAATACCCTAAGGAATATATATATCCTATAGGGGATGCTTGAATTCCTTACAATTTAGAGACACAACCCCTAATAGCATATTTGTCAATATTACGCTAGTCTTCATAGTAATATATAATTTCCAACTACAACCCCTAGTATTCTGTTAAATGCCATAATTGGGGATGTTAACTGTGCACTAAAGATCATATAAAACCTTTAGGGGATGCTTGGAAACCCCAAACCTCAGAACTACCCCTGAAAGAGTATTTTCTGTATATAGCGCTAGTGGTCATGGTAATCTTTAACCCCCAGCAACAACCCCTTGTATGTTGTGTCCTTCCAAACCCATCATAGGGGATGTTACCAATACCCTAAGGAATATATATATCCTATAGGGGATGCTTGAATTCCTTACAATTTAGCGATACAACCCCTAATAGCATATTGATCAATATTGCCCAAGTCTTCATGGTAATATGTAATTTCCAGCTACAACCCCTAGTACTCTGTTAAAAGCCATAATGGGGGATGTCAACTGTGCCCTAAAGATCATATAAAACCTTTAGGGGATGCTTGGAACCCCAAACCTCAGAACAACCCCTAAAAGAGTATTTTATGTATAAAGCGCTAGTGGTCATGGTCATCTTTAACCCCCAGCAACAACCCCTTGTATCTTGTGTCCTTCCTGTAGTATAGTCAATCAGCTGATACCATAGAAATTGGTTCTCTTATTCTGTTTATATTTTGTTTGTTTATGTTTTACGTTTTACATTTGTCACGTTAGTAATCTATAGTTTGATTACTGAAGCTTTGTGCGGCGATAGGGGAGGTAAAATCAGATGCAGACGACCTAACTGATGATGCAGTTCTGGCTGTCACCAGTGTTGCCAACGTCATGAACGCCCTCAAATGCCGATTCAACTGACACACAACTCAAAATCGGCGTCATCATTAGTGAATAAAAATAAAATTTTCAAGTTTTGGGAATAACAGTTTGGTCGTTTGTATAAGTTGTGGCATTTAGCCTATATCATTATTAACTTTATAAATCTTAAAGTAATCTATGTTTAATGCAGCGGTCTATTTCCAAAACACGTTCTAAAGAAGCAAAATAAACAAAGTAAAAAATAAACCTGTTTTCAGGTGGGTGGCATTAACAGAACAAACTACTATTCTTTAAAAAATTATTTCCTAAAAAATATATGTTATAAGCCTATTTTATTTAAAATCAACTAAAACATTCCAGAATATAAAATAATACTAATATTGCTGTATTTGTAAGATCAGCAGTTTAATTTTAAAAATTACATGAGGAAATACATTAAAAAATTTTTTTGTATTCAAATACAGTACCTAATATAACAGTACGTTTATCGTATACGTAACAAGAAACTCTCGTGGCACTTTCTTGAGTTTTAGCCTACTTTAAATGTGTGAACATTTTCATTCACATAGGTTTTAGTACATAATTGTTCTATTGTTACATTTAATAACTGTCCTCCATTACATTTTCTAGAATGCCGGATCACATTCATGTTGCGATTCTTCTCCGACATAATTAATTATCATCGTCATCTTGGCTTCCACTTTTACTACTGTGACTTTTGCAATGGTCCCTATATTTTTCCCTCAATCTGATAACTCCTGATATTTTCTTAGCGACCCTATGTACCCTCGGATTTTTCGTAAATGCTAGAATAACGTTGCTAATTTTATCGTCAGTGACTGTTATCCGGATGACCAGATTTTTTGCAAATATTTCGCACGGTAGTTAACTACAACAGTATTATAGAATCATGGTGAATTTGTCACAGCAACTCAAATAAATTGGGATAAGTGTTTTTTAGTACAAAACCAAAGTAATTTTTATCCTATCAGGCTATACACTCACTAACATCTCTTCTAAGCAATTAGACACATTTATAATAAACTCGAATAATACAATTTCTATCGAACTTGCCCATTCATCTCTTTTCCAACGCTGTTCCGATTTTGACGGAGAAGGTCAAGATAGGTTTACGATTCCAAAACTAATGACGTTTTCTTTGACTGTACCGTAATTGTTTCCCATTCAAATCCTCAGGGTTGTTTTTCGGTAAATCTTTATGACTTCTGCAGAACGATTGTCCTCTTGAGCAGCAAAGGGGTACAATCCACAAATTATATACACCAAAACAGGTAAATACGTTGCAAACTTATTCCATTGTTTGCCATCTCCTCGTCCTTTCCCGACGATTTCGTAGCAGAGTGGAATTTTATAAAGCAACTAGGTAACCACAGTTATATTGCACTTTGTACTTTAACTTTGCATTGGTTTTTCATATTACATAAACCTATGCTCTAAGGTAAACAGTGTAAGTGAAAATATATCTAAAATACACAATAAAACAACAGCATATTAAATGTTCAAGGAATGAGGTTATGTATGTTTGAGATGTAGACGGTTCACAACATCTGACAGAAGCATTGTTTACATTAGCCAGAGTGGCAAAACTGGTTGTTGTCATGACGACCATAAAAAATATTCTACACGTCAACATTTCCCCGCCATTTCCCCTCAAATTTCCACCCCTCTCGCCGCACAAAGCTTCAGTAATCAAACTATAATACAATATTCTACTTACAAAATGTATTTTTATTTTATTTAATCTACGACACAGATACAACAAATGGCGCAGTCCACTAAACGAACCGACGATTTGCGAATAGATGCTTTTGATGGGAACTCTGAGGATTGGACTTACTGGCATGAACGTTTCAAGATTGCATTACGAAACAGAGGAATCAAGAATGAAGATACAAAACGAGACCTATTACTAGGAAACCTTGGACCTCAACCATTCAAGCTAGTATTTGACCACGCACGCCCTGCTCCCGTCAGTAATCTTCACTTTACAGAAGTTATTGACACACTGAAGAAATAATACACAAAAGCGTCTGCACCACTATCGCAACGGGTTGTCTTCACTCACCGTTTCAGGCAAGAGGGAGAATCTGTGAGTCATTTCGAACTTGCTTTACGCGAAGTTGCAGGTCTCTGTGACTTTGGTGACAACCTAAATGAACGGCTAAGAGATCAATTTATTCTGGGCATCAACAATGATCGCTGGCAACTTGAACTTTTACGCTTGCATGCTACGACAGATACTACATTGGAACAAGTCACAAACACTGCTACGTTGTTAGAAAATGTCGACAATCAACAGTCACAATTCCGTGATACACATAACAGTCAACAAAATAAGCAACAGTAACAAAAAGAATGAAATTCAATCGAAACAAGAAACAAGAAGAAACACTGTTTCAAAACAAAACGTCTTACACCTTAACAAAACAACAAACTGCATTCGTTGTGGTTACAAGAACGAGGAACAAACTGTCCCGCTCTCGATGCTACTTGTAACGCCTGTGGAGGACTAAATCACTTTGCACGCGTATGTCTTAAAGTGGGTAACGCAATCATCAACAAAGGTAAGCGAATTAATATGTTACAAAAAAGTCCCTCGACTAATAACTCTAGTGTAAAATCATTTTCTGATACAGATCAAATACAAGCGATAAATCAAGGTTCAAAGGTTATGCTTTCAGTCAAGTTAAACAAACATGCGATTTCAATGTTGTACGATCCAGGTGCAGCATTTAGTATCATTGGTAAAACGTTACGGGAGGAAATAGGAGTTCCTAAACTGTTCCCTGCAGAAAACTTAAGTGCATACACAGGGATTTTTTTCTGAAACTATGGGAAAAACGTATATTTCTGTTGAAGCTTTGGTTCCAAACGCAAGCTACCGGTAATCGTTGTTAAGAAAAACGACATACCTTTGTTCGCTCTAGACTGGGTCCTTGCTTACAACTTACTTCTGCCACCCGGAGCTAAAGTATGTACATTGTCCAAACAGGAAACGAAGAAAGTAAGTGAACAAACTGTACATGACATTGTTAACAGTTTCCCAGAAGTGTTCAGTCCTTCTTTAGGTACAATCAAAAATCACAAAGTATCATTTCACATGGCATGAAATGCAGTCCCTGTAGTTTCAAAGCCACGCCCAGTTCCCTTTGCTTTACGGGAACCTGTAGAAAATGAAATTCAAAGACTAGTAGATAGTGGAGTTTTGGAACCAGATGATGCTAGGATAGAACCTATCATTTGGGCTTCACCCATTGTAATAGTAGTAAAACCGTCTGGAGCTATATATGCGCGGATTTCAAAAACACTATAAACAAACATATGCTCCCTGATAAGTATCCTATGCCTACATTCGAGGAAATCACCTCAAAGCTTACAGGTGGCCAGGAGTTCTCTATCATCGATCTCAAAGATGCGTATCTACAAATGGAGGTCGAACCATCAGCACAACAGTACCTGATTATTTCTACACACAAGGGATTTTTCAAGTACAAACGCTTACCCTTCGGAATCAAAATTGCGACCGGGGTTTTTCAGTGCAAGATGGATCAAGTGTTGGCTGGATTACAAGGAGTCGCCTGTCTCCTAGACGATGTTATAGTCACTGCCCCAACGAGAGAGGAGCATATAGCACGAGTCAAAGAAGTTCTAAGGCGTTTCCAAGAATCTGGAATTCGTGTTCAAACGTCAAAATGTAAATGGTTTCAAGATTCCGTTAACTACCTAGGTCACAGAATCGATAGTGCTGGTATACACCCAACCACAGAACACCTGGAAGCAATGAAAAACATGCCATCACCGAAAAATGTGAAAGAGTTAAGATCATTTCTTGGGTCAATTAACTACTACAGTAAGTTTGTTCCCCATTTACAGTCTTTATGTGTTCCATTACACAAACTATTAAAGAAAGGAGTGAAATGGCATTGGAGTGAAAAACACGAACAAGTAGCAACAAAATTAAAACATCTCCTGACTACAACAGACACTTTGGCTCACTATGACGAATCACTACCTCTGATCCTCGCGACTGATGGGAGTGAAATTGGTGTCGGAGCTGCTCTTTTTCAAAAGTACCCTGATGGGACTGAGAAACCTTTGGCATTTTCATCAAGCTGAGTGTCGATACAGTGTGATAGAAAAGGAAGCGTTAGGTCTAGTTTTTGGAGTCACTCGTTTTGAACAGTACCTTTATGGTAGACATTTTGAAGTTCGCACGAATCATAAAGCTCTGGTTAAAGTCTTCGGCGAACATGATTTAATTCCGAAGGTAGTATCAAATCGCATCGCTAGATGGGCATTAACACTGAGTGCCTATGATTACTCAATCAACTACCAACAAGGAAAAGATAACAAAACAGCGGATCTACTATCAAGGATTCCCTTGCAAACCACGACCAAATCTATAGAGGAAGACCAGGGTTGCAGTAACAAAGCACACCTCTTCCATTTACGTTCACAGGATTTACCAATATCTACAAAGAGTTTACAAGAAGCGACAAAAACTGATCCTACACTTTCAAAAGTAGTAAACTATTTACGAAGTGGTTGTTGGCCTCCAGAGAAAAATGAGGACGTATCAATCTCCAACCTTACTACAACAAACGCGAAGAACTTTCCTTTGAGAATGGAATTTTGTTGTGGTTTGGAAGATTAATTGTACCCACAAAACTTAGATCAAGGGTGATGGAAATACTCCATGAGGGACATCCAGGTATTGTAGCCATGAAGGGAAAAGCACGTTTTCAAGTCTGGTGGCCTAAACTAGACAAAGACTTAGAAGAACACACAAAGCATTGCACTGGATGTCAAGAAAATAGGAGCAAAGACCCTGAAATGCCGTTATTCTCATGGCCTGTACCTGCAGAAGTTTGGTCAAGGATCCACATCGACTTTGCCGGACCCTTTATGGGGAAAATGTGGCTGATCGTAGTGGACGCACGGTCGAAATGGCTTGAAGTAATACCAACATCGTCAACAACAACAAAGTCAACAATCAAAGCTCTGGAAGAGTTGTTTTCAAGATTCGGCTACCCAAAGGTCATTGTAAGCGATAATGGACCACAGCTAACATCCTACGAGTTTCAAACCTTTTGTAAGAGCCTTAACATCAGACATGCTCAAATCACTCCTTATCACCCTAAAAGCAATGGGTTGGCGGAACGATGTGTGCGGACGTTTAAAGAGCGCATGAATGCCTCAAAAGAAAATATTGGGACTGTCCAGGAAAAGCTCAACAGTTTTTTGTTCGCTTACAGAACATCACCGAGAAGATCTACTGGGAAAACACCAGCATTCATGATGTTCGGTCGTGAGTTATGCTCTAAATTAGATTTGTTATTTCCTGACGTTGAGCAGAAAATCGACGAAGAGTTGGTTCAACAGCGACTACAAAAACCTGGATCCAAAGCAAAAATGTTTGAGGAAAACGACAATGTTTGGGTCCTGAACCAATCGGGATCTGGGTTTAGGAAAGGAACAATTGTGAAAGTGAATGGCCCCTACTCGTACGTAGTCAACACAAATGGACTAAACAGACGATGCCACGCAGATCAACTTCGCCAGGCTTAGTCCTTAGAAGGGGGGACGATGTAGTATAGTCAATCAGCTGATACCATAGAAATTGGTTCTCTTATTCTGTTTATATTTTGTTTGTTTATGTTTTACGTTTTACATTTGTCACGTTAGTAATCTAATACAATATTCTACTTACAAAATGTATTTTTATTTTATTTAATCTACGACACAGATACAACACTTCCAAACCCATCATAGGGGATGTTACCAATACTCTAAGGAATTATATATCCTGTAGGGGGTGCTTGAATTCCTTACAATTTAGAGATACAACCCCTAATAGCATATTTGTCAATATTACTCTAGTCTTCATGGTAATATGTAATTTTCAGCAACAACCAGTAGTATTCAGTTTAAAGGCATAATAGAGCATGTTAACTGTGCCCTAAAGATCATATAAAACCTTTAGGGGATGCTTGGAAACCCCAAACCTCAGAACTACCCCTAAAAGAGTATTTTATATATAAAGTGCTAGTGGTCATGGTCATCTTTACCCCCCAGCAACAACCCCTTGTATTTTGTGTCCTTCCAAACCCATCATAGGGGATGTTACCAATACCCTAAGGAATATATATATCCTATAGGGGATGCTTGAATTCCTTACAATTTAGAGGTACAACCCCTAATGGTGTATTGATCAACATTGCGCTAGTCTTCATGGTAGTATGTAATTTCCAGTTACAACCCCTAGTATTCAGTCTAAACCCATCATAGGGGATGTTAACTGTGCTCCAAAGATCATATAAAACCTTTAGGGGATGCTTGGAAAACCTACACATTAGAGATACAACCCTTATAATGCATTTAGGTTAACACTGCAATAGTCATGGTAATATTTAACCCCCAGCAACAACCCCTTGTATTCAGTCTCGTTGAAAAGCCTTCATAGAGGATGTTAACAATACCCTAAATACCATTTGGCTAGATTAAATTACGTATTAAACATCATTATCGTAATAAACATGACACGGCGGCCGACGCGGTTGTTGGGGCCAGCTGACAGCTCTTCCCGTGTGACGTCAACTGTCAGACACCAGTCGCCAGTGCCTCCCTAATCGCGGTCGCTCGTGGAGGTGCCGATGACAGGTGTCCGTTTTTGACGTCACGACTAGCCGCCATTCTGCGACGCATGCGCTCTCGGGCCGAACTGATCGCAAGTCTTAAGAATGATGGAAAAAGGCGGGAAATTGGGATTTTCAGGTTAGGAACTATCTGCTGTGGCAGCCATGTTGGCTGTCAGCTGTGGAAGTGATGTCATCATTTAAATACCCACTATATTCTCTAAAAAAGGCGGGAAATTGTAATTTTTAGGTTATGATAAATGTTATGTGGCAGCCATATTGGCTAGGTCAGCTGTGGATGTAATGTCATCATTTAAATACCCACTACATTCTCTGTTGCTGACTTGTTGCCAGTGTAACATTGATCCTTGGAACAGCTTTAAATTGTGTAAAGTATGTTGGGAAGCTATCTCCCAACTACTACCCTTGATTACAACCGCTGTGTCGTCAGCAAATAAAAATAGCTCTCCCTTAAGATTGAGTCTGTCAAGATTACTTATGTAACTATACTGTTTTTCCTGTTAGGCTGTTTTAGAAAATTTACATAATATTTTTTTATAAGCATACGGTGGTTATTGTTCTCCTTTTTTCATTTCAAAAAATTCCAGTTACATTGGACCAACTTTGATGGCTGCCATAAGAACAAATTAGCGATAAAATAAGAGTCGGTGTCAGGTAACTGAAAAGGTTGAACACTTGGAAGGAGTGGGAGAAACAGACCAACAGGCGGATCACAAGCGTTGTGCTAACTCTCCATTCCAGTGTATATTTCTGTGCTTACTAAGTTTAGGGCTACTAGGCCATATACCGTACTCAGTAATACTGCATTTCCATAAACAATTTAGCCTATTTAAAATGGGGGGCAATTTAACCCTTTTAGTGCCAGGATCTCGTAGCGAGACGCGCACACTAACTATCGCTAGTGCCGGGATCTCTTAGCGAAATCCTGTCTCTAACTGCATAGTATGCCAGGATCTCGTAGCGAGACGTTTACATTTTTATACATATAAAATATATTTTTTCGTTTTTACTGGCTGGAATTCGTGCCAAATGCCTTTCTTTCAAATCTTTCGTTTCATGTGACTTTTCTCCTGAACTGTCTTTATGGTTAGCTGGAATGACATACTGAAATGCAAACAGCTGTTGGCAGACAAATAACCATGCATTTCATATGGCGGTGATGCGACTTCGATTGTGTAATTTTTAGGCTATGTTTTTGTTTTACCTATAGGGTTATAATTGAAATATAGTTTGTATTTTGTTATTGTGGATCTTTTTAAATGTTAAATGATGTTTCTAGTGTAAATATGGAATACGAATACTGTTTTAAGTAGGTTGCTTAGTGACGTTGTTCAACTCTGCATTGTTGCAAGGTTATCGTTTTATTTTGTTAATTCATTACCTATTACAGTAAACTGATGTTTTATAGATGGTTTTTACTTGTTTTTTAACGTAGTTTTACATAAAACTAATAAAAATTGCATCAGAGTAAAACGTAAATATGTTTTTTTAGTGTAAACATAAAAAATGAATATGATGCAAAAATTTTTTTAAATTTATTAACATTTTTTTTACCAGAAACTTGAAATTTGACTTTCTTCTTGTCATTTATAAATAATAGAAGTAATTAGAAACAAATAAAAAAAAGATTTGTTAAAAAATGTTAATAAATAAATTTTTAGTGAATTTTTTCCCAAACCCTTACATTTTTGCTAAAAAAGGCCTGGCACTTCTTGCAGGTAACAATGAAAAAATGTCCGGCACTTCTTGCACCTACATTAAACTTTTTTCCGGCACTAAAAGGGTTAAATTGTACAGTCCTAATTAAATAATAATCATCTGATGATTTTATAGATGCTGTGGATATAGTATACAAATGTGTACCGTATTCAGCAAGAGGCAGGCCTCAGTTAATAAAATACCGACAGCTCATAAGGCCTACACCGAAAGGTGAATTTGGAATTGAGTTGAGGCCTGTACCAGATGTAAAGAATAGACAGGGGTCGTAGCAAACACAGGGGCAAGTTGAGCAGTGTCCCCTCGGCCAGGAGACCCAAAATTGAAGTGCAAATATATGTGGAATATCTTCTACATATCAGGTACAATCTTGGTATTTGGTATTGCTTTCATAAAGTATAATACTTGATATTTACAATTTTTAATGTAAGACAGTAACAACAATTCAAAGCTGTTTCATCATAAAAAATAAATCTAAACCGTAAAATTGTTCAATGTTTGGGTTTGTAGACAATATAAACAATTATTTATGTGATTCCTTAAAATACTGATGCCAGCTTGTATATAGCCTGAGTGTGGACCACAACAAATTCATCCCTACAACAAATTCATTTTTACCTATGTAAGAAACTCATATTTTCATTTAGGGGTGGGCCCTCTCACAGGTTTTGCCCTGGAGTTCTCAAAGTTATCATTACAGCCTTGAGAATAGAACTGTATATTTATCAGGACGTAAAATGATGACATATATGTGCTTCTTCTCTGATTGTCAAATAATGAATTTCAAATAAAAAATCAACATATATTTTAATTCAAAATTCTAATAATAACAATCAAGGTTGTTAAATTAGAAATATTTTTAACTTACCAACTAAATGCATCCATTTACTAGACTATAAACTAGGAGAACATTACTTAATAATACAATATCTGCCTCTCTCTTCGTAAAATTCACTACTTCTAATTTTAAAAGAACTAAAATTTTGGTGTTATTGACAATCCTCCCACAAATTATGACTCTTCCATGACAGCTACTCCCCTCCCCGGACTCCATGAAACAAAAACAATAGTTCCAAACAGTGTTGCCACCGCTGACCCAGGAAATTTCTCCAACTGTCTAGCGAAAATCCCCATTTTATCCCCAGCCGAAGCAAAAATCCTCCAATAATCCTCCAAGCCGTAGAAAACGAAAGAAAATCCCCAAGTTTTCCCCATCCAATAACCAAATTCAACAAAAATCCCTTTCAACTTCCAATTATGCCAAAATAAAGTCTATGACCGTAAATAAGTGGGTAAAAAATTCACTCTAAATATATTATAACCATACATTTGCTTCATATCTAATTTAATTTATTATTCACCAACCTTCCGCCAAAATTTAAATCCGCCAAATATTCCCCATCAGATCATTGATTATACATCTCTTTGTATATTGAATCATCGTCGATTGAACCAAGGTCGATATTCAGTGATCAGACCAACGGACTCAATCCGCCAAAAAAATCCCCAAGGCCAAGAAAAATCCACAATTTGGCAAAAAATCCCCAAAAGTGTTTACACTGCTCCATAGACTGCTCTTCGAAATGATTACATCAGTTTTTTTAATCAGATGAAACAACTCAAAGAACGGTACATCAGTGAGTACCAACTGCGGCACGCTTTCCAATGCAGTTTTGTGAAGGCAGTCCTAATTAATTAAGCACCTCCTTGGGGCTGTTTCTAAACGATGTTGGTAAATTAATATAATTGGCTTAGTATTTTGTAATACTAAGAAACCTGTAAAGATACATCGGAGATGGATTGTAACTTGCAATTAGTGATTAGTAGTTAGTAACTGTACAACCCGTTTAGAAACGGCCCCCTTGTGTAGACATGAAATGTTTTTGTTTTAGTGTTTAGTGGCAGCCTGGCAGACGACATGAATGTCTGTCATGACGTCATAACTGACAGACGACTGCGACAGCATGGGTGGACAGTAAACAAACACATAATAGTGTTCCAAGTTATCAGTTAAACTGCTGAGGCCTGTAATTAATTGAAGCAGTTAGTATGTTGATCCAAGAAATTGGTGGTTTCAAAGGTAAATCCTACTTCGATAATTTTTTTTGGGTTTGTCCTCTTAAAAGGAATTAAGTTGTTTTTTGGTTACCAGGCTTAGACCTAATAAGATAAAGAATATTCTTATTACTATGAATACTATGGCCTACTAATGTTGTTTCAGTGAAATTCAGTGTAATTTTGTGTATTTTATTGAAGAGTTTTTTGTGTTTTTTCCATGGCTGCAGTTCCATACTAGGCCTATGAGTATACATTTTTAACATGTCCGCTTCCGCATGGGAGCTATCCGCTCCCATGCAGAACTCTCATGCCATCCTGGTGGGAGCAATCGCTCCCAAGCTGCAACTTTTTACAGTATGATTTATTTTTAAACGAGGACCTGAACTTGAAATCTGAAACTTTAACAGCACTGCTCAATAGTATATTGCATTCTCTGCACTGGACAGTGCTGCTCCCACGATAAGCGTGACAGTAACTATAAGTCAGAACACCAGGATGGCGGCAAAGAACATAGAAAATCGTTCTGCCGCGAACGTGCTAATGATTGAAAATCGGGGTAAATATGCATTTTCCATTACCGGTCTCAAAAACGAAATAGGCCTAGTATACTAGGCCTGGTTACTAGGCTGGGAAGTAACATAATTAAGTAAAAATTTACTGTTTTGCCAGACGAGCATGATAGTTCCCGCGCGAGCGAAAGCGAGTGGGTATTTTTCATCATACTACTCAGAAAAACTTCAACCACGAAAACTTTCAATCATGACGTAGACCTTGCATAAATCAAAAGGTTTCTTCACTTCAATAACATTGGCTAACTTACACAAGGTAGGCCTAATTTATTCTCATGCCTGAAGTTTGTCTCATCTATTTCAGTCTTACCATTGAAGTTCAGTGCAGACAGCAGTGCTCAACACTATGTATACATCAAGGAACATAAAACGAGGGAGAAATGTCCAGAAAAACCAGCTGACAGAACTCTCTTCATAATTGGAGTCCCGCCCTACTGTACAGCAGTAAGTTTGAGTCAGATTTTTTAATTGATTATTGACTTATTCAGGTAAGTTAAGGCTTCAGCATTTAGTTCTCAATTTAGCAGAACTGTGATATCCTATTCCAACGGTCAAATCAATTGTTTTTCTGATAGCACTGTGACATTCAACTTCATTGGTTCAATCAACTGGTTATGATTGATCATGTCATTTACCTCCCATAAAAGGTAAACTTTATGAAGAAATTAACAGATACCTGTGACGCTTTTCCTGCTGAAAAAATAAGAATAGTTTAGTTAAATTACTCATTGATTGCAATGTGCAGTTTTTAGAAATTCCCTGATAGACTTGTTTTAATCACATTAAAAGTTTTTAAGCGTTTAGTTATATCCTGAAGGCCTTATTGTGACACTGGTAGAGTGAGAGGGCAAGTTAGACTTGACAGTCAGCTCGACCAATGTCAAGCGACCTTGAAAAATGGGCGAGTGAGTTGACAATTCTAAACTATGGGAATCAGCTGATCCTAGCAACTCGGGCGAGTTACTCGACCAATGTGATGTGGCCTTTAAAAGGTTGAAGATAGTCATTCCACCCAAGATTGAAATGAGAAGGGGTAACATTTCCTCTCTAGATTTTTCCGTTACCTCTAAATGGCTAAAAGATAATTGGCCCCTATTTGTTAACACATTCCAATTTTACAGTTTAGTCTTGAAAATGCAAAAATTTCCAATCTAGGCTAATCCACTTTTTTAAATTTAACTTATAAAATTGGGTACCTGTTAGTTTGAATGTAAAATTGGGTACCTGTTAGTTTTAATGTTAAGTATCATTACCAGTTTAAGGATATGACCTCAGAACTTACAGCAGGCCTTCTGTCCTATTGCCTAAATCCTGATAACCAATTTGAATCATGAAAATACAGAGACTAACTTCTGAATAGAGCAGCCTGTAGAGCTTTTAAAGATTATTTTTGCCAAGTTTCATGGCCCAAAGCCTTATAGTTTCTCAGAAACTGTGATCAGTGAGTCAGTCAAACGTTTTTGGTATGTATAGTAGAGCCTCGGTTACACAACACTCAGTAACACGATAACCTCTATACTACATCTACTTTTCAAATCCCCTTGAAATTGCCACGACACTCAATGTTAAATTAACCTTCATAACTCAATATTTTTCATCTAAACAACCTCCTTTATACAGTTTTTTCCCGACTCACATTTTAGTTCTGAACCTCTATAACATGACGTTTTTAGGAATTAACCTTGATGAGGTGACTCCATATGGAACAGCAGTTCTTACGCTTTTATTGGCAATGGTTCTTATAGTGAGTGAATTACCAGAACGGATGTTTCCGGGGTAATCAACGAACGACCGTTCAGATACAAGTTCCAATTCTGTGTTAAAATTCACTGTTGGTGATGGTAAGTTTATGTTTTGACTTTGATTTTTCAGAAATTTGCCAACACTGAAATTTAAAAACATAAATCTCAACTTGGTAACCCCTTTTCCTCCTTCCCCCTTCCACAGACATCTTTTAGAAACGACAGATCAGTTTTCCGTTTGATCTGAAAACAAATGGGTGATTAGCATTGTGTTGATATTTTTGTCAATGAGTGTTGTGTTAGTGTTACCTAAACAGAACTATGTCTGAAAACCACTGTCTGTTGATTTTTAATCCAAGGGGATTAAAATAGTATAGGAATGTCCGTCGAAAAATAAATCGGATAAGTTTAGCCTATATTGTAATTTAATATTCTGTCATCTTCACTTCACTTAATTTAGAAAAATCAATCTCCTTTTCAGTTCATTATTTATTGACCAATTGATTTTTAACTTATTTATATGGGAAAAGAGTAGCACTCAAATTAACTAGCCTATGAGTGTAACCAATGTTTTAGCTCCAATGTTGTGCTGCTCCTCTAAAATACATTTATTAGCCTATAAAGGTTTCCAGTAACCTCGTACACTTGACGGTTAGCCAAAACAACCTCTATATCATAACAGCAGTTTTAGGTTAACCTAATTTAGAACATCCTTTTAATTTCAATGTTTGGGACATTACTGGTGCAGCTTCAATTGCAATGATATTCAAAATTCCAAAAGGAACCAATCGTAAAAGGAACCAATAGCTCATGGCTTGGCTGGAAAACTGTGTTTATTCCAAATTTTCTTCCGACTTGAAATTTCTAATGAAATATAAAATCTTACAGAGTAATACAAAACTTTACGGGTATCTAAGGATCTTCCTTTTAATCTGTCCTTCATAAATTTTATTTCCTGCAAAACTTCATGCCGAGACCCTTTTCGACGACTGGGTTAGATTTTTTTATCTAAATTAAAAATCACCTCTAAATTAATAAAATCTGTTCAAAGCTGTAGGAGGAGACTTGATCACAAAAAAACCCCTACTGTAGCATATTAAATAAACAACATATAGATTAAAGAGATGCTACACTATTTTTTTCACTTCATTTGTTATGTATTTAAAAAAATTACTTACAGATGGTTTACACTTTTTAGTCCAGAAGAGGGTAGGCATATAGTCCAGAAATGCCCAAACTAAGGGGTGTCTTTTACATATGAGAGTTAAATGACATAAAGTGTTTGCTTTTTTTAGGAAGCTCTGAAGAATGCCTTCCAAAAATGTGGAAATATCGTCAACGTTTACCTTCAGTCCAAACCGTCATCGTCTGCGGCCCCAGCAGACACCTCTCCATTATTTCCCAAACAATCCATCATCAAGGTACTAAGTCTGTCTTTGTAATTTTCTAAAAGTTTATGGGAACTATTTCTGTCTCTTATAATTTACTCATAGTTCATAGAAACTATTTTTGAAGGGTGATGAAAACAACGGGTTTAGTGGTCAGTGTGCACACATCATTCACGAAAGATCACGTCTGGCTCAACTCGGTTTCGACCACTATAAATCAACATTCAAAATGGATATTTACTGTCAACATTCAACCATTAATATTTGATTACAGCAATCAAATCTATAATAATCTATGACAGGTAACATTAATGGTAGTATATTTTGTCCTAAGCAACAGCCAAACATGAAATAATGATAATTTTACTTTGTGTTTTTATTTTTCATAACCAAAGTAATCGCTCGCTGGAGTTATAAAATAAAGCTAACCCATGATTCAGTGATTTGTTATGGTTCTTCAACCTCTACGTTAACTGATTGCATAGGATTGATAGAACTATGAAATTGCTTAGTTGTGTGTTTTTGAGTATCAATGAAAGCAATTTAAACACCCACATACTCATAAGACGTTAATATTTTATTCAAAATTGTGAGTTTTTTTTAGCTGAATTCAATGGTGCAAACCAGAATTTGATGATTAAAATTTTTCAGTTATTTCTATGTATAAAACTGAAAACCCCCATTCTTGGGGGTGAAATCCTTCTTTAACCCCCCTTCTGTGGGTCAGATCGGACTGGTTTTTCAAACAAGTCCAAGTGATTACCACTGTCCTTGTATGTACCAAATTTAATTAAGATCGGACCTCTGTTTTGGCCGCTATTGTGTTAACAGACCAAATATATATTTTTATTTACACAGCTGTCTGTGTGTATATATATATATATATATATATATATACAGTAAAGTCCCGCTATTCCAAAAATCCGCCTATTCCGAACTTACTTTATCGTCAAAAATAATTTTGTTAGTGAAAATTGCAAAGCACAAATCCTGTGTAGTTTATAATCACACTGCGTAATTGCAGCCATAAGTGACGATCGCAAAGCGTATTGGGTGTATTTCACAATCATACTGCCTAATCGTGGCCATTAGTGACAGATCGTAGAGCATATATAGGGTGTAATGGGCAGTTATACTGCATAATCGCGGCCGTAAGTGATGGTCGCCAAACCCAAATTTGGTGTAATGACAATCAAACTGTATATTATGGCCGCAGAATTGAGGATAGTTTTTTTCTGTACTCTATCTCGGCCAGAAAAGACAACAACTATCAGCCGCGATCAACGAACGCCAACCTTTATGAAATGAAATGAAATATCTCTTTATTGTCACAAAACATCTCTTATGTCCAGCGCAGCTGGTGAAACAGGTGACATTGTCATAATCTTAGCCCAAAAAAAATACACAACATAATAATAAAAACGAAACTAGCAAAGACTAAAATACAGAACTTGCAATAGTACAATTTTACTTATCCGAATTATCAGTAAGATATTCTGAAATTTAATAGTAATTTTTTTCAAGGACATAGGCTTTTAAACTTTTTTAAATTTTTCTATGTTATTAATATTTTGAAAATTAGCAGGCAGACTGTTGTAAAGTCTCATATAGTATGGTGACCTTACAAACAGACAGAGGCGATGTCTCGCATACTGTAATTGATCTTTGAAATTTGTTTTGTATTGATGATCAAATTGCTTTTCAATGTAATACTGATAGTTGTTTTTTAAAGAAACCAAAACTTTGAAAATGTAAAGTGAAGGTAATGTTAATATTTCATATCTCTTAAATAACGGTTTGCATGAAGTTCTTTTCGGTAAAAAAGATAAAATTCTTAAAATTTTTTTTTGAATTTTGAAAACTTTGATGGCATATGGGATTGAGCCCCATAACGCAATACCATATTGTAAATGAGATAAGAAAATTCCATAATAAACCATGAGCTTCGTTTTTAAATCAATTATATTTCCCAAAACAAACATTTGGAAGCAAGCAGTATTTAATTTCTTAATTACCCCATCAATATGTGGTTTCCATGTCAAATTTTGATCAATATTTAAACCCAAAAATTTTGTTTGCTCAACAAAAGATAAAATATCATTATCATAAATTAATTCAAAAGTTACATTTTGCCTACTGTGAAGGGTCTGAAATTTCATAATTTGTGTTTTTGTATCATTTAATTTTAATCCATTTGCTGTAAACCAATTAGATAGCTGTAAAAATGAACGATCAAGTTCTATTTTCAAACAGTTGAGATTTTTTGCTTTAACTATTGCAGTAGTGTCATCGGTGTATAAAATGAGGTTAGCTGAAACATTTTTGGGTACGTTATTAACGAAAATTAAAAATAACAAAGGTCCCAAAATTGATCCCAAGATTGATTTGGGACCCCACATTCAATTTCCTACCACCCTGAGATAAATTTTGTGCTATTTTTCTTTATGATTGTTCTCTGCTGCCTATTTTTATAAATGAGAGTATCCAAGACAGTGCCAAACCAGAAAATTTGTAATAGTGAAGTTTGCTCAGTAAGACATCATAATTAACCGTGAGTCAAAAGCCTTGGATAGATCGCAGAACACAAGCTGCTGTACTCTTCGACCCATCCAAATCCTCCGACACCTGATTCATGAAATCAGAGACAGCTGTCATTGTGCTTAACCCCGATCTAAACCCATATTGTCGATTGCTGTATAATTTATTACTATTGAAAAAAAATTAATTTGGTCGTAGGCGATCTTCTCAAAAATTTTGGACAAAGAAGGTAGTATCGATACTGGATGATAACTGTCAGGATCGTCCACCAAACCCTTTTTGTAGAGAGGCTTTAGTTCAGCGTATTTTAACTGCATAGGAAATATTCCTTCGTCAAAACATTGATTAATAATGAAACAGTGGATATGAAATAAAATCTTTTACTTTTTTAATAATTTCAATAGGAATTTCATCCCATCCTACAGATTTTTAATATTTTAATTTTTGTATTGTTTCTTTAACTAATGAAACTGATACTTTTTTAGGCTAAACTGAAATTTTTTGTGTAACTCAAAAAATTAAAATTTTTAGTTAACTCAATACAAGTATTTAAACTTGGCTTACAATTATTGCAACTTGAAATATCGCCAAATTTGTTATTAAAAAAGTTTGCAATTAGCTGACCATTTCCTAGTCGCTTGTCTCCAATACACAAATCAGGAAAGTCTGCACCTTTATACTTTGGGAAACCCAGTTCAGACTTGACAACATTCCACACAGCTTGACTCTTACAAACATTCCTGTACCTCTTATAATAGTTTTGGAAACTAACATCCTTATTAGTTTTTGCTATTCTACTTAAATACCTTTTCTTTTTACTCGATATTTCAATACCCTTGGTCACCCAGTTCTTGTCACTTTTAGTTTTGATAGATTTATTTGAATAAAATTTTAGAGGGAAGCAGTAATCAAAGTTAGTCATAAAATTATGAAAGAAACTGTTAAAGTTTGTCTGTGCATCACAAAAATTTGATAGACCCCATTCAACTTCAGAAATGCAGCTGGAGAAAAGAGAAAGATTTTTATTAGAAAACGGTCTTTTCTTATAAAAGGTTTTTTTATTGCAAGTGAAGGATTTTGAAACTTCAATTAAAAGTGCCCTATGATCCGAAATACCCAATTCAAGATTCATTTTGGACCTCTTTACATCTTGATGAAGTTATTCGCTTTAATAATTACTTATGAATTTAAAAAGATTTTTTTATGTTTACATTCTGACGTTCAAAGTTATTACAATTTTTGAGAACGCATCAATCAATAACTTTCTTAATAGTTTGCTGTATTGTTTAACATTTTTATTAGAATCAGTTAAATTGTAAGGTCTAGGGTTTGGCAGACTAGGTAGCGGGGGCATTGACCTATGCCTTGCGACGCCAGGGACGATGACAACTCTTTTTCAGACATATAAATTGCTTGGAATTAAATGATTTATCCCAATATTTAAATTTTTACGGTAATATTACTAGTAACGACAGTTTGTGCATCTTTCATACCAATATCCGTAGTTACAACAAGAATTTTGATGAATTGTTAATCTTTTTAAATCCTTTGATTGAAGCTTTGGATATAATCGTCTTAACTGAGTGCTGGCTGGGCGGGGGAGGGGCGGGAACCGGTTTTGAGGGGTTCGACTGCTTCCAGACAGAGACGCAACGCAACCAAAATGACGGTGTCATTGTTTACATCAATAAAAGATAATCAGCCACTGCTACACAAATTACTTTGGGGGACGTTTACGGACTTGCTTTAAGTTTTTTACTCTTCAAGAAACATTTTACAATTTACTTTACAAATTACTTACTTACAATTTACTTTACTTACAAATTACTTTGGGGGACGTTTACGGACTTGCTTTAAGTTTTTTACTCTTCAAGAAACATTTTACATTACTTTGTCTACACCGAACATTTGACAGTGACTCAAATTACTTTATAAGCGAACTTGAAAGTTACTTAAGCGAAATGAATAGAAATCAAACATGTATACTACTTGGTGATATTAATTTTAATCTTTTGCACAGAGACATGGTTACAGATAGTTACTTAGACGTACTTACGGGAATGGGGTTTACTCAATGTATAGACAAACCGACAAGGGTAACAAATAACACGACGAGCTGTCTGGATCACATTTTTATTAAATACGATGACATATCCCAAGTAAAGTCAGCCGTGATCCAGACGGCCGTGACAGATCACTACAGTACTGGCCTTACAATTACCACTT
This sequence comes from Flexamia atlantica, assembly GCA_035578135.1. NCBI lineage: Eukaryota > Metazoa > Arthropoda > Insecta > Hemiptera > Cicadellidae > Flexamia > Flexamia atlantica. Next base: position 29,161,837 of record JAQJVK010000005.1, on the reverse strand, counting down.
TTACAAAGCAAACAAACATTTCTGAAACCATTACACCACAACGAACTTACTTGGATAAAAAAAAAAACAACCGTTTAATGTCGAATTAATAAATCATTATCAAGAGCTAAAACATACGCTTAATAATAGTATAAAGCAAACTAAGCGGGTATATTTCCGAACAAAATTAAACGAAGCATCTAATGACCCAAAACAGTTTTGGTCATTAATTAACGAATTAGCGGGGAAGGTTAGTAAAAAAGACTCATTTCCATTGCAAAAATTTACGTCCAATGCGCCAACATCAAATACGCTTTGTAAACAAGTAGCTGATGATTTCAATGATTTCTTTTCCAATGTCGGTAATTTATTGGCAAACGCCATTGACTCGGGCGGGGACCCAGTTGTGAATGACTCTGACTATAGACTGGACTGCACTTTTACGCTCCGACCGATTACAGAACCTGACCTACGACGTTACGTTGACAGCTTGCAGGGAGGGTCGGCGCCGGGCTATGATGGAGTTTCAGCTGATATTCTCAAAAATAACTTTGAACTTTTAAGTAAACCACTTCTTCATATAGTCAACCTCAGTATCACATCAGGCATTTTTCCGGATTGTTACAAATTAGCAAAAGTTTTTCCACTATACAAAGCTAATGATATTACTAACAAAAACAATTTCCGACCTATTTCTCTTTTAAGCGTATTTACTAAGATATTAGAGAAAATCGTTAAAGATCAGTTGGTTTTTTTATCTTCAATCGAATAATATTTTAAGTGAGCGTCAGTACGGGTTTCGAAAAGATAAGAATATTTCTGATGCACTTTTTGATATAAATAAAGAATTAAATCAAGCCACATCAGATAAACAACATCCTATGCTAATATTTCTTGACCTTAAAAAAGCTTTTGATTCTGTGGATCGTTCAAAATTATTAAGCAAATTAGAAGGAATCAGTATTATTGGAAACAGCCTTGCATGGTTTAAGAGTTATTTCTGTAATAGAGTTCAGTTTGTTTCAATTTGTGGGACTAATAGTGATGTTATGCCAGTAGACTACGGTGTTGTTCAAGGCAGTAATCTTGGGCTGGTCTTTTTTTAAATTTATATAAACAATATATCCAAATTAAATATTTTTGGTAAATTATTTTTATTTGCCGATGATACCCTTATTTTCCTTCAGGCGAAGACTTGGCCTGAGGTGCGTGAAAAAGCAGAACACGATCTCATGATTGTAAAGAAATGGTTAGATCAAAATATGTGATGCGGAAAGCGAAAAGGGACCTCAAGTCGCTGGAGTAAATTTTACAGTACAGGCATTTTAGTCGAATCGGGTCAAAAATATTGATTTTTAGGTTTTAATTGTATACGATTCCTTAATCTTTCCTTTAAATATTCATTCGGTTATTTTAGTAATAAGGATCCGATAAATATTAAAAAATAATCGATTTAGTAGCCTATGTCATGCAAACGAAAAGGGACCTCAAGTTGCTTATATGGAAAATAACATGGCGAGCGACTTTAGGTCCCATTTCCCAAATGTGCAGGCCCGTACTGACAGTGTCGTCAGGGGCATTACAAAACTAGTCTCTCCTGACATCTATCGGCGGATAAGTGAACTACTTCCAAGTTTTTCGTTGTAAAAAAACATTGTCTGAGTCCAAAAATCACCGTCTTGACAGTGTATTTTTCTTTTATTCCTCAGTATTCTGCCCTCCGACTTGAGGTCCCTTTTCAAACTTCTCACTTTCTAATTTTTTTAACAATGAAATTGTGAGTGTATCTCGTCTGTTTCAGTTTAGATTTAAAGATCTAGTTTTCAGCTTTATTTTGATACCAAATTAATTTCTTAAATATCAGTAATAAGTTTTCTGTGAACGTTTGAAGTTTTGGGCCTTGATTTCCTAAAATGCCCGTTTTTACTATTTAAAATTCAAACACCAATAATTCAAAGACAAAAAATCATAGCACTATAAATTATATGTCAAATTGTTCGGAATTTAATGCAGAACTTCAGGATGTTAATAACTCAAAACCTGAAAATTCCGACTTGAGGTCCCTTTTCATTTTCCGCATCACATATATTATCCCTAAATATACCAAAAACTAAATTTTTGCCGGTTTCTATTAGTAAAACCACTGATTATAATCTCCAAGACTTTAAAATTCACACTTGTAATAATTTTCAAAACAGTAATTGCACTTGTGAAAGTATTGATAAAGTCATTTTATATAAATATTTGGGAGTTATTTTTGACTGTCGACTCAAATGGAGTGATCATATTCAGTTTGTTAGAAATAAGGTCAGGAAATATATTTTTGCTTTCAAACAAATGAATGGAATTTTAACAACGGGGGAAATCAAATTGGCTTATTTTGCTTATATTCAGTCTTTGCTATCGTTTGGGATTGTCGCTTGGGGCGGATGCTTGAAAAGTATTCTTGAACCTCTCAATGTTGTGCAAAAATCAATTTTAAAAGCAGGATTTGGTAAAAACAAACGATTCCCGACTGACGCTCTATTTCATGAAACATCCGTTCTTTCTATTCGAAAACTTTTTATTAAACATATTCTAATCAACATTTACAAGAACTTCACTAGCATTTTTCAAGAAATTTCACATTCACATGATACACGTTATTCGTCAAGAGTCAGAGTTACTACTTTGCAACTAAACTATGCATTTTCCTCGACAAATTCCTTTTATATTTCTCATATTATTTTTCAAAACATTCGTACAAACGTTCCCGAATTAAATCTGTTTGAATCACACTCTCTTAATGTATTTAAAGTTCGTGTAAAAAAATGGCTACTAAGTTTAAGTATCGGCGAAGCAGACCGGATTATTACGGCGGGTTACCGGCGCGCCAGACCTGACCCTTGACTTGACTGACCTTTAACCATGACCACCTCCGGCCGGCTCACGCTCCAACTTCGTCCCAGCCACTCTATTACTTTTATATCAGACCATTATAAAATAAAGAAGCACAAACCGTAACTTAGTTTTTAAATCATACTTTTTTCTCTATTATTTTTTAAAAATAAATTAACTTTCCTCAGTAAATTTCCTAATAATTATAACTTAATTAATTATTTTATTACACATTAATTTTCAATAACGAGGTCAAACTTACGATATTTTTATACTGCAACGCAGCAGATGCACAGGCATTTGCCTATGTCTGCTGATTCCGTAAGACCATTCCTTTTTTTTCTTTAGCAGCCAATAAAATTGTAATAAAATTCTTAATTTATTTTTTGCATTTGCCAGAGACTTATGTTTTTATGATTATATTTGTAAAGCTGTATATTTCTTGGAATAAACATTTCATTCATTCATTCATTCATTCATTCAGTTGTGGTATGTCATTTGTAATAATATTATCAATACAAGTAGCTGTGCTTTGAGTTATTCTGGTGGGGGAGCAAAAATTTAAATGAAATCCATACATATTAATTAAATTTAAAAACATATTTTTGTTGCTTGGTGAATTAGTTGTTTGTAAAGTGTCTACATTGAAATCAGCAGCTGTACAAACTATTGACCGATTTTCTTAACGGGACCACTTTTTGAGATAGTGTGTGAGAGAGATGGAGAATCTTGTGAGGGGAAGTGTTAACCAATCACAGACCCTCAATGTGACATGCTCGATCACGATTGGCTGAAGCAAATATGTTTTTTTTTAATTTATGGTAACAGTTTCGTGACATCTGTTACATACGTCACTTTGAATCCCAGAACCTAATACTTTGTAACTTATATTAGTAACGAATGTTTGTTTTCATATCGAAGGGAGAAGAATATGGTTTTCAAAATAAAACAGCTGTTGATAGCTTTTAAAATTAAGGCTATTGGCAAGAAAACAAAAATCTATGGCCGAATATAAATAATGTTATAAAAATGGATTATTTACACAATGTATATGTGAATACTTATTTTTAAGGGATAATGTGTTGTAAAAAATGGCTGTTACAATACTTATCTAAAAAATAATTGTAGCATAATTCAAGTATTAAGCTATATTAGTTTTTTTATTTAATTAATCTATTATTAGTTTGGTTTATATTTTTAATTATGAAGTTAACTTGGCGTTTAGCAAGTAGTATATAATGATGGGAGAGGGTTAAACTAATGGTATTTGATCCTAGAACACGGTAAGAGTAACAGTAGCCTACCCTTTATGTTCTCAGGCGCTTGATGTAGTTCGCTAGCATTCACGCATGAGATTGGGTGCAGTCACAGCAGACCAACGCAAAGTGCCCCTATTTTAGCGATTTTAGTGAACTAATAAACATAAAAGAAGGCATCAGTGTTAAGCGGATAAATTAACGTTAAAGTGCAAGACGGGGCGGGATTGTCTGATACGTGATGCAAGCTCTAGTTTATGTTTAGGGCTTTAGGCCTACTAGATCCAGTGCTGACGAATGTGAATGCGATTTATAACGAACAGGAGTGAATGTCAAAAATGGAGGGAGTTCACTGTCGTTGAACCAGGGTGAACCTGACTTTCCCTGCAAACATTCGGCGGATTATGCTGCTTAAGGCCTGGAAAGAGCGCTTAGGAACGGTCCATACTGAAAATTTGATTAATCAATCAAAAGAGGCCTTTTCAAAAAGTATGAATCGGTTTTTAACAACTAAATAGGCTCTACATATGGTATGTGTGTTTTTAGGACATCCTGACTTCTGATATTGTACGTATAAGAATCTAATAATTGGTTCATATTCGCTTTATACCTAATTTGTTCAATAGCAAGCCTACACCAGGCAGACACCTAAAGTTGAATAATTTTAATATGTTTGTTGCGAATGTTTTCTAGGCCTGGTAAACAAGCAGTGCCAAGTTCTATTGTGAGCAATCTTTACATTTTGGTTCTTCACCACTACAAAGATGGAAAAATGTACCACGCACACTCTATGATTGTCAAGCTGAACGCTAAAAAAGTGGTTAACATGAAAAAATACGCCCTAAAAATGCGCCATTTCATATTAGACCGGGAGCTGGGAGGTCGAAAATTACGTCATAAGGTGCACATGTAAAAGCTATGCCGTTTTGAAGAGGCATCCTGGGGGGTTTCAAAAATGGGTTTGTTAGCCCTCAATCTGGGGGCTTTCTCCATGGTGGACAAACTCAAAAATTCGAAAAAAGGTCAAAATTTACGTCATAAGGTGCACGGATTTGACACATACCATGACGTGGGAAAAGTTGAGAGGATCATAAAAACACCTAGGTGGACAAAAATTTTGGGGGCTTTGACCCAGGTGGACATACTTGAAAATCCAAAAAAATGTCAAATTTTACGTCATAAGGTGCACAAATATAATATGCGGCATTTCATTCCTCAGGTATTCAGGGACCTAAAACCGCTGAGGTGGACAAAATTTTGGGGGCTTTACCCAAGGTGGACAAGATTGAAAATTTCATGTTTCGAATTTTGGATTTTTTTAAATGCGTCTGTACCCCATCATAACTAACCGATTTCGATGAAATTTTTTTTGGGAGGTCTTGGCATGTAACTAAAACGATTTATATCAAAATAACTGAAATATATATAATTTTTCACTAAAAAGGGCAATTTTTTGGAAATTTTTCAGTTTTAGCGAATTTCCCCTATAGGGAAGAAGCTATTACCGTAGGTCTCATGGTAAGACCTAAGCCCGAGACCATGATAACTTTTCGTTTTAGGGCCACCAGAAGCAAAAAACACCATTCGTTCGAATTTTTATATATCTATCTATCTATCTATCTATCTATATATATATATGTGTCTGTCAGCACGATAGCGGCCGTAAATATGGTCCGATCTTAATGAAATTTGGAACAGACATGTAAAGTGGTAATCGAATGGACGAGTTCGTGAACCAGCCCGATCGGACCACCGGAAGGGGGGGTAAAGGGGGATAAACACCCCCAAAAATGGGTTTTTTGAGTTTTTTACATATAAAAATAAAATTTAACGAATCTTTGTTGGCACCATTGAATTCAGCTCAAAAAAACAAACAATTTAGTGTTTTGAATCATTGCTCTATGTCCATTGGTTACCGAGATATTGAAAGTGGTAAACACAGTACGTTGTCCCAATGTTAACCTTATGGGGAATAAGTAAAATTCTATATCTCGCTTATTTCTCAACATATCTGGATAAAACTTGGTTTGTGGCTTCATCTAGATGAGATCTAATGTATTTTAGTCTAAAATCCCCGAAATTTCAATTTTTGTGGCAGCGGTATCATACGGTAATCATTCCCCATGTTATCCTTATGGGAAATAAAAAATTCTATATCTTACTTATTTTTTAACATTTCTTGACAAAACTTGGTATATGGCTTCTTCTAGTTAAGATCTACTAAATAATGAATTAAAACCAACCAGTTTTAACATACCTGTTGCAGCAAACCTGCATAATCATTCCCCATGTTATTCTTATGGAGATTACAAAACATGTAAAATCTCGCTAAGTTGGATTGAAATACCGTTTGTTGTGTTGCATCTGAAATTCGCTGAGTATGCAGGTCTGCTGCAACGGGGGTATTTTGGGTAAAAAGTTTTTTTACGCTCGTAAAAATTATCCAATCCTTATGAAATTCGGCACGGACGTGTAAAGTGATAAAAAATTACATAATCTCGAAAACTAGCTCATTCGGACTATTAGAAGGGGGCTAATAGGGTGTTTTACCCCCAAAAAATGGTTTTTTTTGTAATTTTTACGTTTAAAAAAATAAAATATCAAATTTTAGTTTACGCCATTGAATTCAGCTTGAAAAACAAACAATTTAGTATGTTTAACCATTGCTCTATATCCATTCGTTCCCGAGATATTGAGGGTGACAAACTCAGTACGTTGTTCCAATGTTAACCTTATGGGAAATAAATTAAATTGTACATCTCACTTTTTTCTGAACATAACTTGATAAAACTTGGCATATGGCTTCAACTAGTTGAGGTATAATCGACTATGGCCTAAAATCCCCCATTTTTGGATTTTCGTGGCAGCAAACCATCATACATTGTTCCCATGTTATTCTTAAGGGAAGAAAATAAAATTCTCTATCCTCCTTATTTTTTTACATATGTTAATAAAACTTGGTAAATGACTTCTTCTAGTCGCGTTTAGTTGGATATTGACTTAAAACCACCCAATTTATACGTACCTGTTACAGCAAACCTACTTACTCATTCCCTATGTTATTCTTATGGAGAATACAAAAAAGTCATGTCTCGCTACGTTTGGTTGAAATTACCCACATGTTTTGGTATTTTTATTCTTACTTTCACTGAGAGTCGAAGAGGTTTGAGTGAAAGTAAGAATAAAAAATAAAAATACCAAAACATGTGGGTAATTTCAACCAAACGTAGCGAGACATGATTTTTTTGTATTTACCATAAGAATAACATAGGGATTGGATAAGTAGGTTTGCTGTAACAGGTACGTATAAATAGGGTGGTTTTAAGTCAATTTCCAACTAACCTCGACTAGAAGAAGCCATATATAAATTTTTATTAACATATGTAAAAAAATGAGGATGATAGAGAATTTTATTTTCTTCCCATAAGAATAACATGGGAACAATGTATGATGGTTTGCTGCCACGGAAATCCAAATACCCCCGTTGCAGCAGACCTGCATACTCAGCGAATTTCAGATGCAACACAACAAACGGTATTTCAATCCAACTTAGCGAGATTTTACATGTTTTGTAATCTCCATAAGAATAACATGGGGAATGATTATGCAGGTTTGCTGCAACAGGTATGTTAAAACTGGTTGGTTTTAATTCATTATTTAGTAGATCTTAACTAGAAGAAGCCATATACCAAGTTTTGTCAAGTAATGTTAAAAAATAAGTAAGATATAGAATTTTTTATTTCCCATAAGGATAACATGGGGAATGATTACCGTATGATACCGCTGCCACAAAAATTGAAATTTCGGGGATTTTAGACTAAAATACATTAGATCTCATCTAGATGAAGCCACAAACCAAGTTTTATCCAGATATGTTGAGAAATAAGCGAGATATAGAATTTTACTTATTCCCCATAAGGTTAACATTGGGACAACGTACTGTGTTTACCACTTTCAATATCTCGGTAACCAATGGACATAGAGCAATGATTCAAAACACTAAATTGTTTGTTTTTTTGAGCTGAATTCAATGGTGCCAACAAAGATTAGTTAAATTTTATTTTTATATGTAAAAAACTCAAAAAACCCATTTTTGGGGGTGTTTATCCCCCTTTACCCCCCCTTCCGGTGGTCCGATCGGGCTGGTTCACGAACTCGTCCATTCGATTATCACTTTACATGTCTGTTCCAAATTTCATTAAGATCGGACCATATTTACGGCCGCTATCGTGCTGACAGATACATATATATATATATATATATATATATAGATAGATAGATAGATAGATAGATATATAAAAATTCGAACGAATGGTGTTTTTTGCTTCTGGTGGCCCTAAAACGAAAAGTTATCATGGTCTCGGGCTTAGGTCTTGCCATGAGACCTACGGTAATAGCTTCTTCCCTATAGGGGAAATTCGCTAAAATGGGGGATTTTAGGCCATAATCAATTATACCTCAACTAGTTGAAGCCATATGCCAAGTTTTATCAAGTTATGTTCAGAAAAAAGCGAGATGTACAATTTAATTTATTTCCCATAAGGTTAACATTGGAACAACGTACTGAGTTTGTCACCCTCAATATCTCGGGAACGAATGGACATAGAGCAATGATTAAACATACTAAATTGTTTGTTTTTTCTTGCTGAATTCAATGGTGTAAACTAAAATTTGATATTCTAAATTATTAAACGTAAAAATTCCCAAAAATCCATTTTTTGGGTGTAAAACACCCTATTAGCCCCCTTCTAATAATCCGAATGAGCTAGTTTTCGAGATTATGTAAGTTTCTATCACTTTACACGTCTGTGCCGAATTTCATAAGGATCGGATAATTTTTACGAGCGTAAAAAAACTTTTTTCCCAAAAAATTGAAACATTTCCACAATATTGCCCTTTTTAGTGAAAAATTATATATATATATCAGTTATTTTGATATGAATCGTTTTAGTTACATGCCAAGACCTCCCAAAAAAAATTTCATCGAAATCGGTTAGTTATGATGGGGTACAGACGCATTTAAAAAAATCCAAAATTCGAAACATGAAATTTTCAATCTTGTCCACCTTGGGTAAAGCCCCCAAAAATGTTGTCCACCTCAGCGGTTTTAGGTCCCTGAATACCTGAGGAATGAAATGCCGCATATTATATTTGTGCACCTTATGACGTAAAATTTGACATTTTTTTGGATTTTCAAGTTTGTCCACCTGGGTCAAAGCCCCCAAAATTTTTGTCCACCTAGGTGTTTTTATGATCCCCTCAACCTTTCCCACGTCATGGTATGTGTCAAATCCGTGCACCTTATGACGTAAATTTTGACCTTTTTTCGAATTTTTGAGTTTGTCCACCATGGAGAAAGCCCCCAGATTGAGGGCTAACAAACCCATTTTTGAAACCCCCCAGGATGCCTCTTCAAAACGGCATAGCTTTTACATGTGCACCTTATGACGTAATTTTCGACCTCCCAGCTCCCGGTCTATATAGTATGCACGACAGAAAAGTCTTCCTGTACTTGTATAATTTCCTTTTCATCCTCTGATCTAAATAAGAAACCCAAAAAATTCTTCACAGCTTTATTTTGAATAATAGTGAAAAGAAACTGTTGCAACTGCAACCGGTAAATGAACAGTTTACATTAAAAACATGTTTCTAAATAGCAGTTGCATACGAAAAAGGAATAGTTCCTCTAATCCGTTCCGTATTTGAAGGGGAAAGAGGAATGACGGGAGGGGTTTACCTTCCCTACATGCGCGGAAATTTTCTGCGCACGGACTTGTTAAGAAAATCCAAGAATAGGTGAGTTTTTAAATAGTTTTTTAACTTATTTAGGAGTAACTCAAGTTTGTCCAAAAGAATTTTAAAATTAATTTCATACGGAGTTCTATAAATAGAAATAACAATTGTTTTCAAAGTAGGAACTTCAATACTACAGACTTCATAAATGTTTGCTTCATTATTAATATAAAAATCTTTTCTTTCTTTAAAATTATAGTTTTGTTTTATTAATATACAAGACACTCCTTTAGCCATAATTTGCCTACAGTAATAAGCTCCTAAATTAAAATTTGTAAGACTTAACAAAATATTAATTTGACTTTCCTATAAACAATGCTCATTAAAACATAATATATCTATATTTGAGTCTTTCAAAAAATAAGTAAATCATATTTTTTACAAAACCCTCTTAGAATATTTAAATGCATAAGCAATACATTATTTCTAGTATTTTTTTTACCTCTATTGTTACAATTTTTCCACCTAACACACTTTTTATCGATATCATAATGAGACCTATTACAATTACAGCAGTAGTTATCCTGTTCTAAGAGAGGTATAAATTCATTCATATAAAAATTACAGGAGTCAAGATTTTTATCATGTGGAGGAGATAAACCTCCTGAGAGCTGTAGATTGTTTACAGTAAAAAGTTCAGATAAAGTTTCATCTGCTGTTATTTTATTGTTAGGCCCAGTTAAATTTATCTTCATTTTTGGATATTTTTGCAACATTGAATATTTGTTTGAATCTACTAGTTTCTCAAAGAAATTTACTTCCTCCGCATTAGTAGATACATTTATAAAAAACTATTTTCATTTAAGGAGTGTGTTAACTCGTGAGTCTGTAGTGTTTTTTTTTTTTTTTATCGGCTTTCTATGAAAATCCACTTTGGTACCTCACCGAAAATTACTATGATCGCGATGTTCTAATTCCGTCGGAAACGGCGATTACTAAGCTAGATATATCGGCTGGAAATTGCAATCCCTATATTTATCTTGGCATTATATAAAAATCGTACTACAGTACACTAAATATCTATTGATTTTATTCATTATCTGCTTATTCCGAATTTCCCGCTAATCCGAACCAGGGTCGGTCCCAATTAGTTTGGAATAGCGGGACTCTGCTGTATAACGGTGTCAGGCTTAGGTCTTCCTGTGAGATCTATGGTAGCTTCTTCCCTATAAGGGAAATCTCCTAAAACCAGCTTGCCTCTTTTAACGCATGACCTGTCACCGCTTCTGTTAAACTCGATTACAAGAGAGATTAAATCCTCACAAAGTTAGAGCATGATTTTGTATGACTTTGTATGGTTGTGTTGTAGGGCTTCAGAGTAGCGTATGTTGTGTTTGAGAAGTTCTCCGGGCTGGAGACCGCGCTCAGGCTGAACAGTATGGAGCCCTTGGTGCTCTCCACTGAATCACATCCTATTGCCACTGGGCTGAGAAGTAAGTTCAAACACAATAATCCTATATAATATTAAAAAACTTTTGTAAATGTTTTGTAAACTTTGACCAATTTGCATGCGGTTTGTACCAAAACAAAGGTTACTGACCCTTTATGTGCAGGTTTTTTTTTATTTTGAAAATATTTATGTTAACTGGGTAAAAAATTGAAAATAAACTTTTCTTACAAAGATTTAACATGGGGGAAGAAATTTGAAGCTTATGACAGCGAGCCTGACCATACTACTGGACCGATTTAAACACAGAAGTACCAAAATGAAGGTTATCTGACCTACATGGGAAGGTTTTATTTGTTTTTTAAAAATATTTATGTTAATTGGATCAGAAATGGAAAATAAATTTATGAAAATTTAATATGGTGAAAAAATTCAATTTTTTCAATTCTTTGGACAATTTGTCTGAGACTTCCGTTGGACCTATTAATATGCAGTTAGTACCAAATAAACTAAAAAAATCAACATTTCCAAACCTTTGCAATGATTTTATTTTACAGTCCTTCAATCAGCTGATTTTAAAGACATAAGGTAGTTAATTTGTATAGCAACAGAAGAAGAGCAAATGGTCAAGAAGCTACAAATTTCTGTAAAATTTTGTGATAGCGAAATATAAAAAAGTGTAATCCTATAGTTGTTTTCTGATACAACGAATGTTTTCCTACCCCCAATAGAACAGAGATATGATTTAGTGAAACGACCAAGATTGAGCACTGTATTACGATCGGAAGTTTTGGCGGCCGTATAAGAAGACCAGCATTATATTTGTCAACTGATATACAACCAAGGGTTTTGCAGTGATCCCATGAAAGACCAAGAATTTCTTTTTCAGCGACAATCGACTCAAGATATTTGTTTTGCGATGCAACCAGGATTTTTCACAAGATATATCAAGGGACTTACAGCTGCAACAAAACTGAAAGATTTGATGGCCATGACATGACGGAGAGAGTTACTGAGGCAGATAATGCCGAGATTGACCAATGGTGGTAAAAGAGATTTGATGGTCGTGAAATTACCGAATCTCTAAGAAATAATCAAGAAATTTACCAAAGACTACACAATTGAGAGATTTTCGGCCTCAGTTAAAAAAATTGTGTTTTCTGATTTTTTTCAAATTTATCCATGTTTGGGAGAACCTTGAGCTCCCCCCCCCTGGGTTCTGCTAACTTCCGTAGGTTACGTTGTAATTAATTTATTTCATTTAAGTAGTTCAGTGGTGATTATAAATTTTGATTGTGTTTCTAATTACAGATTGAAAAACATAAGATTTGTGTAATTTTTAGATGTTATATTATGCCAGTGTCTATATAGTGGAAAATAAAATTATAAATATCAGTTTTTTGCGGCTCTTTGCGCTGCATGGGGTTTGTCTAGTATAACATAAAGTAGATCTAATTTTTCAGACTCCAAGTGACAGACAAACCTTGATTGTTTTCATTCATGCGATTGTTTGCCTAGAGTGGGCAGCGGAGTACAACAGTCGAGTGGTGGACCCTGCGGCCCTGCAGGCTGAGGTCGACAGTTACATGGCGGCTTTCGACCGAGCAGAAGCGGCTCGACTGGAGGCCGAGAAACAGACAGAGGACGATGACGGATGGGTCACTGTCACCAAACGGTACGTCATCAACAACTTTGAAACTAATCATTATACTTTTATGTTAAGATTTTTTTAAAGTTTTGTTAGTTTTTTTTAAGCTGGATTGTTTGCCATGTTTAAACGCTGTTTTATTCTTGTATTGAGTGAGTAAAATAATTCTTCATCTCCCACTGGGAGTAAAGTGATTACTTTGTCTCCCTAACTTCAAGTGAACACAAATAGGGTACGGTATTTACTTACCAAATACCGCAGTGATTGTGTTGTATGGTAATATATAAAATAAAATAGTTAATTTTAGCTTATGTCACTAGAATGCCAACCTAAAAAAATATCACATTCTTTATATTAATGTTTTCAATTAATATGTCATTGCCAGTAAATATAAGAGACATTATAAGGCAAAAAAGAATATTTATCCTTTTGTTAGAGTATTTTACTTAACTCCTCACTTAGTTTTTTGACTTATTGTTTCCAAGGCACGTGATGATGCATTACTTTCAGCTTTACTTAATGAATATACTTTCCAGTTACAGTCACAAGTTTTCCCACTTCCAGAATTGATCTGCTGGGTACTGTTAGTATGTCACTTGGTTTAGGATAGTAAAATAAGGGGGATGGTCCTTTACGGTGAAGAAAACTAACATAGAATTCATTTTCATCATTTTTCTGAAGAAAACAAGCAAGCCACCACAATTTGTCATAGACCACTGTATCATATCCAGATTCAATTTTTTGTAAGTTTGAAGGTTTTAAGTAGTCGTCTTTTGTTACAATTTCTTCTGTTTTAATTTGTGTACTTGATTAAAATGGCTTTTTGATTAGACGATTTTCATAAACTGGTATTAATGTGTGGAGTTTGTGAGTACCAACAATTGTTTATGATTCATCAAATCTTGGAAAAAAATTCTTTTCAGTCTAATTTTACTCTTCAAGTATGCAGTATTCAAAGTCTATTCCAGAAATATGCTCAACAGTAAACTCATATAGCTGCTTAAGGTGTTAGAATTTGATCAGCGTACGGTATGGCCTTTGCAGGCTAGCTTTGGAAACTAGTCTTTTGACTGTTATTATAAACATTATTATAAATAATTTAATATTTGAGGTTGGCATTCTAGTAACATAAGCTAAAATTAAGGTTCAGGGCACTGGTTGATTTGACATGGAATGACCCCTTAATACACCCAAACCCCTTCTGAAAGGTGCTGGGCAGGATAGGTGTAGGTGTAGAAGGGGGAATGGTGCGACAGAAATATTGGCGATTGCTGGGAGATATCAGTATAGTTCTTAAGGAATGAAATAAAGTTGAAAGGGAAGACTTTGGTTATGAGTGGTTAAATTCCTTTACCACATTAATGTGTTTCACTGCTGGCACATAAATGAGCCAAGTCACTGTTTTAGCCAGCATTACTACTATAAAATCCTCTGCTGTGGATGACATAAGTAATGCTACGTACAGACCAAGCACAGTTGCTACAGTTGAGCTGTTTCCCCCATACACAATGACAAAAGTATCTAGCCACTGAAATAAGCTGGTATCTCATAAATTCATCGTTTAATAATGGTGAATCATGGCTCATGTATGTGCCCCTGAGCTATTTTGATATAACCTGCAGGTTCATGTCTTCTGATATTTTAACAAACAGCTCATTCGTATTTGAGCCAGATGGACTATATTTTGGGAATAATTTCTTCATGGTGATAATGAACCTTGTTAAAACAGGACCTGATGGTTCCATTCATAACCCTCCAGTAAACAGTACACACAGTTTTTAACCTTAGGCCTACCTTTATATATGAAAAGTTGAAATGTTTTTGCAAAATTCAAGCATAGGTCTAGAGTTAGAAAAATTATGAATAGTTTTTTTTTACATTTATTGCAATTGAATAAAGTTTTAATTTCTTCTAGATATAATTATTGTATTAACACATTCGCTGTGTGTGTGTCCCAATATCAGGACATGCGTGGTGATTCCCGGGTGCGTGTGTCCCAATCTCGGGCATGAGGTCGGCCGACACAAAAGCAGCTGCGTGGCGGCTAGTGAACAACTTGGAGCGCTGCTATTGGCTGTGCCCCCTCTACAGTAACCCCGCCCACCTGTCGTACTGTCCGTTTTGCGGTCCGAGCGCGCCTTATTTTTTAGCGGGGTTTTAATTTCACGGTTGTTTTTGCGACATATTTTGAGGCGGATTTCCGGTGTTGTTATTGATGTGCAGTATTGAATTGTACTTTTCTGTGATTATTTGTACTATAATATGTCAGGTTCATTGAAAAATACATAAAATATGACGTCCTGGAATTACTGGATGATTCGAGTGTCAGTGACCTTGAATACCGTCCACCTAACAACATCCCTGACAGCGACGAAACTAGAGCCGAGGAGTACACCGAGGCGCTAATTTCGCGTTTTCGCGCTAGTATGGCACTTTCACAACAATATAATGAGTTGTGAAAGTGACAGTAGTGATAAAAAGCGTCAAATATCACATCGCTTCGTTCCCGGGTGCTGATGTCCCGATCTCGGGCCACAAACTTATTACGTCACAGATGACGTCATAGGCCAAGGGGAATTTTTTTGGACACCATTTTGCGGCAAACAACATCATAGGTAAATGATTCTGTAAAAAAACTTTTCAGCATGACTGAAAGTTTAAATATTTTTTCCCCGCAGCGAATGTGTTAAATAGTGTTGGTATCTGAATCAACAAGTTTTCTTGAACCATTTAACTCTGTGTATTTACTCTTCTAGTGGTCGGAAATTAGACCCTTCAACTTGAAAGATAGAATACTTTCATGTTAGTGTGCCTGATAGTTATTTGTTTTTTATTTTTGTTTCAATATTTAGTGGCAGAAATCCAGGATTTGCCAGAAAAGAAAGTGTGGAGAAAAGGATAATAGGTAAAGAAAGGAAGAAAAGGTCCAAGAAGCAACTACTTAATTTCTACAGATTCCAAATCAAAGAATCTAAAATGAATCGTGAGTAAATTTTAAAAGGTTTATATTAGGTTATGTTAGTACATAATATACTCTCTTTGTATAAAAATGACTATGGGATTAAGTAAGTATTATGTAAGTGTGCGGATATCCGAAAATTTGGATATGATTCAGATCGGGTCGGATATTTGAATCCGATCACGAGGGTTTTATAACTATACGGTAAGACTGACTAGATATCCGATTCTTTGGAATAGACTGCATATTTTGGGGTAAATTTTAAAGAGGATCAAATTTTAATGTTTGGAAAGTGATCCAAACAAAATAGTCACTGCTGATGAAAGAACAGTAGTGTCAGAAGACATCACAAAGCAAAAACGACACTTTGAAATGCGACGGTTGCGATTGCGGTTACAACAACATTTGATTATAGTGGTATGCATCAAGCGAAGTATTTCATTAATGCCTGACAAAATCATAGTTGTCAGGCATTAATCTATATATATAAAGGAGAAGGGGTTTTCTATCGGACAGCGAATCTCCAATACTATAAGGCCTAAACAGTTGAAATTTGGCACATGTGCTCCCCTTGGGTCTTAGATGCACACTAAGAAACGGTTTTACAAAATTCCCAAAGGGTTTCGCCCTATGGTACTTCAAGGTTTTAATGTTAAATTATAGGGAAGGATATAAGGTTGTCATGGCAACCTTAAAAAGTATGACAAATTAAATCCTAAAAAAGACAGGGGAAGTTTTTATGTTTTTCCACGGGTGAAACCGTGTTTATCAGCTAGTACTTAATAAAAAGAGACACATTATTTAATAAAAATGTAAGGCTTTCCCTAAATATGAAGTCATTGGTGAATCAAGTATTATATTTCATTCTTTTATCTAATGAACAAATTTATGTTGCATTGAAAAAGGAATATTTAAGTAGCCTAATCCTGAAATTGCTATTGACCTAATAACCCCAATATATTTCTTATTCTTAACAATTAATTGGTTAGTAGGCTTTTGAGAAAACTTAGAACCGCTAATTACGCCGTAAAAATCTGAATCCGGTATCATCCATTCCATACCAGTTGTTATCCGATTCAATCCAAAAATTTACTATCCGCACACCTCTAAGTATTATGTTAATGACCCCCTCCCCTCACCCTCAATTCCTCCCTCCCTCAAAATATTATATGACAATATGACTTCTTTCTTTCTTCTTACTTCTGAAGAGTCGTCCCAATGAACCACGTTGTGGCATGAGGCTAGTCAAAAGCTTTCTAGACAGGGAAATAGCTTAGGGTTTTCCTAGAAAAACTCTGAATTACAAATAATTTAATATGAATAGACCCCATTCAACAAGATAGTTCTTAAGTTTAAGTTTGAATCTGTTTCTGGAGCTTTTGGAAAAATTATTTTACCCCTGCCTCTCCAGGTTTTGACTCTAAAAGTTTTAAGTTGTGCTTTGCAGACACACCTATAGAGGGTGTCTATAAAAGAACGCCGGGATTTAAAAATTCATACCCTAATAACTATAGAAGATAGCAAAATGTAGTTAATTTCTCTGAAGAGTAGCTCATCAAGTTTTACTGATACTAATTGGGAATGTTTTTGTCAAGATGTGGCAGCGCTGCGGAGTGTTAACCTTTAAACAACGTGACGCGGCTGACAATGCTGTCAGTATTGACGCAATATGGTGACGCCGCAACAAAAGGCTCAATGCGTTATTTGGTTATTAGAAACTAAATCTGTTGTTACGGTATAGGGAAACTTTCTAAAATTTGTGATATTAACCATCTCAGGCAACAAATAATCGTGTGGCAACTGTCCCCTAAGACATACTTGTTAGGACATGGGAAGAGGTGGAATATCGTTAAGACGTGAACTGTGCCACTACGGAGCTCAAAGTGAACCTTATCAAATTGCTAAAAAAAAACTTGAAAATGCAACCTTTCCACTCATGTATTATACATTTATATGAGTTTTTTACTTCATTAAAATATTTTACCTTAAAACCCCAGAGTTCTTTTATAGATACTCTGTATTTCTATTTGCAGTGTTACTGCTACGTGCTGGTTGTAACATACAATTAGCCATGCTATATGGAATACATTAAAGCCTCAGGGATGTACATGCTGGGTTTGGTCAATATGTTTAAGTTCTTAAAATAGTCGGAACAGTGTTTATTGTTAAGTTTTAATTCATTACTTTACTCTAATTATGACTTTAATTTTTCCAGACCTCATGGGATTGAGACAAAAATTTGAGGAAGACAAGAAGAAAATTGCCTTACTTAAACAAACACGAAAGTTTAAGCCATTTTAGTGTAATTATATATCAATAATAACGTATGTATTTTTTACTTAATCTGATGTTTCCTTAAGAATCGTCCTTGTAATAATCTTCCAGAATTATTCAATTCAACGAACTCTTTTGCATGGTTGATTTTTAGAACCGCTCACAATTCGAATTTGTTGTATTTCAACCGTGGTTTGACGCACGTGGTACACTAGCGTGACTTCTATGCGCTCCAGGTAACTTTTGTCAAGAGTGGCCAATTAGGTCACTGAATCACCTTTAGGGTCGTTGAGAAACGTCTCATCCGATGACGGCGGCATCTGTGGCTGTGCGGTTTAAGGCGCTACACTGATGAGTGTACCATTGAAACCGTTCGGAACATTCGTGGTATGATCAGCCCCTATCAGGTTCGCAAATGTATGGCTCAGTTGGCAGGAGGGTCCACATAAAAGGTGGACACATCGCATATTGATGAAAAGTATGGACATAGCCAAAAAATTACTCCAAAAAAAATTCAATTAAAAAACTTAGGATAAAAAAGTAACTATCTTAGGACACTAAGGGGTTAATCAATACAATTGACTGCACAACTACAAAATGGGTTGCTTCTTGATGGGATAAGAAACAATACTTTTTGAACTAATCCAATGTTTAAAATATTTAAAATTACGACATTTCAGAGGTTTACACAATAAGTATATGATGTGAGAAAAATAAATAAAATGTTTGCAGGGTTTTCATTTATTATTTTTGTGGGCTGACAAGAGAGTAACCTCCACTCATGTGTTGCTTGGGAAGCAGCAACAGTATTGCCATAATTTACACATCAGCATATGTAGTGACCCATTACATTTCTAGCTATGTGAGGTGAATTTTCATTCTACTGCACGTTTACAACCTGAACACCTCAGTTAAAAATGCCTCCAAATGAAGAGGTGCACTGTGATTTTAGTTTTTGTTTAAAAAAAAACACTAATCAACCAAAATTTTTCCCTAGGTTCTGTTTATTGTGTGTATGGTCCTAACATTATGAGTGAAGGCGCTGTTTGTCAATTGGTATGATTTTTTATGTGGTAGAACAAACATTGACAATATTGTCAGGAGTGGTAGGCATTCTCTTCTCAACTTTATAAACAAAATTGATGAAAAAAAATCACGAGAAATGTTGATTCAGAACCATGGACCATCCGATTATTTCCCCAACATTTCTTGGCGTCTACACAAGATATTGAACTAAACAGAATACAGAATTAATTTTGGTTGCTAAGTGCTTTTGAAATCAAATCGTAAACATACCTTCAATTTGGTGACACTTTCAATTGATGTTATAGTTAGAAAATTTGTGAAAATTATCTGCCTCACATAGCTAGAAGCGTTATTGAGTGCACTTTCTGGTGTGTAAATTACAGTGATATCACGCGGCTACTCTCCGAGGTACATATGAGCGGAGGTTACTTCCTATATGGCTGTCGTATTTATTATATATCTAAATATATAACATGTTAAATGCTATATTTTACATTCAAATAAAAAATATTTTAGAAATGACCTCTTTCTAATAATTTTTTTTAACTGGCAAAGTTTTTTTCAGTTTTACAACTGGTTATGAGTAAGTAATAATATTAAAGTTTTTCTAACAGCTGGGTAAGACATTTTGGGGATGAATACATTAATAAAATACCAGTTCCTTGATATATGTATATGAAGGAAGATGAAAATATATGTTAGCAGGGTTTTTATTAAACATTTATTTATTGTTTCTAAATATAACATCTAATAGGTTAAATAATTCATTTGAATAAAAATAATTTTAAATAATGTATACCTATATATTATTTTTTTCAACTGATAAATTTTACTACAATTTTACAACTGGTTACGAATAAATAGTGGTTAAGTTTTATTAAGAGCTGGCCATACTAGTTTTGTGGTCGGTTTTTCTTGAGGGAATATTTTTGGCAGTGAGAATGAACGTCTTAGAGAGTGCTCTTATAATGAGTATTTAAGATAGCCTAGCTAAAAAGGCTGTACAAGTGCACCTGTAACTGTTTGAGGAACAATACTCTCTGAGTTAAATGAATTCAGTTAAGTGCTGCAGACAGTAATACTTCTCAGTGCAACATCAGTACTGAAGTATCAAAACTTTTAAATTGTTGTTTGCTTGTAGTTTGATATTAAGAGTAAATTAAATGTAAAATAGGTGCTATACAAAATCGTATATCACTAAAAATCAAATCTGTATAGTGAAAATATTACTGAGCTCCAAGCTTTGTTTTGGTAAACCAAAAATAGATCTAAATCAATTCATGTTTTAATGGGTTTTATTGTGATTTCTTGCAATTTAGCTGTCCTATCTAGAAAATCAAATTTTCAGATGAGACTAAGCTGGTTTTCTTTCATTAATAAAGCTTATTAGAGGTAGTGACTGACATGATGAAGCTTGAGCTTAAGTTTGGGCATAGGAGGGGCGGAAAACATCGATGACATGGAAGTAAACAAAGCCATGAGATTAAGGGCGGAATTCTAAGACCTCACTCAAGCGAGCCCTCACTCAAACAACACTCAAACAACACGATCCGTTGTTCATTCAATGTTCAGTGTTGTTCGGGGAATGGTATCACAGCTGATTTCAAATTGCAACCAAATAAAAGTTGTGATGCAAAGGCTTTTAGATAAAAAGCATATTGTAGATTTACCGCTTGAAATATATGTATAAATAAACAAAAGAAAGTGAATTAAAAGAAAGAAAGGAAGGGAAATCAAATAAATTTACATTTAGGTGTTAATTCTTATTTACACATTTGATCTAGTTAAAATGAACTTTCTGATATTATATAATTGTAAGTTAGTGGAACGAACGATCTTGTTAAGTAAAAATAACTCAAAAAACGCACGCTGAATCCGTATTTAATATCAAAGGTTACGCAATCACTTTTGAGCCAATTTTTTTAAATAACCACGTAAAAACGTAGCTACGTCAATTAGACACACATGCATGGTAGGTCATATAAAAATGTTAATGAAACTATTATTATCCTAATTCTTAACGATTGTAGCTCATACTCTTAAAAATACTTTTTTAACTCAGGGGCGACCGTTTTGACGCTCGGCGCCCGTCTAAGGAGCAAATATATTCAGTTACGATAATATTTGTTTGCTGCAACACGCTAACGATAATCGTACATTGCGACGCCGCACGACAGTATTTGACTACCGTGCTCTGTTCTTTCCTGACTGAGTCCGTACTGTGTGATATTACGTATCAGAGTATTCTGGTTTAGAGAAGAGTCATGCCGGAAAAGAGTCATGCCGGAAAAGAGTCATGTTTTTTTAGTGTTTTGTCGGGGTTTGAATATTACGGGTGACAACAGCCTGTTTTACCAAGTCCTCGCTCCCTCCAGCCTGTGCCTTGCCTGCGCATCATGGGCGGATTTCTGGGGGTGCCAGCGGGTACCTGATGACACCCTCTGATGTTTTGTGGTTTTGTTGGCAGTGAAGGGGGAAATGTTTTCAACATAACTTTGATCGAGGTATTTGCTTAAATTACAAATGGTTAATGTTAAATAAAATAAGTAGCCTACCTCCTTGGAACGGACCATTGAAATGGGAGTTTGATGTTTGAATGTGAGCCTACAATAGTTAAAACATTAGGTAAGCTGTCACCCCTACATATTTTTACCTAAATCCGCCCATGCTGTGCATCGCCTCGCTACAATGTGCGGCGGGTCAAGGTCGCACAGTCAACTTATGATCAAAAGCCAAAAATCTGTGATTGCAATCATTCTATTAGAAGTTAAATAACCTAAATTTAATTGTAATTTATGATGGGCAATGATTTTGACTTTTAATTTTCCCTTATAATTAAAAAAAATCACTTCCCGATATCATTTGGTCGCCTGGTCTGCGCTCGCTGTGCGCCGTGGCTTCGCGTCCGTCCACCCATTCACGTCCATCCATGTCCGCAACGACGGTCTCAAACCCTGTCACACTGCCAGACGCTCGTCCGTAGGCCACGCCACATATCTCTAGGAAGGAGCAAGCTCAGTACCAGGGAAGGTACTGAGCGCATGCGCATATGCGTATATGCGCATGCGCGAGCCACCTTCCGCGTCTGCGGACATTTGATAAAGGCCATGCCACACTGTCGTGGCGTCGCGTCCGTCTAGTATGCGGATGGACGTTTTAAAAAGTCGCTAACCATGCTGTCAAATAGGACAAGTCACCTGACAAGTCACACTGACGTATCCGGCGTAGCGTCGCGTCCGTCACGTCCGCCGACGTCGGACTGGTCCTCCCCAGGTATTAAGCTTACTCCTTCCTAATAGGAAAGGTGGCGTGGTCTACAGACGCACGTCTGTTGTGTAACGGGGTTTGAGATTGTCGCGGCGGATGTGGATGGACGGACGGACGCGACGTTAAGGCACTTTGACATGGCCTCAAGAGTTGCTTCAGCCGCGACTAACTACGAACGGACGTCGCGTCGGCGGACGAGATGGACGCGACGCCACGTCGGTTACGTCAGTGTGACTTTTTCTATTTGATAACAGGGTTCGCGACTTTTTTAAACATTCACCCGCATACTAGACAGACGCGACGCAACGGCAGTACGATATGGCCTTAAACGTAGTCACTTTAATTTCCCGAGGAATAGGAAGTCCTCTGAACGAGTCGTCATCATCCCCGTATATCAAGGATAAAATGTGATTCCTCACTGTATCTTTCTGGAATCCATACTGTCTCAAAAATGCACTTTCATCAAACAAAGAAACTGATCCAATTATTTCTTCCTCGGTACAAACAAACAATCTTTACAAATAAATCATCGTTGATATGCTCTATACATGCAATTAAAGCTTCATCCAATATTTCCATGATAAATAATAACTGTACGGATTTTAAAAATCAGATAATCAAATAAATAATGTTTAGGAATATAAAAAAGAAGTAAAAATAACAAATAAATCTGAAAATGAGAAGTTGAGAGCTATACAAAAAATTCATAGTAAACAATAGAAATAAACATAACCTTTAAAAACTCTTTGTTTTGACTTTGATTGACAGAAACAGCTGTGACACCATTGAATACAACAACAGCCGATCCGTTGTTTAAATGTTGTTTGAGTGTTGTTTGAGTGAGGGTACGTTTGAGTGGCGTCTTAGAATTCCGCTCTAAGTTACTAGTCTGGTAGCTAAAAAAAATACTAAACCAAAACAAAATGTGAGGTGATGTTAGAAACAATGTTTTGCTCTTTGAATAACAATCAATAAACAGGCGACAAGTTTTTAGCTCAGAATGTAACACATGACTGACATAAGAAATTCGTAGTTGAATCAATTGATCATCTGTTATTATTTATTTCCCCTCCTTGAAAAATCCAAATTCATCTGGGTTTGTAAATACCCAAGCTTCATCATGTCCTTTACTACCTCTACTTCTACACTTTTGAAAACCTGGATAAGAAACACAAAATCAACCCCCATTTAGTTAAAAGAGCTAGTAACTTTTGGAATACTAGATTTTACCTGTGGCTTCGCCCACATTCAAAATGATTTGAAGATATTTTCATAATAAGATTCTATCACACTGGTTATATGTACATTTAATATATTCTTAATATTTTTGTTAAAGAAATAATTTAGATAGATTAAAATCAAGCAGCTGGTAGTTAGCTTAACAATTGGATACGTTGTTATAGCAGACTTACATAAAATGACAAACAAACAACTGGCTGTTGAATAACATATTGTAACTGATTTGTGTAGGACATAGAATTTTAAATGCTGTTTTTTATCTGTTATTTATCAGTTATTTAATAACAAATTATCTGGACCTCACTCAACATGAACCTGAGCAACCAGAATGATCACAACAACCATTAACTAATTAACCTTTAGTAGAGCATCTCTTGGGAAGACCATGATGATCTCTGAACTTCATTACTTTTTGTTGGCTTCTTCATTTTTGTAACCTCATTGAACTTCATTAATATTTATTTTTTTAACTTCCATTGAGAAAAAAAATTAGACCATTCTTATTTTCAATTCGACTTTTTGATACCAATTAAGTTGTTTATAATCCAGAAAAAAACTGGAGAGATTCTGCCTTTATTATTCTAGTTAAGTGGGAGTTTTCTCCAGTGCACACTGTACACATGTGGCGGATCTACGTATACTGCGGGGGTAGAAAATGGTTAAGGGTTAACCTGTCCCCTCATTCTTTGATTTGAGATTCTTTGATTTTAACTCAACATAAAAATACTAAAATTAGTGCCATTTTTGTCAAATGATCAGTTAATTTGTTTCATTTGATTGTTATCATGGTAAAAGATGTAGTACACAGTGTTAAATTTATATCCCTGAAATTTAATGCTACATTTAGTCTCAGAAATTTCCATTCCAATTGTACCCTGTCCTTTGGACAAATAAATGTTTTACTGGTCAAATGATCAGTTGCATCAATTTCAACAACATACCATTTAGTTAAAAAAATATTACCAGCTACTTAACCAAATATCACCATTCCTTTCCAGCCTATCTACTTGCCAAACATGGTTTCCTACAATTGAACTTTCTCTACTTCAACTATATGCTCAACAGTGGCATAAATAGGATTGTAATTTTGGGCAGTGATGAAGAAGACACTATCCGCCCAAAAAACTCACTAAACGAATTAGTATTTTAGAATATTATTGTAAGCCTTTAGGGGCTTGATCAATCACCCGGTCGACCCTCTTATTTACGCCACTTGTACTAAAACAAAATAACAACTATATAAAATTTCCAATTAAATAATAATAAATTACACAACAGACAATTTGTAACGTGTCGTCGGTTCCGCCGCGGGAGGTTAGTATTTGATGGTGGCCGAGATGGGGAAGCTGCGCCGCATGCCGAGGCACTTCTCGCGGTCGATGAACAGCGAGTTGACCTTGATGTGCAGGTCCTGCTCCAGGTTGCTGCGGGTGCGCAGCAGCTGCTGGTGCTGCGCCTCGGCCTCCTGCAGCTTGCGGTGCAGGAACTCCACGCTGTCCCCCAGCTCCTGCACCTCCTGCACCAGCCTGCCGACCACCGGATCACAACTTTGAGGATCAATAACTCCTAGATTAGGTGGGAAATTATGGACAGGATGAGCAGGCTTACCTTTGAAAATGTAGGCATCCCAGTGGCTTTGAAATTCTACTTTTGTGTGTGTGTGCATTATGTGTTCTTTCTGTGATAAGCCTGCTCATCCTGTCCATAATTTCCCACCTAATTAGGCAAAAAGTTCTTTCCAAAGCAAGTCTTAACTCGTTAACTCCTAGATTAATAAGTGAGCTTTTGTAAGAACTAGGCAGTTCTTGTAAAAGCTCAGTTATTAATCTAGGAAAAACCTATATGTAAACCATAAAAATCTACTCACTGGAAGATGTGAGGTAGCCAGTAGGAGATTAGGCAACCCTTTGCCCACATAATAGAAATGCATTATGTAGTGGGGAGAACACTTAATATTATTGCAGCCCTCCAACTTCTGCCAGAAAATATGTATTTCTTTAAAAAAATGTTCGTAGATGAATTGTTTGATTTAATTCTTTCAAGACCAAAACAAATAAACTTCATTACAAAAAATTATATTTTTTTAGCGAATTTCCCCTATAGGGAAGAAGCTATTACCGTAGGTCTCATGGTAAGACCTAAGCCCGAGACCATGTTAACTTTACGTTTTGGGGCCCCCAGAAGCAAAAAAACACCATTCGTTCAAATTTGTATATATATATGTGTGTCTGTAAGCACGATAGCGCTCGCAAAAATGGTCCGATCGGAATGAAATTTGGCACAGGGGTGTAAAGTAGTAATTATTCGGATGAGTTCGAAAACCAGCCCGATCGGACCACTGGAAGGGGGGGTAAAGGGGGATAAACCCCCCCAAAAATGGGTTTTTTGGGGTTTTCACATAGAAAAATAAAAATAATCCAATTTTGGTTAGCACCATTGAATTCAGCTCAAAAAAGCAAACAGCAGCAGTATATTGAATCACTACTTTTTCAACCATTGCTCTTTGCCCATTGGTTACCGAGATACTGAAAGTGGTAAACACAGTACGTTGTCCCAATGTTAACCTAATGGAGAATAAGTAAAATTCTATATCTCGCTTATTTCTCAACATATCTTAATAAAACTTGGTTTGTGGCTTCATCTAGATGAGATTTAATGTATTTTAGTCTAAAATCACCGCAATTTCCATTTTTGTGGCGGCAAACCTGCATACTCATTCCCCATGTTATTCTTATGGAGATTACGAAAACACGTCACTATCTCACTACATTGGATGGAAGTATTTTTTGACATTTGAAATTCGCTGAGTATGCAGGTCTGCTGCAGCGGGGGTATTTTTTTATCAGTACCGTATTCAAATTTGCACATTCTTAAAGCTGAAAAAGTCTACATTTCCCTTACGCTAGGCACTAACATGATCAAAACTTTAATTTATTAAACTGTTGCACATAAAGTGCTGATTTTACAAAATTTAAAGGTGATCACGTGAGTTCCCTGAAAGCCTCAAATTTATCAGCAAATGGTGTTGGAGACAAAATTCCACCAAAAGCTCTCTTGATATGTACTATGAAAGAGCTGTTAAATCAAATATATCCCAGTTCATAAAACATTGTTTGGTCCCTCACAAAACCATCCTTCCTCAAATTGGTGGCAGTCATGCTACCGCAAATTAAAATGTGGCCCAGTATCGTTCATGAAATATATAAACCACATTCATCTTATAATCAACAAGGGTGGGTCGGACAATGAAACAGTACCTGGTGTGAGCTCCGTCGCGACACAGCTCCACGTCGCGCCGATGACTCCGTGCCTCCAGCCTCGTCTGCGCCACCTTCAGTGGATTGCTCTTGTCCATGATCGCCTTGCGGATCAACTCTATGCTCTTCTCCACGTCAAAGATCTCCTGTTGCACCTGCAATCACAGATTTTAATGTTAAGATCTTAATTGTTTACTTTTGACTTAACACAAACTTTTTCATTTACATTGAGAGGACCAAGTGTTTGAGATGCTGAGAGATGGTTTTAGCGAATTTCCCCTATAGGGAAGAAGCTATTACCGTAGGTCTCATGGTAAGACCTAAGCCCGAGACCATGATAACTTTTCATTTTAGGGCCACCAGAAGCAAAAAACACCATTCGTTCGAATTTTTATATATCTATCTATCTATCTATCTATCTATCTATCTATATATATGTGTGTCTGTCAGCACGATAGCGGCCGTAAATATGGTCCGATCTTAATGAAATTTGGAACAGACATGTAAAGTGGTAATCGATTGGACGAGTTCGTGAACCAGCCCAATCGGACGACCGGAAGGGGGGTAAAGGGGGATAAACCCCCCAAAAATGGGTTTTTTGAGTTTTTCACATAGAAAAATAAAATTTATCGAATCTTTGTTGGCACCATTGAATTCAGCTTAAAAAAACAAACAATTCAGTGTTTTGAATCATTGCTCTATGTCCATTGGTTACCGAGATATTGAAAGTGGTAAACACAGTACGTTGTCCCAATGTTAACCTTATGGGGAATAAGTAAAATTCTATATCTCGCTTATTTTTCAACGTATCTGGATAAAACTTGGTTTGTGGCTTCATCTAGATGAGATCTAATGTATTTTAGTCTAAAATCCCCGAAATTTCAATTTTTGTGGCAGCAAACCTGCATAATCATTCCCCATGTTATCCTTATGGGAAATAAAAAAATTACTTTTTTTTATATTTCTTGACAAAACTTGGTATATGGCTTATTCAACTTAAGATCTACTAATTAATTAATCAAAACCAACCAGTTTTAACATACCTGTTGCAGCAAACCTGCATACTTATTCCCCATGTTATTCTTATGGAGGTTACAAAACATGTCAAATCTCGCTAAGTTGGATTGAAATATGTTGTTTTGCATTTGAAATTCGCTGAGTATGCAGGTCTGCTGCAATGGGGGTATTTAAAAGGTTGAAATACTACAAGAAACAGTTTTTGTATGTTGTGAAAATTTTGTTATGTAATAAGAAACATTTTTGATTAATCATAAAACATAACCGTATGAATAGTTGGTACCTCACTGCCCTCAGGCTTATTGGCCCATTGCAAGGGGCAGTCAAGGGTTTTTAAATACAAAAAAAATCACATGTATTATTGGATGGAGATAACCAAACAACAAACAGTCTTTCCCACCTAAAAAAGTAAACTTTTTTAAACATTAGTGTTACAAAAGCTGCAACTTTCAAACTAGGGAGCATTACCTCTTTAATTTATTGTTGCTCAGAAATTGAGTCTAGTTTGAATGGATGAGAAGCCAGTGCTCTAAATGGGAGTACAGGAAAAATCAAGCCGTATTTACCTTATGCAGATGCATCTGCAGCTTATTCTTAGCCTCCAGCGTTTCGGTGGCGCGGCGCGAGAGTGCGCTGTTGGTGGTGTTCCAGGCGTTCCAGATATTGTTGGCGCACTCGTTGATGAGGTTGTCTGCGTCGGTGCGCAGCTGCGCAGACTTGGCGCGTTCTCCTTGTGACCGCTGGATGATGCGGTTTGAGTGCTCAGCCCATGTTTCTGGCACTGTCACGCTGTCAAATTTTCAATCAGCAGAACATCAATAATAAAACTCACTATCGCCCATGGTTGGTAAGTAAAGAGAATCTAGGCAAATCATTGAATGATTAATCTGATTTACTTGAATGATAAACCTGACTTTACCTTTGTTAATAGATAATAATAAACAATGCAAACTAAAATTACAAAAATATTAAAAATGTTACATAATTTTTCAATGTGTTAACCAGTTTACTTGTTTCTTCACTTTTGTTACATCCATTAAACTATGTCTTTGGTTTTTATTGTGGTCTTTGATCACTTTTCATTCATTTGTCTAAGGCCCAGTATGTATAAAATCACCTAAGAAAAACTCACGTTGGGTCATATTTTTCAATTCCTCCGTAGTAGTTGATGCCACGTGAGTAGTTGTTGAGCTGGTGACACATTGAATCAATGCCGATAGCACCCTCTTTGCTCTTTACATCTGTCTCCAGTTCATGTTGGCAAGCTCGGTTCTGCCTTAACTGTAAAAAGAATAACTCTAGTTAAAAAATACCCTGTCATTATAACTTTTAAAACTCGAAATTATATGTTGATTTTTTGATTATTTGACTATTTTTTATTGAATTAACTATCTTCATAATTACGTCTGTCTGAAGAAAGTAGAGCACTTGTCTGTTTTTGGATCACCATCACATTACCTGCAAGGAGTTAAGGCCTGACATTTTCAGGGTATGTTCTTTTCAATTACAGCTGATGTACCAGACTCTCAGTTTCTTCGGAATCCTCTACTGCCTCTCTCCAGTTCAGTTATAGTGGTCTAGTCTAGTGGCTAGTCTTATTTGATTAACATTGGAATTTTGGACATCCTATGGGGAGTAGCCCAAGCCCTAGAGGATGAAACTGAGAGTCTGGTATAACAGTATGAGGTTATAGTTTTCTGATATTTATTTAATTTTATCCAAACAAACAGCTGATGAAATTTAATTTTTGAATGATTCATTCATTACTGTAACAAATTTAATTAAATTTCAACTGCCCCTAGAGTTCATTTGGTATTATCAGCTAGTTGGCAATAAGACCATAAAGTTTAGACTGATAGTCTACAAGAGTACCTTTGGTGGATTTAGTCTAAAATGGCTGAAATCATTAAATTCAAAGTGTGTAATCTCATATAAACTACTGTGGAAAATCTCAGTAAATCAATGATTGTAAAATTATAACAAACCTCCAATAATTATTACTTGAAAATAGTAACTGTATGTATACATTTAAATAAAAAACCAAATTTATTATTTGAATAAAATATTCCTACTGTAAGCAAAAATATCTTAAAAGCACTAGGTTTTACTGGATTACATAAATGTTAAAATTACCTGTTCTACAACTTTTGAGTGCAATAGTGAAAGTCGTTCTTCACATTTCCTTAAACTTTCGATTTCTTTCAACAATGCTTGTTCTGCCTGATCATGAACCAAATCAATACCTGGAGGAAGAAGGAATATCAAAAGCTTTAATTGTTACACCCTCATAGAACTGTTTTAAACAGCCCCTTGCATAAATCATAAAAACATAGAAAGGCTAGAAATCCTTACATGTTTGTGGGCAAATTATTTTACAAAATTAGTAAAGTAATATTTAAAATTTGACAATATTGAATGTGTTGAAATATTTAAAACTAATCATCCAGTACAAAGGGGAGTTATTATTTCATAAGCAAATTAATTTTGGTATTAGAAAGGTCAATGTAATTATTGACCCTTCTCAGGTCACAAAACTGGTTTTACTTAATTCTATTTATGTTCAAATTACAACTTACTTTTTTGAATTTTTTTTATGTTTTCAAATGATTTTAGTATCAATGACTGATTAATACTTTTCACAGATAAAAAATAAATATAAGAAGGATTTTAATAACATTTTAACATTAACAAAGGATTTTGTAACCCTTCCTTATGAAACAAGGTAATTAACAGCGTTGCGACACCAGTAGTGTCAGCTCGCCTCACCCTGGCGGTTCTCGCGGTGGTACAGACACTCCTGCGCGATGTGCAGTGGCGGCTCGCAGTCCTGCCGAGCCTTCTCCAGTGCGCGCCGCGTGTCCTGCAGCAGGTTGCTCTCGGCGATCATCCGCTCCAGCTCCGTCGCCAGCTCGTTGCGCCAGAAGGTGATGTCGGTGATGCGCTCGCCCAGCCGCCGCCCCGCGTCCCGCTGGCCCGTCTGCGTCTTCTCGTCCGTCTCTCTGCGGTCAACAGTTTTATATTAGTCTCATCGGGTGGTTTGATTTTTTGAATCTGATATCGTAAACAAATGTAAAATGATTTCTCAGTAGAAGTACAAGTGGATTACAAATTAGAGGTAGATTAACAGTTTAACAGTTACAAAAAGCAACACTTCACACCAACATCAGATTCCTAACTAAAACTAACTAAAATAAAATGGATTGCACCTATATTTCAAAAATATATATTTTAATCTTATTACTTGCATAATTATTTTCAAGGCATTTACATGCTTCACTGTGTGGCTGTTCTAATTTCCCACAATATATCCAGTACAATCAAGTGATTCAAAAATATGTTTTCACCCATTTCCCCCTGAAAATTAAGTATCTTAGCAGGGATTAGGGATGGTGGGATTTCTTACATACCCTACATTTTCACACACAAAAAATAAAGCTTTATGTTGGATTAGGAACTGTAAATTGTCTATAATAACATGTCTGATTTAAATTATGAGTCAGTGAAATGGAGACCCTCATAAGGTCACACAGTGCTTTAATACTAGAATGAACTGCATGCTTTAATTAAAAGAGGGAGGTTAAACAGGAAAGTAAAAAAAATGTACTGGGAAGAATCTGCATGTGAGTTTAACTGGAAAATGAAATATAAGAATAACATTTTGGCTTTGTAATTGGTATGAAAAACTATTTTGAATTGACGTGGCACTGCACTATGTTTAAGTTTGAAAATTATGACATCCATAATAGTGGATCGAAGTCACTTTTACATCACCTGTAGCATTACATTCCTACAGCTTTAATGTTTTTTTTTGGCCATCTTGAGAAAGCAAACTTCTGGTTTTTTGATTTTGGTACACTTTTTTCATTACATATTTATTCCTACCTAAATCTTTAAAACACCATTTTTATTGCAATTTGTTCTTAGGAGATATTTTAACTAGGTATATAAGGTGGAATTGTATATACGTTCTAAAGTAATCAGATCCTTCATTGTCAAGTATATTTCCTTAGTTACACGCCTCAAAAGTAATTTCACAAAATTCCTCAACATTCTACAAGCATTTGTCAATGAGAATTGAATGAGTTGTATACTTGTCACTACATAGTCAATACATAATTCATGGTGTTTTTTTTAACGCAACCCAAAACTTTATTTTATCAGTGAATACTTGTCACTACATAGTCAATACATAATACATGGTGTTTTTTTTAACGCAACCCAAAACTTTATTTTATCAGTGAAGGATTATTTCCCCCCCAAGATCCCCGGTTTTGACCCCACTATATTATTTTCTTTGGGGATACATACAAAGTAAGGCCTACAAAAATAATTTACAGGTTATTCAGCACCTCAAAACAAACATAACAACTTTATGCAACAAATTCAAAGACGTACCTAGGAACGGTTAGGAAGATGGAGAGAGCATAACTTTATACAAATGCCAGTGGCGGATTGTTTGAGCACATAATCTAAACTAAATGTGGTCAAACTTAAACAATAGGTTGCATAAAATGTAAAGATCCATAAAACAATACTCATTTCATATTTATATGTGCATTATTCAATCTTAAAAATGGGTTGCGTTAAAAAAAAATACCCTGTATAATGTCATAATAGTTATACATTTTATTTAATAATTAAATTAACTTCATGTTATAAAAGCCTAATATAATTAATTCATAAATATATTTCTCACCACCACAAACTAATTTACTGATCAGGTGTTCTACAGAACTATACATACATTCCATTTATTCATGAACTATCAACTTTCAATCTTTACCTAAAAGCAAAATTAAGGTACCTCATGACGTGGTCAGCATCGAAGCGCAAACCTCTGAGAAGTCGCGGTTGTTGTCGAATCGTAGTGGTTGAACGAGTTCTGCTTTCACTCGTACGGAGTACATAAATTCCTCTATTCCACTGATTCATGAACTCTTTACTTTCAATTAGTATCTCAAAACAAAATTACCTCATGACGCGAACAGCATCGGAGCGCAGTCTCTCTGAGAAGTTGCGGTTGGTATCGGACTCGTTGTAGTGGTTGAGTGAGTTCTGCGTCCACTCGTACGGAGTGTACCGAGTGTAGAGGGCGGCGCGAGCTGCATGCGCCGGGTTGCGTTCCGTTCCTGTCACCAGGTTGGGAAAACGCAACGGCTCAGTCGCCATCCCGCTTGGGCTGCAGGCTGTGTCCACAAGAGCGTTAGTCACCGGCTGGGATGGTCTGCAAAGATAATACAATTTAATATATAATTTTTGGATGCAATAAACTAGTAGTCTATTAACACGTTCGCGGCGGCATGGGAGCGATCGCTCCCATGGAGAACCTTGATGCCATCCTGGTGGGAGCGATCGCTCCCAAGCTGCAAAGGGTTACAATAAGATTTATTTTTAAAACAGGATCTGAGCTTGTAATCTGAAACTTTAACAGCACTGCTCACTAGTATTCTGTGCAGTGGACAGTGCTTCTGCCACGATAGGCGATGCAGTAACAGTAACTATAAGTCAGAGCACCAGGATGGCCCGGAGGAACACAGAAAATCGTGCCGCCGCGAACGTGTTAAGGGCAGACAATAGCAAATTAAGACAGCTTGTTTCTAAAAAATCAATCTAATCTTATTTTTTGGTACAGTAATCAATTTGACAACCCCAGCATACCCAGAAATCTTATGGGTTTTGACCGCTTTCCTTAAGTGTGTTTAGTATCTCTCTTGTAAAATACTGTTGAGGGTTGACAATGCACAAAAATTATTAATAATAAATAGTTTATCAAACAAATAAATAGTCCATCAGTTTCTAATTTTAGCTTTGTTTTAATTTATTCATTATTTATATAAAAATAGCTATCTCTGCAAAGAGCATTGCATATCAAATCAAATCAAAATAATCTTTATTCAATAATTGTATAAGTAAGTATACAATGAATAGAGTCAAGTAAGTACAAGTAATATAGTCCAAATATAAGACACAAATCTTGAAAGGTAACTTAAAATATAAGGCCTGTATTACAACTTGTAACATTTTTATGTACGGGACTGTTTTAGATTTACCTATTATTGATTAGATAATCATCTATAGAATAGAATGCCAAATCAGACAAGTAATTTTTTGTTAATTTTAAAAATTTATTTTTTTTTGCACAGTTTTGATATGCTCAGGCAAACAGTCAAAAAACTTTCTCCCTGTATAATCTGGACTTTTTTCGTAAAATGTTAACCTGTGTCTCTCAACCATACGATTATTTCTTGTGTTGTATTGGTGTCTTTTATTTTCTAATAATGGATTGCTTTTGGTAAACACATACTTTATTGTTTCAAATATATACAAACTGTAAACTGTTAAAATGTTCAGTTGTGAAAAAATATGTTTAACTGAGTCAAAAGTTTTTAATTTTAACATAATTCTTAGAGCTTTTTTTGTTGTATCAAGATTTTATCCATTTTTTTTTTTTGGCCCCATAAATACTTATTCCATATGCAATATGTGAATGTATTAAGGAATAGTAAATTACTTTTAAACTTTCAAAATCACACTGATTTACCATGCGCCCTAGCGCATAGAGCCCACTAGATGTTTTACTAATAACTAAATTTACATGCTCGTCCCAAGACAGGTTCTCATCTATGACCAAACCCAAAAATTTTGTGTCCTGTACCTGGTCAAGGATTTCATCCTCATTAATAAAAATATTGGGAAATAGCTTAATTTTGGCTTGTCTTGTACAAAAAGATATAAAATTAGATTTTTGTGGATTTAATAATAGATTTTTATCATTTAAAAATTCTTTAATCATTGATAATCCAATGTGAGCTGAAACTTCCATGGAATTTTGTGTTTGACCAGAAATAATGACGTTTGTGTCATCTGCATACATGCACAGAGAGTTGTTATTCCCCCAAAACACGCCTGGTAAACCCTTTAAGTAACATAAAAATAATAATGGGCCTAAAATGGACCCCTGAGGAACGCCATGATTTACTGTTAATGTCCGAGACCTGAATTTGTCTTTATATGTAAATTTTGAATTGGTATTTTCCATATAGCAATCCATTTCCACAAACTGTTTCCTCCCTTCCAGATATGATTAGAACCATGAAAGTTCCACACCATCAACTCCGAGAGAAAAAAGTGTGTTAAGTAATTTGTCATGAGCTACGCTGTCAAAAGCTCGGGATAGGTCTGAAAAGATACCAACTACCTTATCTCCTTTATCTATGGATTCAAGTATGGATTTTATGAATTCTATTCCAGCAGTAATCGTAGACCTATTCGATCTACAACCATGCTGTTGTTTATCAAATAAATTGTTAGATTCAAGATAGGAAAACAATTGTTCATAAACTATTTTTTCAAATATTTTTGAGAATGCAGGTAAGAGAGACACAGGTCTGTAACACGTAACATCTTCTCTGTTTCCATTTTTAAATACTGGTATTACTCTGGCAATTTTCAGCTGCTCAGGAAATTTACCATTACTCAAAGAAATATTCATCAAATGTGTCAATGGTTTTATTATATAGGGCAATGCCCTTTTGATGATTGGAATTGGAATTTCGTCATACCCAAAAGAATATTTATTGCTAAATGTCTTTACTATTTTTTCTATTTCTTTTTCAGATACTAAATTAAATTTGAATTTTAGGGAAACAGAGGTTAAAATTGGTAAAGGTTTATTTTGAGGTGATATTGGATCTAGATTTGGAATAATTAACTCATCCACTGCATTTACAAAAAAATTGTTGAAAGCTTCAGTTACATCAGCAAAATTAGTGATGTAGCTCCCACTTTGAAACAATGAAATATTGCCTTTCGTTCCTGACTGAATGCCTGTTTCAGAGTTTATTATATTCCATGTTGTTTTTATCTTATTATCTGATTTTTGAATTTTGTCACTAAAAAATTTTCTTTTACTATCACAAATACTTTGCCTATACTCCTCTTTCTTGTTTTTGATTTGTTGTTTTAATAATTTGTCCTTTGAATGTCTGAATTCACATTCTAAGTTAATGATCTCAGATTTTCTATTTGTGAATTTTTTAATAACTACTTTATAAATGTTGTTGATGATTTGGTACTACCTAACCTGTCACCGAATTGTGAGACTGTAATCTTCCGCTCAATACCAATAACAAAACATTTTACACCAAACCAGTAACTGAGAACGAGTTGATCAATATTATTTCATCACTTCATAATAAATACACTGCAGGTTTTGACGGAATCCCAATACCAATCATAAAGCAAGCCCAAATATTTCTTTTAAAACCGCTGGTTCATGTTATAAATTCTTCCCTCATCTCTGGTATTTTTCCAAATAAACTTAAAATTTCAAAAACTGTTACGGTGCATAAAAAAGGAAACAAAACAGATCCAGCCTATTATCGCCCCTTATCTATTTTGCCAGCAATATCAAAAATTTTTGAACGTGTTATGTATTTGCAATTAACAGAGTACCTTGAAAAAAATAACTTCTTTGTCAATGAACAGCACGGTTTTAGGGTCGGTAGGTCAGTGATAACTGCTGGTAATGACTTTATTGAAACCATAGTTGATGCCATTGATAGGGGAGATAGTGCTACAGGTATTTTTATGGACCTTTCTATATAGAGCCTTCGACAGTGTTTCACACAACTTATTACTGAAATCTCAAATATTCTTGGAATGAAGGGTGTAACATTAAATTGGTTTGAATCTTACATTTCCAACAGACAGCAGTACGTTGAATTAAGATATGTAAATAAACAAAATCAAATGACACAAGCTACGTCCTCACTGCTAACATTAAGGCATGGTGTGCCACAGGGGTCAATACTGGGACCTGTTCTCTTCCTCTGTTACATCAAAGGTTTGCCTTCCATTCTATCTGGAAATCAAAGTAAAATGTGTCTTTATGCAGATGATTCCAACTTAACTGTTACAGGTAAATCAGTAGATGAAGTGGAAGTACTGGCCAAAAATAATCTTCTGTTAATTAATAACTATTTCTCTTCTAAAAATTTGCTAATAAATTTAAACAAGACCAACACCATATCATTTCACACAAAACAAAATAGAAAAAAAACCGAGTCCAAATATTAATATAAATGATCTTAAAATTTCTCAGTCAAATGAAACAAAATTTTTGGGATTGGTATTGGATGAAAACTTTACTTGGAACAATCATGTAACAATGCTACAAAAAAAAGTTTCTTCAGGTTTATATGCCCTCACAGCTATGTCTAGATATTGCTCAATAGAAACACTAAACATGATTTACTATGCACATATACATTCCCATATATCCTTTGGCATTGTGTTATATGGCGCAACTAGCAACAAAAATTTATCAAGCATTTTAAAAAAAAGCATTAAGAATAATTATGAATTTGAAAAGAAGGGATTTGATAAAACATTTTTTTTCAAAACTGGGTATTCTGACTATTTATGGCTTATACATTCTTGAGACAGTCATGTTTGTAAGGCACAATGGTGACAGGTTACCTAGTTTAGGATCAAATCACAATACAAGGAATAGAAATCAGTTAGCTGTAAAAAAACATTCAACGGAATTATATTATAAGAAACCAAGCTCTGCAGGAATAAAATTTATAAATCATGTTCCTACGGACCTCCTTTTGATCAAAGATAATTGTAAATTTAGGAGGTGATTAAAATAATTTTTAATTGGAAAAGCATTCTATTCCTTTGATGAGTTTAATGAGGCCAATTTTTAAGTTTTAAGTGTTATGTAATTTTTTTGTAATAGTATAATTATTGTACTATTGTGATTGACGCCATTCTACATTTGTATAACTAGTATTCTAACAATTTGTACAAATAATGAATAAAGGTTATTTGAATTTGAATTTGAATTTGAATTACTTTAAAGTTTAATGTGCTTTGAACTTAATGCAACTTACTGTCATTACATTACATTATACTATTACATTCCATTGTTCTAATAATTTTTGTTCAAAAGCCAAAGAGATTATAGAACCAAAGATAGGTAACAATATTAAATTCTAAGAACAATAATTCTGTTTGATGAGGTACTTTGATTTATAATCAACCAATAGACATACGCCCCTTTAAATAAGTTTGAACTTTAAAACAAACTTCCTTTACAACTTCCAAAGTAACATAGAAGACTGACTACAGAACTTACAGCGGGACGACCTCGACGTTCTCGTATCCCATGGTGGGGCGCCAGGGGTGGGGCCGCGGGGTCTTGTAGTAGTTGCTGACGCGGAGCGGGACCAGTGGCCCCGCCACCTGCTCCATGCAGGGCGGAGCTCCCGCCGCGCTCCATGGGTGCAGTTGCTGTCAAAGAAAATAGACGTCAAAGTGGAGAGAGACTTCCAAGGCTAGATACATGTAAAAATGAATCTCATGAAACTGGTAAATAAGTCACTTTATGAACTTGAAGTTTAGTGAAGAAAGGGAAAAATGTGTGCTCCTTACAATATAAGTTTTGAAACATTAATACAGTAACTTTTTAAAACGCAAGATAATTTAAAGTTAGTGACAGTTTTTTTTAACTTTTACTTTATTAAACACACCATTTAAATTATAAATTTCACTAATCATTAAGAAAATCTAAAAACCTAATCTGGAATCTAATTATCCAACACCTAAAAAAATCATCAGATTCAAAATTTATTTTTGGAATGGGTATAATTTTTCCTTTAACCATCAAACATAGGCGTGTGCACGGTGGGTACCATGGGTGCCTTGGCACCCACGGCTGGCCTAAGGGGGGCGCCAAAATGGCAAAAAATGTATTTTTTATTAAAAAAATATAGAAATAAAAAAAGAAGACAGTAATTCAGTAAAAATTATGGCCCGGTAAAAATCTATATTTTTTATAAAAATATAGAACATTTACAAACCATAGAAAATATTAGTATTTTGTTTGCAGCATGTTACTAGGCGACTTAAGATGATACGGCGCGGGCGCGGCGCCAATGTTATCATTTCAGCCGAGTCTTTCAGGCTCGTTCACACGCTAATTGCGATTTCTTAGAAACGAGAGGCCAGATGTAAGAACATACCCCTTCTCTCTCCAGAACATAAATATTATGATTGTAATATCGCGGTTGTCATTTTCGAGGTAGATAATAATTTAGATTAATTGTAGTCTGTTCTTGACATTTGTAGAGAGCACTCCCACGTAAATTTAGTCAGCGTATCACATTATCTGCTGATATGGATAATAATTGTTTAATATTATTAATTCCAAACCATCCAGTTATCATTTTAGTGATTAGTGAGCTACAGGAAATAGTCTAATTTTAATATGTCGAAAAAAGTGTCAGGTTCTGGCTTTCGGAAAAAGGCCAAGGAAAGGATACGGACAACTCATAGGAGTTCTGATTCTAATTCACTTGCTTCGTTGCTTAAAAGCAAGGAAGAAGAAGTCAACAAAGATAGAACCATAGGCTACCATAGGTAAGTCACAATGAGTGTTATGGTTTTTATTGAAAATGATTAAATATATATATTTTTTTCAATAAAATGTTAGTCCAAAATGTTTTCAGTATGAGCAATTTTAAATAATATCACCAAGAATCTCTGTGGTTTATATTTCATTTGTCACGGAACGATTCGCGTTGGAGCGCGACCTAAATCGCCCCCGGAATTTTATAGTCCCACGCTGGGAACTTCCTGAACAAAACTTGTGTCGCTCGTGCTTTTCGCATTCGCTGTGTCCGGGTCAAGGGTCTATTTTTCACGTAAATTTGAGTAACCAACATTATGTTATTTTGACTAAAAGTTAATTCATCAAAACCCATTTACTTTGGTATAGCTTTGACTTAGATAGTCAAAAGATTTCTTGTTGTTGGTCATCACAACTATTAATAACATTGATTAATTACCTGATTTGTCAAAAACCCAATGTTGAAGATTTTCATGTTTGTTAATAGTGTTTTTGTCTCGTCTCATGAATATCCGATACTTATTGGTTGCCTGTAGAACGTTAATAATAATATTCAAAACATAAAAAGTAAGGTACGGTAATAATATAAAATAAGGTTTCTTGAATTAAATTTAGAAAAAGGCCCTATTACCTGATCGTTATTCAGTCAGTCTGCCTGTACCTTAAGGGTTTTAAACATAATTTAACACTCATTTGAACCTTTTAAGGAAGAAACCTTTAAACCTCGTCAATGTATAGGGTGTTGAAGGACCTCTTAATAGTTTTGTATCAATTTTCTGTTGTTCGGTCAACGTTGAACTATTTTTGAAATGGAAGCCACTTTATTTTTCACTTTAACCCATGAAAAAATATGAACCTCATTAAATTTTCCTGAGACTAGCCTTGATATTAATGCTGTTGTGGCCGACTTGTATAAATGGATAAAAATATGATTTTGTTTTGAGTGAAGATCAAAGCGAATAAATCTGTAAAATATTTAAAACAATCCATTATTCTCAGACATCCTGTGCACAGCCATTCCTGTACATAGATCTAGTACAAGTTTAAAGTTTAAAACTACACAAGGTGGTGTGAATTCAGTGACTCAGTCTGTCAACTGTTTCGTTTGGGATAATTGTTTGTAAAATAAATTGTTAATTTACTTTATTATGTTGTACAATAGTCTTTTTAGTTCTTTGCTGTTGCCGTTATCCTTTTAGCGAATTTCCTTAAAGGAATAAGCTATTACGGTAGTACTCATGGTAAGACCTAAGTCCGAGACCATGTTAACTTTTCATTTTGGGGTCCCCAGAAGCAAAAAACACCATTCGTTCGAATTTTAGCGAATTTCCTTAAAGGAATAAAGCTATTACGGTAGTACTCATGGTAAGACCTAAGTCCGAGACCATGTTAACTTTTCATTTTGGGGTCCCCAGAAGCAAAAAACACCATTCGTTCAAATTTATGTATATATATATATATATATATATATATATATATATGTCTGTTAACACGATAGTGGCCGTAAATATGGTCCGATCTTCATGAAATTGGTACAGACGTGTAAAGTGGTAATCACTCGGACGAGTTTGTAAACCAGCCCAATCGGACCACCGGAAGGGGGGGTAAAGGGGGATAAACCCCCCCAAAAATGGGTTTTTAGAGTTTTTCACATAGAAAAATAAAATTTATCACATTTTTGTTGGCACCATTGAATTCAGCACAAAAAAACTAACAATTTAGTATTTTGAATTACTGCTCTCTGTCCATTGGTTACCGAGATATTGAAAGTGGTAAACACAGTACGTTGTCTCAATGTTAACCTTAGAGGAAATAAGTAAAATTCTATATTTCGCTTATTTCTCAACATATCTTGATAAAACTTGGTAAATGGCTTCTTCTAGTTCAGATCTACTAAATATTGAATTAAAACCAACCAGTTTTGATATACCCGTAGCAGCAAACCTGCATACTCATTCCCCATTTTATTCTTATGGAGCTTACAAAAACATGTCAAATCTCGCTATGTTGGATTGAAATATGTTGTTTTGCACTTGAAATTCGCTGAGTATGCAGGTCTGCTGCAACGGGGGTATTTATATATATGTATCTATAGATATCTATATAAAGGAGAAGGGGTTTTCTATCGGACAGCAAATCTCCGAAACTATAAGACCTAAACAGTTGAAATTTGGCACATGTGCTCTCCTTGGGTCTTAGATGCACACTAAGGAACGGTTTTACAAAATTCCCAAAGGGTTTTGCCCTATGGTACTTCAAAGTTTTAATGTTAAATTATAGGGAAGGATATAAGGTTGTCATGGCAACCTTAAGACGTCTGACAAATTAAATCCTAAAAAAAGACAGGGGAAGTTTTTTTGTTTTCCACGGGTGAAACCGTGTTGATCAGCTATTATATATATATATATCCATATATATATCTATATCTATATATATGTCTATATATATCTATATATATGTCTGTTAACGCGATAGCGGCCGTAAATATGGTCCAATCTTAATGAAATTTGGTACAGACGTGTAAAGTGGTAATCACTCGGACGAGTTCGTGAACCAGCCAGATCGGACCACTGGGGTAAACCCCCCCAAAATGGGTCTTTTGAGTTTTTTACATAGAAAATTAAAAATTATCCAATTTTTGCTAGCATTATTGAATTCAGCTCAAAAAAACAAACAATTTAGTATTTTGAATCACTGCTCTATGTCCATTGGTTTCCGAGATATTGAAAGTGGTAAACACAGTACGCTGTCCCAATGTTAACCTTATGGGAAATAAGGAAAATTCTATATCTTGCTTATTTCTCAACATATCTTGATAAAACTTGGTAAATGGCTTCTTCTAGTCAGATCAACTAAATATTGAATTACAACCACCCAGTTTTGATATACCCGTAGCAGCAAACCTACTCATTCCCCATGTTATTCTTATGGAGCTTACAAAATCATGTTGAATCTCCCTATGTTGGATTGAAATATGTTGTTTTGCATTTGAAATTCGCTGAGTATGCAGGTCTGCTGCAATGGGGGTATTTATATATATATCTATATGTATGTCTGTTAACACGATAGCGGCCGTAAATATGGTCCGATCTTAATGAAATTTGGTACAGAGTGGTAATCACTCGGACGAGTTCGTGAACCAGCCCGATCGGACCACCGGATGGGGGGGCTAAGGGGGATAAACCCCCCAAAAATGGGTTTTTTGAGTTTTTCACATTAATTTATCAAATTTTTGTTGGAACCATTGAATTTAGCTCAAAAAAACCAACAATTTAGTAATCTATATATTAATACGCAAGCGGTTTTCTTTTCACAGTCCAACCGCAATAACGGCTGAACGGATTTTAACGTTTGAGGTGTCAAATTAAAGGGATTGTTATGTAGATTTGTCATCGAGTCTCAGAATTTAAAAAAAAGGCGTCACTAAAGTACAGTAAAGGGCTGAAGTATCGGAACAGTGGCGCTATTCATGGACATTGAAGCAAGCTCAGTTTACTTTGTTTACAAACTGAACATATGGCCAAGCTCTGAAATAAACCACAGACTGTAGCAATTATAATTAATTTTTTGAAAAGAGCAGTTTTATATTTACAGCTGGTTTGGTTTTGTTTTCAACAGTTTTCATTTTTAAACGATTTATAAGTAATTTAGGTTAAGCTAAATTAAATTAAATTAAAGTAACTTCGCAGTTACCAGTTTTACAATGAAGTTTACGATATCTCATAGTGTTTTTTGAAGTTATATTAACTTGAGAAAATCTATTTTTGGATTTGGTGCACTTATAATGCTACCAATGAGAAGAAGACGAACATTGACTGGTCGGAGGAGTCGGAAAGAACACGATCACAACTGCTGGCATCACCCTCCCGATGTAACATTTGATGCTCCTTCCAACCTCAGACCAATAATGAACTAAAAATGCTTTCATTGTGGTGGGTTGCATTTCAAGAATGAAAAGACTGGTAGAGATAATGCGTTGTTCATGCGTTTTTGCCGTAGCTTGCCTGTAAAGACAGCCGTTCCATACAATATCTGTTTTGGCGATAATTATCAATGAGTTGCAGAGGCAATCCCTAAACAAAGAAAGTCATTGCTCATGGCGCCAATGTTTGTTCTCGGTCAGCTACTTGTCGCTGTTAGCAGAGCTTGATCTTTTGCCATTGTTAGAATATACATTTCAGAAAAAAGAGGACATGGGGAAATGAAGGTGTTCCCTTAAAAATCGTTTACATTTACCGGAAACTCCAGTAGATTAACTTAACATTAAAAGTTTCAATAGTTAAGCCATAATTTTGTTAATGAATTTAGCCCTTTGATTAAACTTTAAAAGTAGGCTTATTATTCTTCATTCTTTTACTATATGATTTTTG
This sequence comes from Flexamia atlantica, assembly GCA_035578135.1. Taxonomy (NCBI): domain Eukaryota; kingdom Metazoa; phylum Arthropoda; class Insecta; order Hemiptera; family Cicadellidae; genus Flexamia; species Flexamia atlantica. The sequence goes on along the minus strand of JAQJVK010000005.1, from coordinate 29,118,072 downwards.
CTCGATTTCGAGCTACATGTTATCTAGTTTGAATTACTGCTCTATGTCCATTGGTTACCGAGATATTGAAAGTGGTAAACACAGTACGTTGTCTCAATATTAACCTTATGGGAAATAAGTAAAATTCTATATTTCGCTTATTTCTCAGCATATCTTGATAAAACTTTGTAAATGGCTTCCTCTAGTTCAGATCTACTAATTATTGAATTAAAACCAACCACTTTAAACATACCTGTAGCAGCAAACCTGCATACTCATTCCCCATGTTATTCTTATGGAGCTTACTAAAAAATGTCAAATCTCACTATGCTGGATTAAAATATGTTGTTTTGCATTTGAAATTCGCTGAGTATGCAGGTCTGCTGCAACGGGGGTATTTATTCACCTCATGTACTCAAATCGTTCTCTAATCATCTAGTAAAAAATCAGATTTTTCATACTCCTGATTTAGTCTGCAGTGTGAATTTGTTTTGAATAGAAGTTGCTTTTATTAAATTAGTGAATTTTTACTCACGTAAATGCCTGTAGGTATCAATATTTCAATATTTTAGTAATTCGCCGTACGCGTTTCGAGAGATTAACCCCTCATCCTCAGCGGCGTTTCACTTCACAAACAATAAGCCCACATATCCGTAGTTGCCAAAAACACGAACAGAGAGTCACAAAATAAATAACACAAATACGACTCGGACACTACACGTAAAACATCGATTTTAAACATTAAATACCGACGTCGGCAACAGAAAACGAAAGACACCATTCCCGGCCGGCAATCGTAGGATATTGAAATATTGATACCTACAGGCATTTACGTGAGTAAAAATTCACTAATTTAATATTAAAAGGTATCAAGGCTGTGTAAATAGTAGAAGTTGCTTATTATATACAAAGATGAATGCGTAGCAATAATAGAAACATCAATTTATAACATAAACAAATATCTCAGTTGTTATTCTAGGCCTATGTATAACACAAGATTGATTGTCTCATTCATAACAATATATATTTACTTCAGTTGCTAAAGTAGGAAATAGGTTGAAGTTTTCAAAGTGTAGCAATGTGATCATAATTAGTGGGTAGCAGTGAGCCGCAATAAGTTGGTGAGTGGGGGGGGATTGGACTGTGAGATGCGGTGTTGCATTTGGGGATGGGATGGGGGCCGCAATTTTCGTGCCCGGCACCCACGGTGACCAGACCCTGCGCATGCCTATGCCATTAAATGTGTAGAGAACATACTCTATATTCAGTGTTCAAACTCTAGAGGGTTAAATTTATTATGCACTTTTTTAACAAATGGTGAAAACTAACTTGAACTTCATTTTATGTTCTGGTGATTTATTACGTGTTTCTTAATTAAATCTAGTTTTATAATACTTACTGAGAACATTACTGTTTTGGCCATTATATTAATTTTTATTAAACTTTCCGACTAGCTTAGATTATAATTTACTTTAAATCTCATCAATTATTAAATTTTATTCAAATTTTAATACTCAGTTTTTGGTCATATCTTTATTTTTGTTTATAAAAAATCAAAACACAAATCAAAATCTTCAATCGCCGTTTAAAAACACAAAACCTCGCGGTAAACGCGTCAGCTGACAAACGGTTTTACAGTATAGGGAAGTGTAGAGGTCAGAGGTTCCCACAAGAAGATTTAAACAAATGATGACGTCATGAACAAACCGGAAAGATGTAGCTCGTCTATGTATCCTCCGGCTTAACCAAACGGTTACAAAACTGTGTCTTGACCAATTAGCGGTTACTTATTACTAAAAACTCGAATTAGGCTATATTTCACCCAATATGCGAATAGACTTGGGATGTAATCAGTAAGTGGTTTGCCAGTGACGTCACAAACTCTTGCATGTCCTTAATAAATTTATGGACCTTGTGGCCTGCGCTGTTGAATCGATCAGCTGTTTCAGTTCACGAGTTCACGTAATGTATTCTTTTTCCCTCGTGCTGTATGTATTGTATTTATTGCTTACGTGAGTGTGCGTGAACTTTTTAACCTAAACCTAAATTGGACTTGCTTTTAATTTAATTTTACATTTAATTCCCTTATTATTGATGGCATCATACGGAGATAAGCCTTCAGATGCTCCAGAGCGTAAGTATCTGGATCTATTGATTCTGTTTGATGTTAATCAATGGTACATCAATTCAGTTTACCTACATAAATCAATGGTACTGGTAGGGTACAGAGTTGAATTATGTGCAACAATCAAACTATTGTGAAATTCTTGCTTGTTTCTCAGTTGGCAAAACAATAAGAACAACCCATTGTTTTGCCAACGAAATATGGCAGTGGTGGTTAACCATTTTAAGGCCAGCTCCCAAACTGTGGTACTTGCGAAAAAGGCCAGCTCCCAAACTGTGGTACTTGCGAAAAAGGCCAAGCCATTTCTTATGCGCTGTGCATAGTTTTAGTTAAAGGGCTATAATTTCCACAATGTTTGTCAGATATTTATAATTCTTTTTTTAAATTGTTCCTAATTAAATGGGCTTCAAAATACCCTAGAATAAATTATGAAATCATCAGAAAGAAATTTTGTTTACGGATTTATATCAGAAAATTTTAATGAGCTAATTTATATTTTTCCACTTTGACGGCATATAAAAAATATATAACTTTGTTTTACATCCAAAAAGCATTTATAACTATAAAGTAAAACTTATTTACAGGAAGTATGCCAATTTTGAAGTTCCTACCTTAATTGATAACAGAACTATAAGGGATAAGGTAAAAATTGACACTTCGCTGTTTTAGGCCTAAATGGCATACGCCATGTTATTTGCATACAGGAGGGTGATTTCGCTTACAGGTCATTTATCTCAACTTCTTTTGCACATTCTTCATTGAAAACACAAGTTAAGCACACACAACTCATTTAATAAATTATATTTGGTCGATTAAAACAATAACCTCATCACATAACCAACAAATCACAAAAATTAAACAGTAACAAAATCATCACATGGCCAGCAGACGATCATGACATGTAAAGCTATACAGACAACTAGGAAATTTAGGCTAAAACGGCAGTATTTTCCATTATTCATGAAGCCCAGATGTTCCTCTACAAGGGAATAAGTTATCAAGTTTAGTGGCCTTTGGAAAACACAACCAGCCAGTAAACAGAGAAAAGTGGACGGGTGCCTATTACGGCCGTCGGCCGCGAACGTAGTTTTTGCCACGGGGGCCTATTACGGCCGCCGGCCTTCAACGTACTTTTTACCACGGGGGCCTATTACGGCCGTCGGCCTTAAAAGGGTTAAGGGATTAGAATATTAGAAATACTGTAGCTCAATTAAACAAAACAAAAGTCATACTGGCTTCAGAGAACTCCCTTCAACCCCATTGAGGAGTACCGATTTCTGTACGAGTTTCATATCTGATCCTCTGCCTTTACAGGTTATGTTTAGGCTATGCTAATTATTGTTCATATGTTTTGCTCAGTAACTTTACTTCTCAGTATAATTTATCAAGAGCGAAAATGAGTTTAGTTTTCGCGCAAGTGTATTGTGTTTAGGATTAGGTAATCTGATATAAACTTATCGTGTTAAACTTAACCGATTTTCTTTTCCTCTAGCCTAACTGTCAGCAATAAAGAAACATTGATAACAAACTATTACCGGAACCATTCCCAATCATATGATACGATTCTCTCACGAACAATAAGGTAAACAACCCAAATGTCAGCAGGTTTAGGAAGGGTTTTGGACTTATTCGTTAATACCACCTACTCTACCTTACTCTATGTTTTATACTTATTATAAATAAAAACCCTAAAATATATACAGGGCGTTTTTTTTCACAAAAAAAGGTGAAGTAAATTTCACATGAAAGTTTCATCCCCCCAACAACCCCTTTCTCACCCCAACCACTAATTTAAAAATTTCCAATTGCATATTGCCCTTTTTTACACATCTCATCACAGAGCATAAAAAAGGAAAATTACCGTACAGAACATTAATAAAGAAGAAAATATATGGTGAAAGAATTCTGAATTATGTGTAGCTTACCTTAAAAAAGCTTAAGGTCGCATTTGAAGAGCAGGGGAGCGCTGAAAGCCCCCAACTCCCCTTAAAAGAAATGTCTTCTTCTTTTGTATATTATCAACTAAAATATCATCTGCTGATAGCTTAAGGAGGAAACTAAATTAACTAAATTAACTCGATAGAATTTTTACACTTTGGGAACAGTAAGTCATATTAGTCCCATCATTGCATTACAACTTAAAATATTCAGTTTCAGTTCACTCACTAGTAGTGCGGGTCTTATATAAAAAAAAAAAATAAAGTTATAGGCTACATCTGTGTTCCTGGCTGGTAGGTCTTCAAGTTATTGATCCATAATTCGGGTTTTTACTGTAAAATCAGAATTAAAACATAGCCTAGTTATTTTACCCCACGCTTAATGCCAGTATCCTCTGCCGGCTTTAATCCTTCCTCCTGTGCTCTTTTCTGCCCCAACGCTAGCAGATTATTTTCTGGACAAATTTTATAGATAGCCTATAAATTAATATAGGTATACTAGCAGATATACCCGCAGCTTCGCTCGCTGAAAAAATAGCTCATTTTAATTCAATTATATTATGCCTTGTGCAATTTTTACGAATAATTAACAAATGGACTGATTTATATGGGTCTTGTGCGCGCAATTAAACCCTTAAGATGCAGCTGATAATTCCGCTCTAGATGAAAATGAGAAAGTGTAACGATTCCTCTAATCATGTTTCCCTCATGATTAGCAGATGGTATAAACTAACTTCCTCCAATTTCCCAATACAGAGAATGAGGATACCCCGGAATATGAAACAAAGAAGACACTATAAGGATGGATTTTCGACTTGACATCAATCTGAATTTGGGTCAAAATATGAACGGAGTGTAATTTGCCAAAGGCAATTAGAAAAATAAAGTTTCTTTGATTGATGAAATCTTATGTTTTCTGGAACCTGATGATACTTAGATTGAAATACATATAACGGTCACACGATATACCTAAGGGTTTTAATTTTCAAGTTGATTTAGAAAGAAAAAACACAAATTTGAGTGACGGAGGTAACACATCTATTCTAATCTAAATCAGTACCTACAAAAAATAGCCATAAAATAGTTGGTAGATATAAAAATTAATTTTACAGGATGTAATTTTATGAGTAAAAAACTTAAATATACATATGATACGAATATAAGAAAAAACAGGTATTATATGTGTTGAAAATCAAAAGTAGGATTTTTTTACATGTTTTTTCTCTTCTAATTTATATGATAAATTAGTTTGGCTAATGCAATGATATGACTGCAAAAAACCTAGATTGCACTCTAAATTTTCATATGAATTCAGCACTTAGTCAGTATGGTTCATTAACTTAGTATGAATTTAAAAAAAAATATGTTACCTTCCATCACAAGGGTTACCTCTGTCACACCCCAATACATAGATGTTACCTCCTGTCACACAACTATTACCTCCTATCACACAACTGTTACTTCCATCATAGCATACCATAAAAATAATCTAAATGTGTGTATAGACATGTAATACTAATGTGGGTATAGCCAAGTAATACTAGACAGTTGTAACTAATTTTGTTGAAACATTATATCAGTGTAGACCTCGATTAAATGCACTCAGCAAGAGCTGTTAGAAAAATTTTGACGTCAGCTGATTGTTTCTAATTTTCATATTTTAAAAATTGAACATCAATTTGAAGAAATCAGTATGAAAGGAAACATCTGTGCCTGCAGTAGGTCCGCATTATACTATAAAATATTTTATAAAAGATCTTTTATAAAAGATTTATTTCAACAGTGAAAATTCAAACCAGCTAATTTTCTAAACCAAAAACTTTGACTTTGATTGGTAAAATCACATCTTTAACAAAAGATATTTTATAAAATATTTGATGGTGTGATGTGGGCTTAAAACCAAAATTCACTAAATAAATTTAAAATAATTTAGTTGCAATTGAAAAAAAATTGAGTGACCATATGTAAGGGACATTTTTTATTTAGGCCTTTGTTTTATTAGTCTTTCTAATTAATTTAGGCTGTTGGTGAATGAACATTACAAAAAATTAGTGTTATCAATTATCATATGTTAGTTATTTAAATATTTTAAAGTGTGTAGTAAAAGCTCATAAACGTTTACTTTTAAAACCTAGACAAAAACTCGTGAAGATAAAAATAAGCACAATAAAATTGAAACAATAATATTGTAACTTAGAAGTTAAGGTGTTAATAAAATAAAAGTATAATATACACACACAGATATAAAACGAAACATTTTAGGTCCTTAGTTTAAGTGAACTTTTTTCAGTCAACTTCCGATTAACCGAGGGCGGGTTTATCGGGTTGCAGATTAACCTGCCAGCAAAAGGTTTAATTTATTTTATTAATTCACTGATAAAACATTCAGTACCAAGTAAACATGTCTTCAAAAGTGTCGACTATTTTAAAACATTTGGTATGGTGATGTAAATTCATTAAAAGTTAAATAATAAATACTGTGCATTGCGTACAATTTTGTGTTTGTTCCTAACTGAGTCGCGACGACAGCTCAATCAACAAAGTGCGTGTTGAGAGGAGTGGCGGGGGAGGAATGACCTTGACTGTCTACACGCCTAAACGTAAGCCAAAGGCATTTAATTAGTTTTACTTTTGTTTATTTATTACACCCGAGAATAAGAGTTATAATTTTTGAACTATGAATTAGTATTTCATTGGTCAACTAGAGTTTTATTTTCTTTCTAAAAATAATTGTTAGGAGAAACTTTCATGTGAAAAAAGACAAAGCAAAAGCAAGAGAGGCAGAGAGAGAGAGAGAGAGAAAGGGGCAAAGCCAGGGCCGTACTCAGACCGGTTTTCCCGGTACAATTTGACCGGGGCCCGGGGTCAAGGGGTGGAAACCCCAAAAAAAAAATGTCACGGTACATGAGGGGCCCTGCCTAATATCTTCACCGGGGCCCGCCAAAGCTGGGTACAGCCCTGGGCAAAGCCCCTCCCCCCTCAGTCAGAAGACGGGGAGATTGTTTTTGTCAACAAACCCCACCCCCCTGCCCACTGTCTATTGTTCCATTCTGACCATGAGCTTACACGTGCAACGTAATTAAGATAAGATAACAGTCCGTACTGCAGTATGTCAAAATCCTTACTATCCACCGCACCGCACCACAACAAATTACGTCTCATATTTTTTCCGAAACATCGAGATTCTCAGTAGACTGAAGTCGCAGTTGGTTTTCATCCAAACTAATTTCAAGAAGATTTTGGCCAGTACCTAATGTGTAACTGTGTTCATCAGAATTTATTTCAATATTTTCATTGTTGCTTTGGTTATGCCCCATGTGAGACGAAAAAACTCTGGAAGAGATGTTTAACTCTGATATACTATCATCACTTATAATTTCTTCAAGCTCTTCAACTTCATTCATCACACTTGGGTTGTGGAACTTAAAGATACAATTTAACTTTAAAACATTCCTTGCATGTTCTCTTGATAGTATGTGCCCCATTACGGTACCCCCCGTTTTCTGTGAACTTAACACTTTTGTTACATAGAAAACAAAGAAATTCCCTTGTGTCGTAACTGATATAGAGCAAATTTGCAACTAAACTGTTATTTCTTTGGATGTATGCAGTCTTGGCCATTTTGCTTAGAACACTTGTTAACCTAGATCTACTTCTGGTTATTTTACGAATCGTACTGTTTTCATCAGAAAAAGAAAAAGGAAAAGAAAAAAGAAAGTAGTTTCATGGCAGGTAGTAATAAATGCCTTGATTTGCAACTGGATGCCCAGTCATTATCTCGTCATTCAGATGGATGTGATATGAGGAATGATACTCTTAAGAGGCCCAAGTCCAGTTTGGTGATCTCATTAAACCATCTTTATATTAGATTATTAGATAATCAGTTATTCTGTGATATTTGTCAGGTTTTTATCAACATCACTGAAAATGAATCACATTTAAAAAAACATTGCTATTCACCGAATCATAACACTATCTTGATGAAGTATGCAGTTGATTTTATAGAAGGTCTTGATGAAAACAGTACGATTCGTAAAATAACCAGAAGTAGATCTAGGTTAACAAGTGTTCTAAGCAAAATGGCCAAGACTGCATACATCCAAAGAAATAACAGTTTAGTTGCAGTTCTATATCAGTTACGACACAAGGGAATTTCTTTGTTTTCTATGTAACAAAAGTGTTAAGTTCACAGAAAACGGGGGTACCGTAATGGGGCACATACTATCAAGAGAACATGCAAGGAATGTTTTAAAGTTAAATTGTATCTTTAAGTTCCACAACCCAAGTGTGATGAATGAAGCTGAAGAGCTTGAAGAAATTATAAGTGATGATAGTATATCAGAGTTAAACATCTCTTCCAGAGTCTTTACGTCTCAGATGGGGCATAACCAAAGCAACAATGAAAATATTGAAATAAATTCTGATGAACACAGTTACACATTAGGTACTGGCCAAAATCTTCATATTTGTTGTCTATTTTTACAATTCAAATTAGATGCGAATGAAAACTGTGCGATGCAATGTTCACGAGTTAACCATAGATTTTCATGCAGTTTTCATGACTCTTCAAGAAGCTGAAATTTAGCTGAAGCTGTTCTTTTTATAACTGAAATTGTCTAATTTCCGTCTTGTTTACAATATTTTTTCTAACCTGTCAACATCCTTTTCTCTTATCAGTGGATGGAATATTGTTCTCGTTTGTTTTTCGGGGAAAGGATGCTCTACTTTGTTCCTAAATGGATCGCAATAGTATAAATATTTCCGATAAAATTACCCCGGTTGGTTCATTTACAACAGTTGGAAAAGTAATTAATTCATTATCAGACCTAACATATAGCGATAGCGATGACGTGATAGCGGTAACATTTGGTAGCATTTGGTGACAGCGGTACCGCCGAAATCGTCTAAAAACGTTACCTCTGTCACGGTTACCGACGTCACTAATAGGTGATAATTCCCGCGAAAAGTGCTCGCGATCAGGACGTATCGTCCTCAAGTTTGGTTATGTTGAACCAGTCAACAAAAGAGGCGAATAAATGTCGTCGTCGTGCTTGTCATCACTATCTTACGTATTAGAATTTGAGTTACCGCTATCACACACAAAACCCTACGCATGGCTTTTTGTATGTCTAAAATTACTTTTTTAATGTTAGTTGTTCAGTAGAGCAACAGGCGAACGTGAATATGCCTCAATGCCAGCCATGACACTATTGCGAGTTTATCGATTTCCCGCTAGAGCTTGGCACAAACTTGTAGTCTGCTTAGAAAGAATTGTTACCGGCATCACGCCCATAAGTCGGGACCGATCTTTGAACGCTCGCGATCTTTTTATCGTTGATAAATCAACTTGTTCCAAGTAATTAACAATAAATTAGATACAATGACATGTAAAAACATTTACATTCATAATTTTTAGAGACCGATAGCGGGTTTAAATCAGCAAGTGTTTTTTGTGACCCAAGGTCGGGGACACGATACAGTAGAGTCCCACAAACCCGGACTAATGTGGACCGATCGGTGTCCGGGTTTGTGAAAATTCCGAGTTATCGGGAAATGAGTAAAAATAAGAAAAAATAAGAATAGGCCTAGTTTCTGTTATTTCTATAAAAAATTATTTATTTATTGCATATATGAAAAAATACAAGAACTACATTATCAGTTATAAAAAAACTTAAAGATAAACCAAAACTGTTTTATATGTGTCACACCGTGCTCTGGCTTTGAATCTCAATGTCTTTATTGCTCTGGCAGACTTTCCGAGTTATCCAGAATTCCGGGTTATCGAAGTCCGGGTTTGCGGGACTCTACTGTACCGCCATCACATTTCCTTTATTATACATTTTTTTACTAATATATATCATGATATATGTTAGAATAATGTTATAGAAAGTAAAATATAGATCAATATTAACAACAAAAAATATTTTTGAATAAGTTGTTGATTGAAATTACAGTTGTAAATGACCAGGGACTGAAATTGCACCCTGTTGAAATTTTGACCCATTTAGCACGTTTTTGAAAATAAACTGAAAACTGTAAGAAAAAGTAGGAGGTAAATATCTTGGCCAAAAACCTATTTCCCCAAAAAGTTTCTCGTTAAATTTTTAAATTTTGTTCTTTTAGTAGATTAGTTCTCGTACTTTTTCTGTTCCCTGAAAATATTCTACAGGACTCCCATCCACATTTAGGAAAAACTAAAGTGGCCGCCATTTGGAATTTTTCCAAATAATCTATTTTAGCCGTCTGAGAAAGAATATTTTTAAAACCTTTCTTTTTTTCACATCTAAAGCCTATAAAGAATAATTGTGCCAAGCTTCATGGCCCAAAGTCATGTGGTTTTTGATAAATTAAGCTTTGAAAGCTAAAAGTGGCCGCCATATTGTATATTATAATATACCACATTTAGGCCTTTAGAGACAAAATATTGCAAAATCCTTTCTTAGCACAAATCTAGAGCCTGTAAGAAATATTTGTGCCGAGTTTCATGGCTCTAAGCCTTTTAATTTCTGAGAATCTGTGATCAGTCAGTCAGTCAGTCAGTCAATGGGTTTTGGCTTTTATATAGATTACCAAAACCAAACTAAAGAAAAACATTATTATTTTGTTAAACTCATAGCATTTCATTAAAAAAGTAATACGACATAGCAAAAGCTTAAGAAACTTTCCCTTTAACCTTAGGAATTCCTCATAGGAAATCTTCGGACAACAGTAGGTACCGAAGTCAACAGGCAACATTTCAATAACCAATAAAGTTTGAAACTAATCTAAAAAATCTTGATTTTTATTTCAATGAATAGTAAAATAACAATTTTAGCAACAAGTAACTGTTCCAAATCGAATTAGTAGACTAAAAAGTTATTGCATTAAGTTCAGCCCTGCTGTAATTTGGGGGGTACTGGCATATGGGTTATTTACCTTAAATCATACCTAACCTTAATATAATAAAACTAAATTAAAATTCCGGCCAAATCATTAGGCGGGTGAGTGAGTGCGCTGGTGACGTTCAAAATATGTTTTTGGCCAATCATTTACCCATCTGAAGTTAAAGACAGTTATGCTCTTTGTTTATGTTCTCCAAATCAGCTGAGTAAGTTCTCCAATCATACCCAAGTAAATGTGCTTCTATCTGTTGGAAATATGTTCAACTACTTAACTGTGTAAAGGAGCGGAGGTGTCTTTAACGTCAAGTCATTTATACAGCTGGAGTTTCCATTTTTCGCCACCCGCCTAATGATTTGGTCGAAACTCTAAACATATTAAAGCTAGCTAAAAACTAAATTAAAACGTTATTATCATTCATCAACTAAGTTTATACAACTTAGGTAGGCCTACCTAATTTATCATCAACCGCCATCTTGCACTGGTACTAAGATATTATCATAGAGAAACTAAACTATATGCTCTGTATCTATGACGGACGTCAAAATTGGTGATCAAGAAAGAATGCTAAACAAAGCCAACGGCTCTTGCAACAATGAACTCATGCACTAAGCACAGCTTGACTGAACACTTGATTAAAGTTAATCCCTAAGCGCAAATTTTCAACGTGAAGAGTTGCGTTCTGAAAAATACACCTGATGAGCAGCATACACAACTCGGATTGCACATTGTCTGAGATCAAAAAGAATATTAATGCCGATACAACGACATAACTTCTAATGATGTTGCTATTATTTTTAGAGCAAACGATAGCAAACCACCAAGTGTGAGTATGACTTGATTATTTACCCGAAATACAAGCCACTAAGAAGAATACATATCCTTCAATTTTGCCTTGACCCAATGGCTGACTGTTGCTTTTTCCATATTTTCCATTTGAAGGAAGTGTACAACGAACATCGCTTACAATGCTGCCTAATGAGTGGCTATTAGAGACACTTCCAGCACGCTACATCGTTCCGAAAACCTATTTTTACAGTAGATTGACGACATATGTTCGCATAGAAGGCAGCCGATCATCTATAATTTAATTAAATTGTGCAAATTCGCACGGGTTCACCTAGTTATTGTAAATACTGCACAGTTTTTATTAATGTAATCACCAGGTAGGCCAATTTAGTGTTTGCAACTGTGACGCTGTCAATCGAGTAATCACTGGTCATAGACGAGGAAAAATATGAAGTAAAAATAACTTTGTTTATGTGTTCCAGATTGCCCTGGCACACAGAGTGAATCAGCTGGAAAGGCATCTGCTTGTCAAGGTTGTCCTAACCAGTCTCTTTGCTCATCGGGTGCAACCAAAGGGCCTGATCCTGGTAATTAGTTTACTATCAACTGTTAACTGATAACTTAATATTTCAATTTGTGTAGTTTTGTGTGTGAACCTGGCTTCCATTGATATTTCAGCTTGCTTTTAATAAACAATTTTTGGATGAAATGAATAAGGCCTATGTTTGTGAACACCAATTGGGGCGGGTGAGTGAGTACGCTGCTGGCGAAATTGTTATGTGTTGTTATAAATAACAATAAACGAAACAGTTATTCATTGTCTCTGTGATTAATCAGCTGTATGATCATATAAATTTTAAAGTTAACAGAAATTTATTCGTAAAAGACACTGAAAAACACAAACAAAGTGTTGACAGTTCAACAAAAAACATTTCATTTAGTCATTTCAGCTGAGGTTTAGTGGGCATTTTGATGAGGTTATAGTTTTTGCCACCCGCCCTACTTTGTACACTCAATCACTTTGCCGGTCATTGTCAGCAACAAAGCTATCACATGGACACACTATCAACTTCACTCATTCTCTTCTTAAAATACCACCTAGTTGTCATTCGGAGTCTTAAGAAATGGATTTAAAGTAAACTTTATCATAACTTTTACTTACTGTGTATATGTTGGTGGTTAAAGGTGCAGAATTGGTGAAAGCGCGTCTTGCGTCAGTCAAGTACAAGCTGTTAGTTCTGTCAGGCAAGGGAGGCGTCGGTAAGAGCACCTTCTCCTCCCTGCTGTCTCGCTGTCTGGCCGCTCAAAACCCTGACAGGAATGTGAGTTTTCTCTTTCTAGGAATAGGAGTATTTCAAATATAACTGATTATAGTAATTATTTTTTGAAATTAAAGAACAATGAAGGATTATTGACCCTACGGTAAAGGAGAAACATTATTAAGAAGTTGATATACAGATTAACAAAAATCAAAAAGCCATCAGAAAATTGTCAGGCTGTATACTTTTTGGCTAAAGAGGAACTTTGATCAACAATTTTTTGACTTTGATTGTTAAAAAACACTTTAATTCCTGCGTTAAGTGATCAAACATTGGTTATTTTCATCCTTAAAAATTCAGTTTAAATTTTAAGACATAATCTGTATACAAGCAAAAATGAAATTTTTAGATTTTACATAGCCTAAATTGACAAGAAATTTACTTTCCATTTTTTAATTTACAAAATTTTATCCTGGAAATTTTGATAAATTATTATAGCAACCTTAGTTAATGAAAAGAAGGCTAGTATAAATATTTTAAAAACACAATAAATTGTACCCATAAGAGTATTACCTTTGGTTTCTGCTAAGCCATAATTATAAGCTTAGTATTCATTTTCCCCTCTAAATTAGTTTTCCATTTTTTACCAAAAAAACCTACATGCCCATCATAAAAAGATTAATACAAGAAATTTTGATTTTTTCTGCAATTTTTATAATGGATTTGGCTATATGTTTTAAGATTCAAATATTTTATAAACTGTTTTGTGGACTTTGTAATAATGTTTATTAAATATTTGATAGACCTATAATGTTAATTTATCTACGACCATTGCAATAAGCACCAATTATGGTATTACAATAAACATTATAATGATATACATTAAAACACCAAAAACCAAGCAGTACTCTAATGACGACTTTAGAGTACTGGAGTCACTTTAGAGTACTGGTTCTAGACCAATGAGAGCTCGGCATTTGATGGAAGTAGTGTCACAATAACAGTTACTTCGCACATCAGCTGATTGTTGCATTACGATTCATGTTTGAGTTTACTTATCCCATCAGCTGATTGTTCCATAACGATTCATGGTTCAGTCTGCTTTTTGCCTAACCTCAAATTTTAGTTGACCTATTCCATCATTTGTAAAAGTCATGAGTTTTGTTTAACTTCGGGGGAAATTTTGGTCGTAGATAAAATAGTGTATGCAACGATTGTATTATGCCTTTAAGCCACTCGTGAGATATTTAGAACACTCGCTTCGCTCGTGTTCTAACTTACATCTCACTCGTGGCTTAAAGGCATTCATTATACAATCGTTGCATAAACTACTATTTTTAACTTAGGACTAATTAAGTGTTTCAAAAACAAAAGTTTAAATTTGTAGATTTAAAGAACTAAGCCCCTAATTATATTACAAGGTACACTACCCAGGCCCTGTGCTACCAATTCTTAGAATAACTTATAGTAGTTATTAATTTGACCTTAAATGATTTGCCTTAACAAGCTCATGGATTTTTTTGTTTTATTAAATCCACCAATAGTGCACTTAGTTGATTGTAAATAACATTTAAAATAGGAAGTGTTTTAATTCTAAATGAACTGAGTGTACCAACCCCAATGAGGAGATATCACAGTTGAAGTGAGATGTGAAGCAGGCAGTGTGACAGAGAGCAGGCCAAGATAGTAGTGCCTACTCGTGCCACCATGCCGTATTGATCAGAGATATGTCCTGTAGGCTTACCATCTGCAGGTCTTGCCCTATTGTTTTGCTAATTTTCTTCCTCTAGCTGCGCAATCATAAATATTTTTTTTTTGTAATGCTAAACTGGCTCATTAATATGAGGGGGAGAAAAGTTGAGGAAAGGAAGTGGCTGAGCATTTTTTTATGTTTTTATTTTGCAGCTTGGTTAATTGTTGTAGGCCCTTGCTTCTTTAGTCAATACTAACATCTTTGAAGTTCCTAGTTTCATTTTAGATGTTTATTTTTCTGAAAGATTTACTTGAAATTATTATTCATCATCCATAATTGGAAGCCCAAGACAATGAGTTTAAGGGTGGTTTTTATCTTTTTTTTCTATAAATAGTCAAACTATTTACTTCAATGAAAATAGCATGCTTTTAATTTTTGTTGTTATCTATCTTGCAATGTAATACCTATTTCTTTGTTTTTAAGAACCTGGCTAAAAGGGAAATTGTAATAATTACTTTCCGTCATCCTAGGAATAAATATAAAAGGGTGTCTTTAGGGCGAGGGGGGGGGGGTTTATTTTTGTTGATTGTAAAACGGTTTCACTCACTTTCCTCTCAACAGTTACTTAAGTGGAATTTTGTGTATTCATTAATGTTTATTATGGAATATAATAACAATTAAATATGTTTTGATACTGTATTGATGAAAATACTTTTTTTGGACCCAAAACCTTAAGTTGTAACTTTGAGGAAAAGAATATTCCTGCCAATGTGTAAAGTAATTGGGTACAGTTTTAAAACTAAATCAGTGGCCAAATTTTGATTACATTTAATGTTTATGTTGACCAATAAGTAATTTAAGATTTTTCATTTTGAGTGGGTTCCTAACCATAAAAAATGTGGTATCGGTAACCATCTAAATGCCATCAAGATGTGGACAAGAAAAATAAATAAAAATTCAAATCCATTTTGGAGAAAATTTAAAGCTTCAGTATTAACATAAATAACTTTTAAGGTAATTATTTTTATTGTGTAATTGCAACTTTTTTGCTTCTTATGAATAATTTTTGAATGCACAGAATATTTCTTGTAGAAGAAACCTGATCCATGAGAAAATGTTGTGTAGATTCACTGAGAGTCGGCAGGAATATTTCACTGATTGTGCACACGCAACAACCCCTTTCCCATCAATCTTCAAATGGTTTTTGTTTAGCAATAACAATAAAGATTGGAGCAATAATAATAAATAGTTTGTTAGCTTTGGTTTTTTTTGTTGATTTGAATTAATGTTTTCATACTTTATTGCTGAATCTTCCTAAGTAGGAAAAAACATTTTTCTTCATATAAATTTTTAAAATGTATTCAAGGTAATAATTAATAAAATCTGTGAGAAAAAGAATTCTAGTGATGGCTTTTTATGTTATTGGAATTAATTTATGACATACTTTGGCTACTTCATAAGTAGAAGCTGCCTGCCATGAAAGACGATTACATCTACATTTGCAGATCCCATAAAGACAAATCCAACACCAAAAAGAATATAATAGTGCAAATTTACTGATTATTAATACACACCAACAGTGACATTCTCATAACAACAATCAAATGGCAGCTTAGAATAACTGACAAAAATGTAAAAAGTGACAACGAACTTATATTGATAGCCTAAGTAAGCCACAAATTTCACATTGTGGACATGCAAATTGGCCGTGATATACAATAACTTGAGTTATTATCAGTTATGAAAATTGGCCGCAAGATGTATCTGCCCCTTCATCAGGATACCTGGGCATCAGGTAATCGACGCTCCTTTGTTTTAATGAGGAAAACCTTTGTTGTGTTATTGATGAACCAATATCATAATATATGATCTGCCCAAACTTTAACATAGAACATTTTTGTTACTGCTATCAGTCAAGTCATAATTGTACATTATAAAAAGTTTTTTTAATGATATTAAAAATAATTTATAAGATGTAATAATGTTATAAATTTCAGTTAAGGGGTATTAGACAAATTTATTTATATAGGTTACTGACATTTGCTTGCATTTTGCAGGTTGCATTGTTGGATTTAGATGTTTGTGGCCCGTCTGTGCCTCGTATCATGGGGGCTATTGGTGAAGAGGTGAGTAAAATATACTATATCGTCTATTTATCGTCTATTGCAATAGGCTAATGGCTAATATTGCCTTAAAACTCACCATGTTATGTTCCCACTTTATAGCAATATTATTTTTTAACCTTTAAGAATTCTAAGCCTTTTTAAAGATTGTTTCATTAGAACTTATATACATCATTCAAAAGTTTAGTTTGGCTATCAATTTTAAAATAATTTTTGTACTTGATAGTATTTTAAGCTTACTTCCTAACATAACGTTTGATATAGCTTAAATGATTAATAGTTTGATTCCCTTAATTACATTTAAACAAATTTTGTGATTGTTACAGGTTCATCAGAGTGGCTCAGGCTGGTCACCAGTGGTGAGTGATGCATTAATTCAGTATTTAAACCATTGAAATCTGGTGTTTTGCAAGTGGAGAAATATCTCATTAGTTGCCTCTTTCTAATATCTGTACCTACCATACCTCCAAAGCTTTAGGCATCAGTATGTATGCATTGTTTTTGCTTTGCTCCCTTTTTATTGATTAAGTTTCATTTCCGGTGACTTAAATTTAAAACTTTCACAAATCTTAAACACCTATGTTTTTAGCTACATGCATCAAGTATCATAAATAATAAAATGTAAAATTTATACTTTTATAATTTGTCTATTATGAATACTAATAGACAAAAATTGTAATGGTCCAGTACAATTAATTGCAATTAATTACTTTGTTCTTTAATTAACCTAGAAATCCTATGTATAAATATACAGATGAAACTCTGGGTTCTGAGTGACTACTGAACCGATTATCAAGATTTATGTGTTAAATTAAAGGGTATAGTGAGTAGGTTTGCCAGATTTCCTCAGAATTTGTGTTTATTCTAAGGGCTATGCCCTAGGTTGAGTCATACATTTCTGATGGAAGAAAAAAATTCTGTTATAACAAGCTTAATACTTTTAAGCTCTGAGTGTCATTGTACGCAATGCTGCAACAGTTCTATAGTTTAATTTTATTTTTCTATTTATGTTTGATATTAATTAGAATAGATTTATGAAGTAAAATGCCTTGAATGTTTTTAGTTTATCGAAGACAATTTATGTGTGATGTCCATTGGGTTCCTGCTGGCTTCAGCTGACGATGCCGTTATTTGGAGAGGCCCAAAGAAAAATGGTAAGGTCAGCTTTGAGTTGAATTTTGTGTTCAGTTTGGTTGCTAATTTGTTTTAATGATGTTTCTGGTAAAATATCTGGAACATTCATAATCAACAATTTGATAGTCTACCCATCCGAGTGGGATCCAAACTGGCTTTTGCTTGTTTAATTACTAATACTGGGTACAGCATTAGGCAGGCTTGAAGGCAGAATGGGCAGGGGTGCCCTGGTGCCAGAACGAAGGGCACGTCCCCAGCTGAGTCCCACATCCACTGGCTATAAGGCACATTCTCTGCCCATCCAGTCTAGGCTTACCCGAACCTATTCCATCTTCCCAAGGATGCGTGTGTGGCCCAAGAGCCTAGGGGATATTAGTAGAGAAGCCTCCCTTCCCCTCATATAAAAGGCTGAATTTTCTGAGAGGTGGGGTAACATAGACATTCTAATCCCCCACCTCTTAAACAAATCTAATTTTTAATACCCCCGTTGCAGCAGACCTGCATACTCAGCGAATTTCAAATACTGAAATAAATCATTTAGATGGAGCCTTAAATCAAGTAAAATCAACTTAAATCCTAAAACGAGCAGTCACCAATTTTCTGCATAAGAATAACATGGGAAATGAGTATGGAGGTTTGCTGCCATATTTTAAATAGATGTGGAATTCTACTTTCTTGTTCATTTTGGGCCCTTTATTTTCATAATCCAATATAGTCAGGTTTTCTTTGATTCCTTTGTAGATATGGTCTGATTTTAAAATGTGTTCGGCAAAGGAGGATTTTTGGCTGGTTGAATTGTTTGATCTAACTGCTTGCATATGAGATAGGTTAGATTATGAAAATAAAGGGCCCAAAATGAACACGAAAGAATAATTTCACATCTATTTAAATAGCAAGTTAAATCAAAAAGACATGCTCAATTCTACATACTCAGATATAAAAAACCCTATCTTCGATGCCATACTTGAGCTTCAGAAAATCCCAACCGCTTAATCAAAGAATACATGAAAAAGAAACATACAGCTGAAGATACCAGATGATAAATGTTTATTTAATAATTTTAGGTTACGTATATGATCACACTGTGAAAATGGTTTGAAAACCGAAACACATGTCGTGTAATTTAATAAATAAAATGAAAAATGGGTACACTTGTTATATTTTATTGATTATATATATGTATATTAATTTTTGTTTGGTTATTATTTTTATATTTCTTATATTTTATTCACTTTTATACATTTTATTTATCTGAAGAAGTTCACTAGATGGACAAAAATTAATAAAACTGTTTTAACACTGAATTATGAAGAGAATTTTTCTAAAATATATATATATATATATATATATATTGAAAAATTGATTATTGTGATTAGGGCTACTAATATGTTATAATGATACATACTTTATTAACAGAGTACCCTTTTTTTAGTTTAAAAAACATTTATTTGACGACTAGTTTCGAATCATTAGATCATAGTCATGTCATAATAACCTCACTTTAAAATTTAATCTTATAATAACCTAAATAAATATTTAAAAATCATGTGTTTTGATAAATAAATGCAGGTCTTGGGGAATATTCGTATATCTTTCTTAATGTATATTTCTATATATTTATTTTTGTTTTTTCATTTCCAAATTATAAATCTGATCGAAGATTGGATTTTCTTGATTAATATGTATTGTGTTCAACAAATTACTGGGGTTCTTTTTATGATTTATGTATATATGAAAATCTTCTTTTACAAATAGTTTTTCTTTTTCTCTTTCGTATTCTAATACAGTAAGGTTTTCTCCAATATTTTTGTAGCTGTGTCTTGTTTCTATTAAGTGTTCTACGTAATTGGACTTCATCGTTGTTTTGTTTCCTGCTCTTAGAGCTTTATCAATTAGTCTTTAAAATTAGTCTTAAAAAAGTCAAATAAATGTTTTTTAAACTAAAAAAAGGGTACTCTGTTAATAAAGAATGTATCATTATTATATATATATATATATATATATAGCACGATAGCGCTCGCTAAAACGGTCCGATTGGAATGAAATTTGGCACAGACGTGTAAAGTTGTTATTATTCAGACGAGTTTGAAAACCAGCCCGATAAGACCATCGGAAGGGGGGGTAAAGGAGCATAAACCCCTAAAAAATGGGTTTTTTGAGTGTTTTACATAGAAAAATAAAATTAATCAAATTTTTGTTGGCACCATTGAATTCAGCTCAAAAAAACAAACAATTTAGTATTTTGAATCATTTCTCTATGTCAATTGGTTACCGAGATATTGTAAGTGGTAAACACAGTACGTTGTCCCAATGTTAACCTTATGGGGAATAAGTAAAATTCTATATCTCGATTATTTCTCAACACATCTTAATAAAACTTGGTTTATGGCTTCACCTAGATGAGATTTAATATATGTTAGTCTAAAATCCCCGAAATTTCCATTTCTATGGCAGCAAACCTGCATACTCATTCCCCATGTTATCCTCATGGGAAATAAAACATGCTATATCTTCCTTATTTCTTAACAAATCTTGATAAAACTTGGTATATGGCTTCTTTTAGTTAAGATCTACTAAATATTGAATAAAAACCACCCAGTTTTTACATACCTGTTGCAGCAAACCTGCATACTCATTCCCCATGTTATTCTTATGTACTTTAAATAAACATATCAAATCTACCTATATTAGATTGAAATATTTTTTTGCATTTGAAATTCGCTGAGTATGCAGGTCTGCTGCAACGGGTGTATTTTTTATATTTATCTGTTTCTAATTTCGTAACAATTATGGAGGTTCATCCTGCTTTTTCTTCCAAACATTAGGTGATATGCTGAAGATCCAGTGAGTGGCCTTTGACAATTGTCTAAGTTGCATGAGAAATTTTTGAGTTTTATTCCTCCATACATCTCAACGCTTTCTTGACAGTTTGTACATACCTCCCAGCCTGGCTATTTGAATTTGGATGGTGTGGTGCAGATTTTCTATGAATGATTCCACATTCATTTATGAAGTTTTCAAATTCTATAGATACAAACTGTCCTCCATTATCGGAAACCAAGACGTTAGGAAAACCAAAGATTGAAAATACTCTGCATAGTTCTTAGATTGCCCATGTACTTGTTGTTGTTCTTGTCTGTATTATTTCCATGCATTTACTGAAAGCTTCCACTAATAGGAGGTACTGCCGGCCATATGTTGGTCCTAAAAAAATCAATGTGCACTCTCTCCCATGGATTAGAAAGTTGTTCCTATGGATGGACAGTTTTTTTTGGGTTGTTATGTTTTTCAATGCATTTCTGAAAGCCAGCATCCTCAATATCCTTGACCATGCTTTCCCAACAACAAAAACTGTGAGCCAAAGCCTTCATTTTTATCTCTCCTAAGTAAGCCACATGAAATTCTCGAAGTACATGGTATCTGAGAGAATGTGGTATTTTAACTCTCCAGCCCTTCATCACACAGTCATCTTGAGCTCGTTATCATGAAAACCAGATTGCTCAACAAATTGTCCTGATCTTAAGGCCAGTAAGATTTGGCCCAAAACTGGCTTTATTAAGAGTTTCCCTAGCCACTATAGTGCTGTTGATATTAAGTGTTTCCAGGCGGTTTATTTGGTACATACAGAGGTCATCTATAACATTTTCTTGAGTCACTTTAGTAGGGAACCGTGAAAGATAATCAGCTAGCAGTCTAAAAGAAGCTAGCGTGAAAGATAAGCCATGATGAGCAGTCTGCCTTTTCAATTTCATAGTCTAACCCAGGGAGAAAATGAGCAAAATTAAATATTCACGTTAATGAGATTGTTGGCAAAGTCTTTGCCGGATTAAAAATTGATTCTATTGCTTTATGATCTGTAATCAATGTAAATTTGCGTCCGTAACAAAATGGAAAGAACTTCTCTGTGCATTATGAGTGTACATTAATTTTTAAACAGGATAGTTAAAAAAACAGGATAATTAAAAAGAAAAATAGTAGATTAGCTAGTATAAGGATTAATGATTCTCTCTGCATGGTACAAGGTAATGAACTGCGTGTTGCAAATTGTTTTAATGAATTTTTTAGTAGTATTGTTGCTAAGTTAAGGTTTGATGCATTTGGAAAGGACTTATTTATGGAAGAGGACAATGAGGATTATGCAGTTTTTCTGCATAATTTTGAGGTAAATGAAAGCGAAGTAATCAATAGTATTAAGAGTTTGCGATGCAAAAATAGCTGTGGAATTGATGGAATAAGTATTGTAACAATTAAGAAAAATCTAGAAATTTTTGTACCTATACTAACTCATATTTATAGCATTTCACTGCAAGAGGGCATTTTTCCTGATGCATTTAAGATAGCATGTGTTGTGCCAGTGTATAAGTTTAGGGATGCAGCAGAAATGTCATCTTATCGTCCCATTTCTCTGATTAATTCTATTGCAAAAGTTTTTGAGAATATAGTTAAAATAAAATTACTAAGTTACTTTCAAGAAAGATCACTTTTTTCTAATAACCAATTTGGATTTTTACCTGGTCGAGGCACTGATTTAGCAATTTTCAAGCATTTGGATTGCATAACAAGAGCTGTAGATGATAAAAAGTTTACTATTTCAATTTATTTAGATTTTCAAAAAGCTTTTGATGTTCTAGATATAAACATATTAATTAACAAGTTTAAGAAGTATGGTATAGGAGGTCCAGCACTGGCATGGTTGACATCTTTTTCCTCTAACAGAAAACAAGCTGTGAAAATAAATAATGTATTGAGCCAGGTGGTACAGCTTCAATATGGAACAGCTCAAGGAGGAATTCTTGGTCCTTTAATTTTCTTAATTTATATCAATGACATGTTACATCTACAACTAAAGTCAACGATATTTACTTATGCTGATGACACTGCCCTGGTCTGTTCCGCCCCAGATAGAGAGAGCCTTAAAATAGCCATAAATTCAGATTTAGAGAAAATGTCAGAGTGGCTTACTGAAAACAAGTTGTTGATTAATGGAAGTAATCAAAATGTGTAGCTTTTTTTGATTGTAACTTAGATAAGGTTGAGATAAGAAATCTTTTGAATATCCTTTGCCATGGTCACTTATGTAAATATACGTGTGTATGTGAAAATATTGAAGTTGTAGAATACACTAAGTACTTGGGTTTATTTATTGATCAGCACTTGAAGTGGGACCAGCATTTGATTAATTTAAATAACAAACTTAGGAAAATAAATTATGCATTGTATTTTATGAGAAGCTATCTAGATGGTAACAATTTGAGACAATTGTATTTAGCGTGGTTTGAGAGTGTAATGCGTTTTGGAATCTGTCATTTTGGTGGTACGTACCCCTCTCTGTTATAACCAATTGTTATGAGCCAAAGGCATGCTGTTAGAAATATTTATGGAATTAGAAAAATGGATAGGGTAAGTCATTTGTTCTTAGAAAAAAATATATTAACTTTTGATCAGATCTACAGATATAGCATGTTAATGTTTATACACAAATATTTAGACCAATTTCAGCTTAGACAATTCAACAGAGTGACTAGAGGAGCAATGAGTATAACCTTGCACGAACCTAGTTTTACAAAAGAAAAATGTAGAAAACAATTAAGTTATTGTGGTCCAAAAATATTTAATTGCCTTATTTCTTACTCTGGTAACGATATTTATTTTGAGGTCAAGCCAAAGTTCAAGATGAAAGCTAAAAACTTTGTTCTTGCCTGAAATATGCATACATCAGGAAGGGAATGTTGACCTTGTTATCTTGCTGATGTGGTTATTTTTTTTGAAATTTTATATGTTATTTTTGTTATTAAATTTTTAGACATTTTATTTATTTTACTTTTGGTTATTGTTAAATATTTGAAATTTTATATATGTTATTTTTGTTATTGTTAATTTTTTCAAATTTTATCTATGTTGTTTTTATAAGTATATAAATATTGTTACCTCATAAATTATTGCAAATAACTAGGCTAATTAACTCTATTTTAATTCCATGCAAAATTGAAAATATGATCTACATGGACTGATAAGACCAAACTCATTTGCTCACTGCTGGCTGTCATAATGTATGAATGTAAATTAATATTGTAATTTTTCCTGTGAAGTTTGAATCTGTCACTGTGTCTTGTTTAAAGTTAAGTTTCTGTGTGTATTAACAGTGTCAAAGTTTTTTGGTGACTTTATTTTAATTCTTGGAATGTCAGTGCTGTCTTTGATACATCAAATGACACTGTAAGTAGTATTTTAGTGCTTGAACACTGAATCACAATTGTTGCTGTGGGACTGATAAGTCTGTCCGTTAGCGAGTTTGATACAAACGCGCATCGGCTGCCGACTGCAGGGAGAAGTTCCCGGACTAATTGCCCGCCGCCGACAACGACGCGACGCCCGCAGCTCGCCGTGCCGCGGCAACAACCCCGTGAGGCTGCCGACTTATCATTGCGCCTGCAATTTCCACGACGCAGTTCTGGCGCACACCTGAGTTGTGACTGCAGTTTGAGATTTTCGGGCGTCCACTTTATCAGCACTTTAATACTTCAGCACTTCAATACTTATGGTAAAGCAATTTGAATGTAATAAAGTTTTTACATTTAACATTTGAACTGTTTATTGACCTAAAGTTTTCCAAAATGGAAAGTCCAGAAAACTTTATGTTTAACTGTATTAATTTCTCTGAAGACTCTGAACTTTTAGTTTCTGACTTTTGCCTTCGGCTGAGTAAACTATTGACAAATTGTGAAATTAGCAATCATCATGACTTTGTAAATTCTGCTAGTAATGTGGTAATTAAATTCAACGCTGTCTGCGGTGAGTTGTTAGAAGTCCGTCCTAAACTGAGCGATGCTGAGGTCGAACTGCAAGAACTTCACTCTCTCTTGGAATCTTCTAAAGACTCTCATAGGGTTGAACTCAGTGAATCCCTTACCACAAGTGACTGTCTCATAGAGGAAAAATATGTTTTAGAAAATAAGATTAAGGATCTGTCCAAAAGCTTGATTAAGGCAAATAGCTCTAACCTAATTCTAAAGAGTATACAATCTGAGCATGAACGAATACTCAGTGAGTATGACAGTTTGCAGGATGCTAATTGTAAGTTGATTGCTGAGAACAGTGTTTTCAAAAAGTCCTGTGAAAAAAAAGATCTGTTGTGTTCAAAATTAGAAACACAGAACTTACAGTTGGCTAATAAATTAAAGACCATTGAAACTTCTATTGATGATAAGAAAAAATGGTTGTCTGATAACTTACTTTCAGATCACTTTAAGTTATTGAACGATGAAATGTCCAAGTTTTGTAATGATGTTTTGTTTGTCGGACCTTCTGTGACTTTGTTGCTCAAAGTTGAGAAAAAAGACCAAGTGAACTGTATATTAGATAGCCTTGAATTTAGTAAGAAACATTATGTATTTTTTTGCCTAAATAATTCATTTAGCAAGGGTGGCTCTCATTGGAGCCTGCTGTTACTAGATACAGTTACAAAAAATGCAACACATTATGATTCTGCTAAGGGGTTAAATAAGCAGCATGCTGCAGCACTTGTGGCCAACTTAGGATTGGAAGTAACCCTGACAGAGGGATGTGTAGCGCAGCAGACTGCGGGACATGAGTGTGGTTTCCATGTCATTGTAAATGCTCGTCCCCTGGCTAGCCAGGTCTTTCCTAAGGTTATAATGCCCTCAATTCATCAAGCCACTCCTTCCCTGCCATGCACTGTAAACCTCTCAATCTCCCACGATAACACCCCTGTTGAGAAGGTTCTTGTTGCCATTCCTCAGACCTTGGATCCCCCTCCTATGAGCGACCCAGTTGCACACGTTTCTAATGATGCACCAAACGAATATTGTTCTCCTATCGTCCCTGTTAATGATCATTGTTGGAAGCTTCAAAGTAATAAAACTAAGCATCGAAAATCTAAAGTTGTAAAACTAGATAATCGCCATCCTGTAGTTTGTAAAAAGAAGTTTGATGTTCTTAGTAAAGTTTCTGAAAAGTGTCCTGAAAATTTAATAGTCAACTCGTCTGGCTCTTGGCTTGAAAAAACTGGTCATTTTAAATACGTAGGCATGAAACACAGTAATGTAAATAAAAAGTCGCATGTTCACTCATCTGATCGTAGTAATGTAAGGTATGCTAAGAACCTCAAGACATGTGATAGTTTAGCTGATGACAAGGTTACTCAGCCAGTTCATGACTCTATTCCGGCCCAAGTCCCTTCTTCTAAATCACCTGGGGAAATTGGCTATCTGCTAATTGGGGACTCTTTGTTGCGCTATGCGGGAGGGCTTTGTCAACAAAATGGGTGCACTGTTAGTGTTAATCCTGGTGCCAAAATTAAGGATATTAAGTTCAAACTTAAATCATTTTCAGAACAAACCCCCCACATTATTCACTTTCTTGTTGGCACCAATAACTTGCGATTTGATTATAGGGGCGGCAAAGGGTACAACGGAGGTCATGGCAAACGCGAGGCTCTCCATAGTATGGCGGATCTCCTCTATACCACTCGCGCCCTCTTCCCCCACAGCAAGGTCTTGGTGAATGGTGTCTTGCCCAGGTCTGACTTCACCACCACTGCACTTTTTTCATTCAATGAGCAGCTTGAGCTTATGTGTGGAAATTTCGGTGCGACGTTTGTGGATACTGGGAGGTGGGTGCGTTGGTATCACCTTGCACGGGATGGCTTACACCTCAATCGGGGCGGAGTCTCTGTGGTTGGTAAAAAACTTTTGGAAATTTCCAAGCACCTTACAGCTTGTGAGGCTGTACCTGAGACACTCGAAACGCCGAGTACTCCTGGTGCTGTGGAGCGTGTGTCGTCTGCCGACGTGGTGGCAGCATCTCCAGGTCCTCTGGGCACACAGAGTGAAAAAAACGGCCATGTAAGGGCGAGTCAACCATTAGGTTAGGCCACCTTAACATGAACTCGCTGTCAACAGGATTTGAGGAGATGGCCTCGGTGGTACAGGACCTGAACCTTGATATCTTTGGTGTGACAGAGACTTGGCTTTCTGAAAATAAGAGCTCAGATGAGTTTAAACTTCCTGGTTATTTCTTGTTCAGAAGTGACAAGAGATGGTTTTAGGGGAGTGAATAGAGGGGGTGGTGTCGCTCTTTATGTTAAGAATGATCTGAATTTTACGCCTAAAATAATGGATTTGCAAAATCCCCTCGAGAATATATGTGGCATTGTTAATAACAGAGGAAATAAATTTTGCATTTGTGTGGTGTATAGATCTGAGGACATACCTTACACCTGTATAGAGCAATTTCTTTTTTCTACTTTCTATGAAATGGCCGAGTATACTGAATAGAATAGAATCATATTTATTACCAAAATATTTTTTTACATAATATAACAAAAATTTTGTACGGAAAAAAAAAGTTCTCACATGGGCCTGAAGGTCTGTGCGGAAATTAAATTAAGTTGTACTGATAACATAATTGTTATGGGTGACTTAAATATAAATTTGTTGGACACCTCAAAACCTGATGCTCGTTTTCTGATTAAACAAATTGAAACCTTAGAGCTCACACAGCTCGTAGATAAGCCTACAAGAGTCACAAAGACCTCCTCTTCACTTATTAATCACATCTTTATAAATAAAGGAACCAATTCTATAAAATGTGACGTCATTGACATGTCATCCATCTTTGACAGTCGAGGAGTAAGAGTATCAGATCATAAATTGACCTATTGTGACATTGTTCAGAACAGAAGTAGAGACAAGAAGTTTGTAAAATTTGTAAGTTACAGAGACTACTCTAATTTCAAAGTAGAAGAAATGATTGAGTGCGCTGCCAATATTCAGTGGAATACTGTAAAACAAATTAATGGTGTCAATGAAATGTTGGATTTCATAAACTCGGCCATTAAAGAAATATTTGACAAGAATGCCCCATTAGTAAGAAAAAGAGTCACAAAAAAGAGAGCTCCTTGGAGGAATGAAAGCATCATAAGTCTCACCAAAGAAAAGAATTACTGGAAGAGAAAATTATCAACATCAAAATGTGATCAAACCAAAAATCTATACTGCAAAGCTAGAAATACTCTGAATAGTGCAATAAGAAAAGCTAAACAGATATATTTTCAAAAAGAAATGGCAGGATGCACAAATTCTAAGGAATTCTGGGCTAAAATTAAAATAAGTGGTGCAACAGAATACAAAGAACATGAGCTTCCAACATTTCTACGAAAACCCGATGAAATAAACGCACACTTTGCATTGATGGGTGCGGGTTGCCAAGTCCAGCCAAACTGTCTGAACTATTATGCCCAGAACTGTTTTGAGAAAATTAAGAGAAATTTCAGCTTTCATCCTGTAACAGAAAGAGAAGTAAAAGCTGCCATAAATAGGATAACTTCTGGTGCAGTTGGCACTGATGGTATCACAATCGCAATGATAAAAATGGTGGGTCCGTACTGTATTGAGGCCATTTCTCACTTGTTGAATGTTTCACTTGCCACTGGAGTCTTCCCTAATAACTGGAAGGAAGCAATTGTCATTCCTCTTCCGAAGGTAAAAACTCCGTCATCTGTGGCAGAACTTCGACCGATTTCTGTGTTGCCTGCCCTTTCAAAGGTCCTGGAGACTATTGTGGTTACTCAGATGGTGGAATTTCTGGAATTGGAGTCGATTATTCCAGCTACACAATCCGGGTTTCGGAAAGGGTATAGTACCTCTACAGCCCTTTTGCTTGTCTGTGATGACCTCATCAAAGCTAGAGCTGCTAGAAAATGTACTACCCTTGCCATGCTTGACTTCTCTCAAGCATTTGACTCCATTGACCACCGCCTGCTGTTGGCCATGATGAAGTTCTACAGGTTTGACCATCATACTATATCATGGTTCCATTCCTATTTAGATGGAAGAAGCCATAGGACGAAAGTGGGCTCTAATATATCTGCTCCTGTGAGTAGGACATTAGGTGTTCCGCAGGGCAGTTGCCTTGGTCCCGTCCTGTTTACATTATTTGCTGCCACCATGGGGAAAGATTTACAACATTGCCAGCTGTATGCGTACGCTGATGACGCTCAGCTTGCTCTTCAGTATGAAGCCGACCAAGTCAGCCGGGCTGTCTGTGATCTCAACTCAGACCTGGAAGCTATTAATACCTGGTCCATAAACCATGGTATCCAGCTAAATAAGAGTAAGTGCTCTCTGCTGACGTTCTCAGCCAGCAAGGTACTGAATTCTCAATCACTACCCGGTGTTTATCTTGGCGGTGTTTTGCTGAATGGGTGTGGCTCCACTAGACTTCTAGGTCTTCAGTTTGATGCCAGGCTTTCTTTCTCAGATCATGTGATTAGTGCTTGTCAGAGAGCGGTGTCCCGACTAAGAATGTTGTACAGGCAGCGACACTTATTTCCCCCACCTACTAGGTTCCGTCTTGTACAGGCTTTGGTACTCTCTGTATTTGAATACTGTCTTCCGGTATATGGCAATGTCATATCACTGGGTGACATGGACAGAATGCAGAGAGTCCAAAATATGTGTGTCAGATACGCTTGCGGGCTGAGGAAATTCGACCATATTTCACTTGAGCGGAAATCCATAGGCTTATTGCCTATGGCAGATTTGTGCACTCTCCGCAAAGCTTGCCTTGCCCGTAAAGTTCTGGCACAGGGAAGACCGGAGTACCCGAGAGGGAGACTCAGGACCCGCTCTGAGGTGCGCTCCCGCTGCACTAGGCAGGACCGCATGCTGGAGATGCCTCGTGTGCGCCTTGAGTCCGCTAGGGGAGGATTTTCATATTTTGCCCCTAAGGTTTTAAATTCATTGGCGACCGAATACAGTCATGAGCTTGGTGGCCAGAGAGCCTTTAAAAAGAAATTGCACAATTCATTGTTGAATGGAAAAATGACTAATTAAGTTCTATTTTTTAAGAATTGTTTTATTTTATGAGTTTCAGTTGTTATTTTTTAAGAATTGTTTGACAAGAGTTATTTTGAAAAACATGTACACATGAAAAACGCTTGCTGGAAATAAAGACAATTTTATTTATTTATTTATTTTCCTCTCCCGCGCGCGCCATGTTAGGCGCATGGGAGCCTGTAATTAATATAATAATTTGCTTGAATAAAATGATTTTGAATTTGAACTTAAATTTAGGGGGTTACAACATTTTAAGTTTTGTTCCAGGTATGATCAGACAGTTCCTCAGTGAGGTGGACTGGGGTGATAGCGTGGACTACTTGGTATTGGACACCCCACCCGGCACATCAGACGAACATCTCTCGGCAGCAACTTACCTCAAGACCTGTCCTGGCTTGGCTGCCGTCATCGTCACTACACCGCAGGAGGTACTGTCAATTGTTAATTTCAACTGAAATATCCCTAATAAAAGGGTTTTAATTGTATGTGCCAATTATAACAATGTTATTTTATGTAATTAACGTTTTATCTCAACAATAGATTTTTCTTTCTCCTATGTGGAGAGTATTATTTTCATAAAAATTTTTAATTTGGGCAGTTAGTGGTAATTTTTTTTAATGCTCCCTGAATTCCAAAGTAGTAGTTTCCAGACCCGCAACATATGTAATGAAATCTGCCGTTTTCGCATTGGCATGACGAAAACGTATTTGTTCTTATCCCAGGAAAACAAACATGGAAATAAATATTAGATTTAAAAATATATCTGGTCAGGATTGTGGAATCTCTATCTGACTATCCAAAACATGTTTGCCTAATGTTGTTCTTGTTAAAGTTTTAAACTTCAAGCATTTCACTGAAAATATGAAATATTGAAAATAAATCTTTTCAGAATAGAAAAGAAGGATGAGGAGAAGGATGAGATTTTTATTTTATTCATAATTTTTGATCTCATATGCATTAGAAAACAAGAAACATGTTTGACTTATGACTCTCTAATACCTTCCTTTTGGGGTTTCAGGTCTCGCTTCTGGATGTGAGGAAGGAAATAGACTTTTGTCGTAAAGTAAACATTCCAGTTCTCGGAGTGGTGGAGAACATGAGTGCCTTTGTCTGCCCCAAGTGCAAGGTTAATGCTTTTACTGCTCACTGTTTAGAGTTTTGAAAAACTACACATGATTCTAACAGTATTTTTAGAATACTGTATTGTGAGAACAGGAAGAACCTGTTCATTTTCTTAAATGCAATGATAACCTAAAACCACTTTTTATTTAACTGCCTTTCCCTCTTCTATTTTTTACAACCTTTTTTTAGGTTGAATTAAAACACTCATTACATAATTTTTTTAATTTTTTAAAGTTTTTCACTGACGAATTGTTTTCTACTAAATCACTCCTTTGTATTCACATAAATAGTAGGATTGTGTGAACAGTCGAAAAATGGAAATTTTTGTGCAGGTGTTGGGACGAGAATAAAACACATTTCTATTTTGTCGTTTGAATTTTTAAGACACAAAACTTAAGTAGTTTGCGCTATAACTTTAGAGGATTTAGACTTAAAATTGATTATTAACATAGGTATGAAGGACCAATACTAATGTGCAAGTAATATGAAAAAGAAGAAATACATTATATATTCACAAAAGCAGGTACAGTAAACTCCCGATTATCCACGGAATTGGGTGGCGCGACTACCGCGGATAACGAAAATCGCGGATAATCCGCAAGTGGTGAAAATGGGAGAAAATAAAAGAGAATAACAATTTCAACATAAAAAATAAATTTATTTAATACAGTCAGGGTAACCAGATTTAATTTCGGGCCGGCGGAATATCCTATAACGTCACGATAAGCGAGTATCGCGTCACAATAGACGAATATGGACGTTGCGGTAAACGAATATCGTCGTTGTGGTAGACAAATATCATTGTCGTGGTAGACACATATTGTTGTCACATTGCAGTAGACGAAAATTGTCGTCGTGGTAGAAGGATATCGTTAACACGGTAGACGAGTATCGTCACCGCGGTGGTAAAAATATCGTCGTCGGGTTATACGAATATGGATGTCGTGGTAGGCAAAGTTCGTCGATGCGCTAGACGAGTATATCGTCGTTTTGGTAGACGCCGCGGTAGACGAATATGGTCGTCGCGGTAAACGAATATCATCGTCACAGTAGATAAATATTGTTGTCACATCGCAGTTGACAAAAATCGTTGTCGCGTCGCGGTAGACCAGCGGTTCTCAAACTGGGGTTCGCGAACCCCTAGGGGTTCCTGGAGAGGTGTACGGGGGTTCGCGAGAGATAAATCAATAATGGCGGACACAAAAATTGTAGCCTAAATTTATAAAATTACCTCGATAGAAACTATCATAATTTTACCATAACAGTCAAGATATTTCCAGCTGTTAACAGTTTAAAATATTTTAAAAGTCAAAGACGTTTACAAAATCAACGTTAGGCCTATTACATAATAATCAGTCTAATTAGGAAATATTTTCTCAAACTCAATGGAAACATTCTTTGGGTCAAGGACCCTTTCTCTGAAACAAATTTTGATTCATCCAACCTAAATTTCAAAGAAAAGGAAAATTTGATCGAATTTTCCACTGACTCTATTTTAAATGTAGAACTGAAGAGAAAACATTTGATCAATTTTTGGTTGGACTTGAGTGACGAGTATGTAAATTTGTTCAATTTAGCAATCAAAGTTCTGCTCCCTTTTTCAACTACAGAGCTCGTAGAGCGAACATTTTCCTCATATGCGTATATTAAAAGTAAATAGGAATAAAAAAATAAATAAATAAACAGGAACAAACTCGATGCAGCTCCAGATATGAGGATCTATTTATCTTCTTTTGAGCCCCAACTTTAAAAAACTAACTTCATTAAAGCAGACTCATGGCTCACACTAAGACTTTAACTTTATTCCAGTTCTTTATTGTCAATAAAGTGTTTGGTTTTAAATATTATTTTAGAAAAACTAGTATTTTTCTGAGTCATAAACTTTTGAACCTTTTTGTAAAGATTTGCACTGCCATTTTTTAAATTTCATTACAAATGTATTTAATGTATGTTTTCATTAAATGTATATTTTATGTACAAAATATAGTTATAAATTGCTAATAAACTAAATTGTTCACAAAGTACTTAAATATTAGTTCATTTACCCTGAGCTAT
Organism: Flexamia atlantica; assembly: GCA_035578135.1. Classification (NCBI taxonomy): domain Eukaryota; kingdom Metazoa; phylum Arthropoda; class Insecta; order Hemiptera; family Cicadellidae; genus Flexamia; species Flexamia atlantica. The sequence goes on along the minus strand of JAQJVK010000005.1, from coordinate 29,085,119 downwards.
AATAAACGCTATAGATAAGCTAATACTCAAGTATTAAATATTGAATATGACCTAGGGCCCTAGGGCGACCTAGGGGTACAATTCATGAAAATACATTGGCTTAGGGGTTCGCAAGGGGAAATAGTTTGAGAACCGCTGCGGTAGACGAAAATCGTCTTCGCATCGCGATAGACAAACATCGTCTTCACGTCGCGGTAAACGAAAATCGTCTTCGCATTGCGGTAGACGGAGAAAGCTTGCGCGCGATTTGTACTCAAAAAACTTGTCAGTTTAGTCTAATTTTTTTATAAATACGTATTTCTCGCTTTTGTAGCATGCGCGGATAATCCGCTCACGGATAATCCGCTCACGGATAATCGGGAGTTTACTGTAATAAGTTCTTGAAACACACTCATCATATTTCCTTAGGATTCTTAATTGTTCCATTCCATCATTCTCCAGTTTCATTTTCGTTTACTTTCATCAAACTTTTATTTCTTCATGCACTCATATTGTTTGAAAATGTCCATGATAATGAAATGTATACAACAAATGTTCATCAATCATAAAATATGATTTAAATTGAATATGGCATGGAAATGTGATTTTATTAAAAAAATAATGTAGATAATATAAGAATAGGATGGAATCTAGGAAATAAAAATTCTGAAAAAACAAGATTAACAGTCAAGGTCAAACAAAAATAGAAATAAATAAATTAGATGATAGAATTAAAATAAAATCTTGGGGTGTTTCAGAAGTAAATAAATATAAATATATACATACTAGCTCATCAACCCGGTTACACCTTTGGAAAACAGAAAAAATTTTCTTGGATTCATAATTTCATGTTTTAGGTTGCCACGACAACTTCATAAGCTTCCATATAGTTTAACAGTGTAGCTTCGTTGAACCATAGGGTGTTGCCCGTAGGGAATTTTTTAAAATCTGTTCTTAGTGGATGCCTACACCCTGAGAGGAACATCATCCTTGGAGATCAAGTAGTTTTCACTGTGCGATTAAAAGTAAGTGGTATTTGACAAATATATAGTAGATAATAAACTGTGTGATTTACCACCTCTATTTTGGACTTTATTAGAACTGAACAAACTGCCAATAACGTATACTTTGTTCCCGTTTGTGCTCAGGTGTCGTCCGCCATATTCCCGGCGGACAGCGGCGGCGCGGCGGAGATGTGCTTGCAGCTGGGAGTGCCGCTGCTCGGCCGCCTGCCGCTGGACCCAGTGCTGGCGCGGTGTTGCGACGAGGGCCGAGACTTCCTCGCGGAGATGCCCAACAGCCCGGCGGTCTTCGCGCTCCAACAGATTGTACAGAGTGAGTATCAAAGAGAACTGACATGTGACTTTGAATGTATTTGAGTGTTTTGTTTCACCTAAGAAATTGCATTATCCTAAAACTGGCCTTTACAGACCCCCTCTCCATCTCTTGTACAGTAGCTGAAAAATGGTGACAATAACCTGTCAACAATTACATAACGCTGTGTTAATTTTTTTAAATTCATTGTTGGTGATGGTGATTTTATATTTTGATTTTTGCGGAAATTTGCCATCACTGATTAGTAAAAAAAAAAGTTTCACGATGTTTCGGGATCTGGAATCTGATCCCGTCTTCAGGCGGAAAAAAGAACCTTGAAAATAACAAGATTCAACACCCAGCCAGGATACACAGCCAGGATAACCTGGACAAAAATAGCCAAAACAGAGAACTGTAAAAGCAGTCACAAAAGAATACTATACTGAAAAGAAAACAAGAACACAATAAAACACAAAATCACAAGTATCAAGAATCACCAATCTATGATTACCAAGCTTTGTTATTATCCCCCTCCCCATATTTTTAGCCTCAAACAAATATACTTACTGTACTAGGCATATTTTGGTTTACTTTAACTAGAAGCGTAGTTAAACAGGAGTTTTGTTTGAAAAGCTTTATAACTGTAAATCGTTCACCATCTCTAAATCTCTGAGAAGAAACTGAACATTTTTGAATGAATTTATGTGAAAATTTTTGAGATTTGATTGTGACGTAATGCTACGTTGAATCCCACCCTCCCCTATAACAACATCAACAGTGCATAACAATGTCAAAAAATCCCTCCCCCCATAAATATTATGTAATTTAAGGAAGACCCCACACTAGATAGAAACTGTGTTTGTTGAGTAGTTTGAGGTTGCTTACTATAATAGTATTGTATGATATTTTCTTGTTAGTGACTATCTTTGAGTAAATTTGGTTGTTTTAACTTGCTTTGTTGTGTTTCAGAAGTGGTTCTCAGTTGTGAACAGACAACATTAATATCAACATGAAGATAATCTTCTATAAGTAGCTCAAGTAATTTCTTTAGGAATGAATTATTTTTTATTGTACATATTATAGATTATTTTAAAATATACTTAATTTTTATTTTCCCCTAATTTTTTATGAGCCCAATTTTTAGAACGATTACCTACTACTATTTGCTACTACAAAACTTTTAAGGCACAAGCATATTTATTACTTTTTTACCATAAGTAGTCAGTGTTGAATGAATGTTATACAAAGGTTGTTTTTTTAAGTAAAGGCCATTTTTTTATAAAATAAAATATACTCAATATTATACAAACAATACAAATAAAAAAACAATTGCTTTTTTCAGATTCTACACACCACACTTTTCTCTGTTTATCTATAACATAACATATTTAAGCTGTTTTTTATTCCCTGATATTGAGATTAATAATAGTTGTTTGCAGTGCTTTACTTGCGGCAGAATGGCATTCCGGGGCCTCGCCTGTTGATAAAGACAGTCATAGTCGGCGTTAGCAACCTACTACAAAAGATGATTGTGTGTAATTGGCCAGAGCAATTTTTCTGTAAGAGACGATCACACGTAATGAGCTAGAGCAAATATTTGGAAATTCTGTGAGTCTATTACTTTTAACGCTGAATCGCGCATAATGTATGGGAATTACAAGTGAAGTTTTGGCACGAAAATCACACTCTTCTGTTTAGTCACCGAATCTCTTTGTTTACTTAGCCGAATATTGAAAATACCCGCACAAGGCTAGTCATAACAAAATTAAAAAGTTTTTTAATCTATTTTTTAAATTTAAGTGATGCTGTGTTGAATTTTTTATTCATTCAAAAGTTAAAGTTCAATGAAATAAGTCTTTTAAACCTGACTATTGCATTCCCATAGTCAAATAATCGTTTAATAGACAATAGACAATAATTCTTTATTTACATAATTCATTGAGAACAGCAAATGTGACACTAAAACTGATACAATAGATACAAAGGTCTGTGCTTTTCAAAGTTCTGCCTCCAGTTTTCAAACTCATCCACTATGTAGAAGGGGCGCTGATGTAGCCATGTGATAAGGTTTTTTTCTTAACTTCTTCTCACATTGGACGTTTTTCACTTCTTCTGGCAGGATGTTGTAGAATTTTGCTCCCAGATATGACGGTTGTTTTTCATAGATTGTGAGATGATGGATCGGAAGTACTATGTTGTTGGCTCTTCTAGTGTTATAATTATGTGTGTCAGTTCCTCTCTGCAGGTTTTGTCTTTTAGCATGCAAGGAAGTTTCTAAAACAGGGTGTCCACAAAATCTTCTATAAAAATTCCCGTATATTTCCCGTATTTTTCAAGCCGAAATCACATTTTTCATGCTAGGTAATAGTTTACGTTTTTTACTTGAGTATGCACTAAAGAAACCATATTTTCATAATTTAAATTTTTTTATTTCAATGACTGGCTTAGGAGTCACGGAAAACCTGAAAACGGAACCAATAAGGCCTTCATTCAATTAGCTAATGAGTTCAAAAGGCGAAAACCCGTGCACAGAGAACGACGAATTTGCCGTTGATATCGTAATCTCAGGGCAGAGGGTGAAACCGCAGTAGAACGGATATAAACCTACTTGAAGTGAAATTTGCCTAAAAAGTTAGTTTTTGTGACGATCAAATTTTTCATTGTAAAATGCAATTCAAATGGCTACACTGAGAAACGTTCAGTACATTGTATTACAGCAAATGGATATTCATTTGCTTCTCGAATTCGAATTCCATTAAGGCACACCTATAGAGTTCGTTTTCATGAACTAAGCGAAGATGCAACAAAATAATGAATATCGAACCATCGATCAAAAACTTGACTGGGAGAAACTACGCACGCGCCAAACTATCGGAATGTCTTGCTTCACATCTTTGTCCGTTCCCGTTCGCAATTCACATTGCAGGGGTAGTCTCTAACTGGCCCGATGCAACGACATCACGTGGTTTCCATGACAACCTACCATGCGCACTGTACATTGTGTAATCCGCATGAGGAAGAAAGGAAGGAGAGGAGGACGAAGGACGGAAGGAAGTAAAACAAAACTTCGGAAAACAGAAAGAAAACAAAACCAATTCTATATTATTTGACTCATCGCACCCAGTTTTAAACTGATTTCTCTAATGTCGTATCTGATAACCAAAGTTGTATTAAACATCCATTTGAAGTTAAATCATCTTCTGAAAATGAAATTCGCTGGTCTATCACCAAACATCTAATTTAGCTGATCATAGTGTATTTTACTCATTTTTGCGAGTTGTCATGCCAGTCGTGCAAGACAGATGACAAGACGACGGGACGGACGTACAGACAAAACAGCAGGCTCAGGGCTCACCAACCAATGCCATAATTGCCGGTCCAAAATTATCGTACGAATGAGACGCCTATAAATTCGATAGTTCAAAATTAATAATTCTAATAAGGTGGGCGAATAGTGGGTTTTCATCAAAGGTTTCCTTTAAAGTTAAAGAAAAAATATTTATCCAATTTTAAAATGTTAGCATTTTTATATCCACTTAGTGAAATCATAAGATAATTGTTACAATAGGAAATAAACGAATAAGCTTAATTTTGTTGTAAACTCAAGTCCAATAATAATCTTCAAACCGTGAAATAAATTTACATTTGTATGGAGCGCATCAAAAGGTACATTACTTACACTACAAACACTTTTAAAAACAAGTACGTATAAAAATATAAGATTTTTAACATTAAGTCCCATCCCAGCAATAGATTTAGTAGTTAAGTTTTAGTTAAGTAAAGTTGTATGGGGGAAAATGTGGGCCTACATTTTCGCCCATAACATTTGTGGCCAAATTTTTGGTTATGATTATCGTCAAAAAGTGTGATAACAATTTGCAATATTGAAAATATTGTCATTTTAATCATTGACAAAAGATTTATTTTCCTCCTAAAAATAATTGTTAACTAAACTTGGTCAAGAAAATGTTGAAGTTAGAAATGAAAACTATACATTACGCTAAGACCCAGTCGTGGGAGAGATTTTTTGTTGATTTTTAAAACCCCTCCTCACCCCCTGTCAAACAGTTTAATTCTATTGTTTGGTATGTTATCGCAGGCCGTGATCAGATAAGAAGGAGATAATGTCCTTATTACAAAAATGCAAAAACCCAAACGAATAATTATATAAAAACCAAGGACGTTTCATATTTTTTCTTAATATTTATAAATCATAATTAGATACAAATGAATGCGATGCCACATTCCATTCAAGAAGGTAAACCATGATTCCATTTTCCGGATTCCGATAGATCGTATTTCTTGAAACTTCTCAATGTCGTTTCCCTACTAAGTTTGCGGGATATTGTTATGCAGAGCTCTTCCTGTTCTTATCGCATACCACGTGTTCAAAAAAAGATCGCAATTAATTATGATCTTACCGATAAAATTACGTGAACCTTTTACCGAGTAGTTTAACTACTCCTCTACTCGATTCGTGTTTGAAATGTTGTAAAGTACTAAACAGTCGAGTAATGACTGAAGTGATGGTCGATTCCAGGAATTTCGATTCTGGAATCCGAATCCCAAATTGTGAAACTCTTCAGTTGCTTGCCTGGGTACTGGTTACAAATTTTATTCAAATAAACTCAGCCACTCCTAATAAACCAGTAATAGTTACTTGGAGCTTAGAAACACAAGTTTCAGAACATTAGTGAATCATTTATTTATAACCCACCAAATTTTTGTTAGATTTGTTTCAGAAATAACTAATAAATAACCTGATAAAACAAAAACCTCATTAACATTAAGTTATTTTTTAAACTTTACACATGGCCCAAGATAATTATTAGTAACAAAAAGGTTTCATTATTTTCCTTATTAGATTTATTCAAAAAATTGCCATACCTAAATAAACTGTAAATTAAAGTTTAAAAAGGCCTTTATGTCTTAAAAATTTGTTTTGTTTCGATTCTCAATTATAAGTATTAACTCAGTTTTAATTCCCAGTTGGTCAAATTAAGATTATTTATATATATTTTAATAAAACAACTTAAGTTGTCTATAGTTTATACTTATTTGCAAAATCTTAACAACTACAAGATTTAATTATGTTTTATTTTCCTCTTAAAATAATAGTTATTAAAAGCTCAGCCAAGGGAATGTTGACAAAAGAAAAGCAAGTGGTGAGAAAGCAATGTTTGTTTACTTTTCAAGGCCACCCCACCCCCCTGACCGTCCCGTTGTCCGCCGAGCGACACAACCGGCAGTGATTAGATAAGAAAGAGATAATAACCCCCCAATACAAAAATATCAAAACCTAAACTACTGGTCTTATGAGAACCAATGACGTGTCATATTTTTCTTCTGATTTTTATAAATAAAATGAGACAACAATGAAAACTGTGCGATACAACATTCCAGAGATAAGCGATGATTAAAAATAAGTTAAGTTGTATGCGTGCGTGTGCAGTCAGAGCTAAATATAGCTGTTTCCTATTTTTCCGAAACCCGAGTAATAGTTTTTTATTGAAACCTGTCAATATCCTTTCCTTATCAGTTGAAATATTGTTGTTATCCGGCGACTGATATTTATTTTTTATTTTTGTCACTCGTGAAACTAGACGACCGGTGATAGTAGGCGTGTGGCCTTCACGTTATTGATCGACACACGAGCGTGATTTCAGTTATTTAACTAAGCGGACAATTTCGGCAGTTTCGAAGGATTTGATTCTCGAATCTCGCCGATCGATTCTCGAATCCGATTCTTGTTTAAAGATTCAGTGGATTCGAGAATCGAGATTCGGATTCGACACATCCCTACAGTTGAGTGATTACGAGAAAGTCGTATACCTGCCCGTCCCTGAAAATTATAGACCTGATCTGAATCCTCTATTTCAAACTATTGTGATCACACTGTGATCTATCTACCTTTGGTTATTTGCTTAAAACTTATTGCTTCATCTTTTAAATCATCATCATAGTTACTTTCATCGGTTCTATAGAGATTCGGATTCGACACATCCCTACAATCGAGTAATTGCGAGAAAGTCGTATACCTGCCCGTCCCTGAAAATTATAGACCTGATCTGAATCCTCTATTTCAAACTATTGTGATCACACTGTGATCTATCTACCTTTGGTTATTTGCTTAAAACTTACTGCTTCATCTTTTAAATCATCATCATAGTTGTACTTTCATTGGTTCTATAGTAATTCATTTTGAAACACCACAGATAAAGATAATATTGTTCGATCAAAACATGTTATTTCATACTTTCCTCCTCACTTCTACGAAATTTTCTATCTACAAAATTCAGGGTGAAAAAATGGTTTAGAAAAGTGTAAGTCTTAGCTGTTGAAAACAATTTATTACAGAAAAGAAAAAGTAAGGAAAACGAAGTGCGAGGTACGGTATGGGATTGCTCCAAAATGATTTCAGACACAATTAAAAATCTTCAGGGCGAAATAGAATATTACGATGTATTATGGTAATCGTTCGGCGTTATCAAATAAATTATTTCACAATTATGTTCTTCAGTTAGTCTCATGCATTTATTGACATTCATCCTCAGGAAGTAAACAAGTCAACGACATGACGGTCTTGTCGTTTCCGGTCTTATATTGCGCTAGCCAAATAAGACTGTTTTTCTACCTTAAGTCGAGGTAAGGTAGAATCTCGACTTAACTGGTCATCCCCCATTCACCACGTGTGGGTGACCAGTTAGTGGTCATCCACACGTGACCACTTTTTGTTACATACTTTCTTATCTTCCATCTGTGCAAGACGGTCTAGCACAAAAACTATTTCCTGGAATATACTCAGTGCCGTACTCAGACCGGTTTTTTCGGACAATTTTACCGGGGCCCGGGCTCAAGGGCCCGGGCTCAAAACATCTACTTCAAGAAACCGTCGGTCTAGATGGACGGAGTTACTAAATCAGATATCTATAATGTTAAATTCTTAATAACGCCCATTGTAATTACAAATAATTTATTACAAATGATTTACTTTTACACCACTAAAGACAAATTTAGTGTTGAATTTATTCCTACTCTCTCTAGGTACTCGCGATCGGCAAACACGTACGATTAAATTATATGCCAGTTTTTCTACTTTGCAAAAGATGTTCACAGAGTCTACCTCGATCCGTTTTTCCAGGATTGATCATGACTACGCGATCGTTTTTGCAACCTACTGCCGCCGCTGTCGCACCGAATAACCGCGAGCGGTTAATACGCGTGATGGAATTAAACGGTCATTTGCTTATTTTACAAAGTTGTTCCTATGATGGTAAATTCCTTGATGGTTGTTCGCTATTTTTACAACTTTATTCCTACCGTTACATGTGATCTGTAAGTTTCATCTACCCTACTTACCCGCGGTTGGTAAACAGGGGGGATTGTCGTTCCCAAAATTACTCCCGCAATTTCCGTGCAATCGATGTTAAGGCCATTTACCATTCAGCATGTTTTCGCCTATTTTTTACTCAGGATTTGGGAACATTTCCCTTCCAAATAGCATTTCGGATTAAGCGGGATTTCGGATTGCCGGGTTTAAGATTTTCTGGACTCAACCGTAAAAATAAAATTAAAACAGCACATCTTGCAGAGATTTTTTTAAAATCATAAAACCTAAAGATAAATATAATTCGTTTGAAAAAGATGCTTTCCTTTTGATTGTCCAGAAATATTAGGTAGGATACCAAAACAAATTGTTAGAGTTAAAGTGATTTTGTTTTAAGCAACTATAAATTTTGGATGTTAAATCATGATGATTGACACCTTTATAATTGTATGGATTTAAAAATATATTAAATGTTGTGTTGTTCCCATTCAAGGTTAGTAAGTCACATATAGTAATTAATTAAAGTCAGAATAATTAATTGTTATAATACTTCTTTACTCTCAAGTTCTTTGTTACATTTCTATAATTTTTCGCTTTTTATGCTTTACAGTACTTATGAATATTTCAAATGTTAAGGAGAGGTAACTTCACACAGGCTATCTCTTTGGAGGCACAATTTTTTATAATTTTTATTTTTATTTTTTGAAACTATTTTACTACAGTTTAACAATAGATAGTAATCGTCATATCATAAAATGTAAGGAATTGCAATATTTTTGTTCAAGAATTTATTTGTGTACATGTATAATGCAGTTAACGACTTTGGGGTTTCTGTTCAAATGAAAATCGTATATATTTCAAAAGAAATAAATCGTAGTACATATTCTGTAATTTGAATCGCACAATTAACAAGCCAACTATGCGATCATAGAATTAATTTATGATTTTAATTAAAGGGCCCGATTAAAAATAGTTTTCTAATTTATTTAAGCAAAATGTAGATAAATCTTACTATATTATTATCAAAATAAAAAATGTGTCTGAGGGGGTTCGCAACGGTGTGACGGTTGATGCCCCCCCCCGCATTACCAGGACAAGAGGGGCTCGTTCTAATATCTTTACCGGGGCCCGCCAAAGCTGGATACGGTCCTGAATATACTGCTGGCAGAATAATACTGAAAAAATAATATTATTTTATATTTGGTTCGTAAATAATCTCACGACTTCACTTTTTAGATAGACGAAAATCTTGGCCGAAAAAATCGTTCGTCCATCGCTTTACACAATAGCGTCAATAGCAAAGTTCCTGTATTTCAGACAAAATTCACGTATATTTCACGCATATTGCCCGGTGAAATATAACTCACGTATAATTCCTGATTTTCCCGAAATTCCCGCTCTGTGGACACCCTGTAAAATGAAAAGGCTCACTACAGTTAACACCTTTAGTTGTTTAAAGGCAGTGCGGCATGATTCTCTAGGTCCAAGGCAGGCTAGAATTTGAACTGCCTTTTTTTTGTAGAACTAGGATCCTTTTTGTGTTTGTTCTAGTGGAATTTCCCCACACCGCTATCCCATATCGGACATGTGATTCAGTACGCTGCTTTTGTAGTTTCACCTTGATCTAGAGGGCAGAACTTTCGTTTGATAAATCCGGACACATTATTAAAGTGAAATAGTATTTGTTGTAAAATTTAATTAAAATATAAGGTTATGGCCTAAAATAACAATAACATGAGAATAATCAGACATCACTCCTAAAATAAACTTAACTGATAAAAGTATTATACGAGTTACTCAGGATTTCTGGTCGTGTAGGTGGTAGAAACTCAAGCATTATGTTACAGCCAACTTAGGTGCTATTTATGCTCAGATTCATAACACATATTTTACACACAAGTGATTTATAGCTTAAATTAAATAAACTTTTTATATTTTTTTCATGCTTAAAAATATACAGGGTGTCCCATAAGTAAAGTGCCAAACTTCGGGAATAGGTTATATGGGTCAAAATAAAGATAAAATGAAGAATAAAATTTTTTCCAAAAACGCTTTGTTTACCAGATATCCGCCATTTTGTATTTTTAACAAAATATGTTTTATCTCCCAAGTTTTTGAATCGATTTTTTTGAAACTCGTTATGCACCTGTATCTAGTCAAGGTTAGTTTATGAAAAAATAATGAGCATGATTAAATAATAAATTTCAAGATAGCGGACGTTTAAAATCTTTGAGTTGAAATCACGAAAAAATCGTACGTTTTACCAAAAAATATAAAGGATAACAATTTTTAGAAAATTTTATTCCTCATCTAATGACACCAAATTTATGAAAATCAGTTAGTAAACAACTGAGTTATGATCGTATTTAGCTAGTGAGGCAGCATTTTTTGAAGCAAAATAGTCCATTGTTGCGCTGAGCCATGCGCTAATTCGACCATAACTCAGTTGTTTGTGAATCGATTTTCATACTTTTGGTATCGTTGGAATGGAAATAAAATTTCCTAAATATTATTGTTCTTTATATTTTTTTGTAAAATGTACCATTTTTTTCGGTATTTCAATTTAAAGATTTTAAACGGCCGCCATTTTGAAATTTACAATTCAATTATGCTGATTATCTTTTAATAAACTAACCTTGACTAGAGACAGGTGCATACCGAGTTTCAAAAGAATCGATTCAAAAACTTGGGAGATAAAAAATATTTTGTTAAAAATACAAAATGGCGGATATCTGGTAAACAAAGCGTTTTTGGAAAAAATTTATTCTTCATTTTATCGTTATTTTGACCCATATAACCTATTCCCGAAGTTTGGCACTTTACTTATGGGACACCCTGTATATTAATACTGTTGTAATACATCTGTAATGTATTAACAATCACAATATTATTTGAGAGGTTTTTTGTTTTAATGACATTTTATAGTTTGTTGAACTGCTCTCTAAAGTAATCTTCCAATTCCAATCTAACATAATCTGACTACAAGCTCACTATTATCTAATAATGTCCTTATTTCTTCTTGTTCTTGTTGACACTTTCTTTGTTGAGCTGTTGTTCTTGCTCGAGTTCGAGTGCTCGGGTCTTCCGTCTACCTAAGGGAGTCTTGCTGAACCATGCCAAGAACTGTTCCTCTTCCTCTTTATATATTGGTTCATATCGAGCCAACACATTGATGATCTCTGCTAAAGTTAACGGCTGGATTCGAAGTTGTAGGATTCGCTTGCATGTCATCACCTGCATATATCAGATCCTGTGTTAACCCATATACCAAATTAAACACTATAGTTGTGGAATACCGTACTGGCAGGTGGCAAAAACTAGAAACTTTAAAAATCATCTGCTAAAACCCATGAAATGTCAAAATGTTGTTTATGTTTTTAAACACCAATACAACAGCAAAATTTGTGTTGTGATACTGTATATAAAGATTTCTGAAAATAAGCAGATGTCAACATAGGCGTAATTCGGGGGGGGCAGTCGCCCCCCCAAAAATTTGAAAATTAAAATTAATTTTTAGGTATAAATAACGAAAATTGACCAGAATCATGTTTTTTTCAAGTTGTAAAATTAAATTATTATTGACATAAATTTTTCATTAATATGAGTTTTGTCGATATGCCGTTAAAGTACGCTGGTGGCGTAGTTTTGTTTGAAGTCCGATTGCAAATTTGCAAGGATACGTTTAGCGAACGAATACAGACATACGCGCTATTCACTATGGTGCGCCGGTCGACGAGAACCCACTCCCACGCCAAACGACACGTCCACCAGTGAACTAACGCTCCAGGATGGCCAACCTCTAAACTCTGTAGTGCTGTTCAGAGCCAGTGTAAGTTGCCTGTCATAGGACACTGTTCACCAGGGGTGCCCAGAAGGGGGGACATGGCGCAAATTGCGCCATCAAAATTTTTTGGGGGGCATGATTTTTTGGGCGGGATATAGGTTTTGCGAGGAATTTTGAACCAGCGAATAAGGGAAAATTACAAAAAAATAAATTATTATACCATACGCAATAGTTAAAAGTACTGTTTATTTATCTAACCATTTCATCAGGATTACCATCACTGAACTCGTCATATATTCAAGTTTGCTATGTAAACCATCCATTGAATCTCCAAGTCAATCCATGTGTTAAGTTATTTTGAAGGGCGGTTGACAATGGGTCGACTGGACTGGCAACCCTGTCTGACATCGGGCCCAGAAGACATAGTGTCAGGCAGGGTCTGTGGCCCCGGTCTGACACAGCCGTTAGCAATTAATGTTACCAAAACCGGGTATTTACCCGGTTGTCGGGTATTTTGGAGGCCGTGCGGAGTTTTGGCAGTGATTAAGAAAAAACCGGGTAAAACCGGGGATTTAAGACTTGGGTTGAGGAAATTTACTCATCAACCTGGATATTAGCCTAAACAATGGGTGAAATCGGGGATTTTTGACGATCGAGGTACAAGGATTTTTTGGAACTCTAGATATTTTATTTTCAAACGAAAGTTGGTGTTATGTATTTGGTTTGTTTGTATTGGTTATTTCGTTGCAGTGTTACCAGAAACTGGGTAATAGCCCAGTTTGTGGGCTTTTTTGTTGGCCGTTCGGGGACTTAATTAACATGATTAAGAAAAATCTAGTAAAATCGTGGATTTGAGACTTGAGCTGCGGGGATTACCTGGCATCCTAAATACATAAAAAACGGGTAAAGCCGGGGATTTTTGAATTGAGATTTGCTTTGCAAATATTCATTGTCCATGTAAGGTGAGAAAAAGTCCGGTATTTGGTGTTTTTAAGGTCATTAGGTGTTTTTTCGGCTAACTACCCGGATTTTGGTACTTGGGGGATTTTGCAGGGATTAGTGCCGAAAAACCGGGTAAAATTAGGATTATCAATGGAGGTGGCGGGTAAAATGCCAAATCCTGTGTAATGCAACACTGGACGTTAGAAAAAAGAGTATAACAACAGTCAATCGCCAGTCGTATGAAGCACAGTTGGTGTGCCTGCTTTGACTGCAGTGAGGCAGTTTTACAAATAGTACAATAACTGACTGAAAGTGAAGTGAATGGTGATTACAAGTTCACATTGGTTGGGTATTAACTTTAGCTAGTTGGATATGAAGAAAATAGTATGCATTGGCAGTGTATATACCCCATAGATACTTTGGTATTGTACGGAGGCTACTATTTTTAGATTTTTTATTGGTTACCAAAAATGACTTTGTAATTGGTAAGAACATACTTTAATTGACTTACTGTCCAAATTGGACATAATTATGATTAGCGGTCTTTGTTTTCTGCTTCCCAGAAGACAGCGATGTTGGTGAGGATTGAGTTGATCAAGTCGCCGCCGCCACTAGCGACTTCACCCGATCGCCAGCCGTATTCAGTGCGCCGCGGCGGTTATTTTAAGTTAGATTATCATAAATATGTTAGTAGGACTTTCCTTGTTTCGTTATGAAACGAACGATACCAGACGAGTCATACTTTCGCCTGCTAAATCCCTTGACAGGTGATGCGTGCGCTCCGATCAACGACCTGACTTTGGCCTAATTCAAGGGTATTTGGCGGGCAAAAGTATGTCTCATCTGGTATCGTTTGATTCGTGACGAAACGAGGAAAGTCCTTTTAACATATTTATGATAACCTGACCTAACATAACCGCCGCAGCGCGCTGTATAAGGGTGGTCTCCGTGTAATACCAAAGTACCAACCCATATTCTTCAGTACGAACTGTTAGTGCAAAGGGGGGAGGTATATGGTGTATGCAATCAAATCAGGATGAGGCAATGACCTAGAAGATCTTGCCCCCCCAATCGAAATGCTGAAATTACGCCCATGGATGTCAATTATTTATAAAAAAGTACTATCCATTATGGCACTACCTTTGTAATAGGTATGCAGGGTGCTATTGCATAAGAGTTTTGGTTTATTTAATGTTTTGATTACGTTTTTACTACAATTTACAATTCCAAAAAGAGATTTTTTTCGCATTATTTGCCAAAATCAATTTGAAAATAAAAGTGAAACTATGTAATGAAAAAAAAACGCTACTCTTCATTCACTGAGTGTGTAAAGTGAAGCCCCTCCCTAAAAACAATGTTACTTGAGAGACTCGATAAGCAAACAAAAAATCATTAAAAAGTTTGACTCTCTTTATTGAATGATTCCATTATTTTTTCTTTTGGGGGTGGGGGCTTCACTGTAAACCGCTGATTGTGGATTATAAGAATCAGAAAATACAGTCAATGCTACAAACATTCATTGAATTATAAAGTAATCTTCTATCTCCACACCTCTCTGACGACATTGGCCAGAGTGCCGACGGTGTAGCCGTCCGAGAGGCGCGTGAGGGCGCCGGTGTCGAACTGTCGACTGACGCCGCTGTACTGGAACAGCAGCTGGGCCCAGATCTGCTGCAGGCTGGCGTAGTCGGGCCGCAGCACCAGCACCATCTTGTGGTAGGTCTGGGCCAGCAGCTTCTGGTCACACTCCCACGGGCAGTGTGACACTCCCAGCAGCAACACCTGCAGCAGAGATCCTTCCAGGGAGATTTAATACAGAATTGAAAAATTGGTTATTAGAAAATCATAGTTGGTTTTCATAGTTTGCTAGAAGATCTAAATTGAACAAAAATTACACAACTGTGAAACTTAAAACTTTATTAGTAATCTATTTTTAATCAACTCAAAAATTCCTACCCTGGCATGTTTTGGGATCTTAAATATGTATGTATATATTTTTTTCTGTACTCCTTTACAGGTACTGAGCCATATTGTATCATTGTATCTCTAAGTAGTGGTCCATTAGTACAAAATATAAACATGACAAAAACTCACATCATATTGTTGATTTCCATGGACCCTGGCTTTAGGGGCATAAATAATATTAATATTAACATTTTGTTTCCTTGAAACTAAATATATTCACTTTATTCACTTCTTAATATTATTGAAGTGTACTCAGTCAATAAACAACTGACAAAGCTCTATTTACATATCATCAAGAAATGTAATGGTGTCAATATTTACAGTGTTTTTTTCTCTAGTTGATTTATTTATTACTTTCATGATTTAATTTGTCGTCTTTTTTGTTGTTACTGTACTTCATATTTTAATATAGATTGTAAACTTCCCCAATAAAGTAACAGCATTCAAAAACAGGGAATAACTCACCCAATATAGAAAAATTGAGGTTCTAATAAAACCAATGGATTTTACATTTGGATGGTAAACCAAGGCGACACTTTCCCTACCAACACGTCAACGATCACAAATTGATTCGCATGAACCACTCAGTTCTAGGGAATTAAAATTCAGACTTGAAACGTAAACTGTTTAACAGACAAAACACACTCTTCAACATATCGGGGTTAGTTGAACTTATGTCCCACAGATACTAGTTTAGCTATTAATTTCATATCATACTATATTAACTAATTAATAATAATAATCACATACCATGATTCTCAATGTCATACCTGATCATCAGGACCTATACTTTTTACAAGTTTTGGCAAATCTTTTTTCAGTCTTTTAGGATCTGTTTTGTCCGTCTTGGGCACTTTCTTCAAAAAAGGCTTCTCGGCTCCATCCATGTATATAACAGATGGCTGCAGAAGTCTATAAATGAAAAAATTCTCCATTGTAAATATATGTTATTATGACTGACTACATGGCTATAATTAACTTTCATAATCTATCTGTTTATATGTGTTGGTACATTGTTTTCTGTTTATGAATTATAGACTACTAGTTTTAATAATTTAAGAAACCCGTTGGAATTCTCCTTTATTTGTTCTGAGAAAAAAAATTCTGTTAGCTTGAACAAGCTTAAATTTAGGCAATGTGATTTATACAGGCATATGCCTCATGCCACGTCTCTCAAGGTAAAAAAAATAAAAAGGCCTCAGTAGTACCAGCAACTAAATAATTCGTCAGTTTAAGTTAAAAGCACAATGACTTTTCAAACACTAAAAACTGTTGAATTTACAATATTTTAATAATTCACCTTACTTTTTGGTTTTTAAAACCTCTAAAAATGGTCACTGCTTGTCAGAAAACTGCTTAGTTTAGAGAAATGTGTGACCATCACCTGGAGACTTTGCTGACCAGGTGGATCAACATGATGAGTCCGCTCTTGCCGGGATACTTGCCGACGATGTTGGCAGCAGTGAGGTCGAACAGCACGGCCCCAGCCTCGGTGCACACGGCGTGCACCAACATATCCTTGCCCGTCCCGCGCGGCCCCGCGATCAGCACCGACCTCACCAGTGGCGACATCTGGTGGATGGTCTTCGAACCCAGCGGCAGGATGCAGTACTCCAGCATCACCTGGTCGGGAATGCAGGAGTTACTAACTGTTACTAAAACTGGGTCTACTGTCATAAGGTGAATATCAGATATCAGGTAGAACTTGGTCAGAATAGAACAGTCGTCACTACTTCTTACCTGACGAATATCCCCAAGGGAAGGAAGAGGATCTTTGCCTTGAAACCTGAGTTCAGACGCTGCGTACGACCTCTCCCCGATAAACGACGAGAGAGGAGTTTCAGGATACTTCTTGATGATCCCATTTGTTATCAGTTCTTCAAAAAGTGACTCTAAAGTTCGATCAGGTGTCAAGTCTTTTTCTTTTTTCTTTTTGCCTTTCTTTCCAGTCCGTCTTCCTTTTTTTTTCTTACTTCCTTTCTTCCCCTTTTTTCCTTTCTTCGCTCGATCCCTATCCAAAGCAGCTTGTAAAAGTTCAAGTTCTGCTCTTAGTTCTTCATCAATAACCTAAAACACGCTCTTGAATTATTACAGCATATTGTAAAAGTGGGTTTTCTGAAATTCAAATACATTCAGGCAACTGTTGATTGTTGGAAAAATGTTTGATAACCAGTTTTAATAATGGTTTTTTATCCCTAATTTCTTACCTTTCGTATCTCTGCCTCTAGCTGGGCCGTGTTCTGGTCGTGAATTATCTCAGGGTAGTAGGTTTGGCGGGGGTTGTTGCTCTCATCCCTCCCTCTCCACACCTGCAGGCGGGACAACACAGTTTTGGCCAAACTAATTAAATCACAAAAACAATATTTTGTCCTTTCAAGGAAGGCTTTATACTGAACTATTACTTCTGTTTTTTAACATTAATATTCTATACAAACAGTTTCATGAAATACATCACAGTAAAACCTCTGTGATGAAACACGTCTTTAAACTAAAAATAATATTGAATTTACTGTAAAAAGAAAGCCTAACAACAACTTTGATTTCTTTTTTCCCAAAAATTAATTTTCTGAACAAAATATTAATTGTACTATAGATTTGCTTTTGTTAAAAAAATTCCTTTATATCAAAAGTATTTTTTCCTAAAGATATTGCTCCAAATTTATTTGCCTCCTATTCTTGCCTTGTTCATGAAAAGCAACGATTGAGATTAGATTTTTGGGAAGTTAAAGCATTGAAGATAAAACAATAATAATAAGGATTAGTCTTGATAAAACAATCTCTTAATAGTTATATGTGTGTTAAGTGAGTCAAGTACACAAATAACTCATTGTCTTTTGGGTGAAAATGTTGGCGTCCGAGCTTGTGAGGGCGACAATTTTCATGAGGGAGACAAGAATCAAGAAGTTTATTGTCAATGATCACATAATAACATGATATAGGACAACGTCAAGGCTTATCCTAACTTAACCTACGGCCCTAAAAATACAATCACATTTGGGAACAGAATCAAAACTCTATGTTAACGTCTATATCTTTAAATTCTGATATTGTATAAAAAGGGTTTTCCAAAAGCCATCTTAACAGTTTAGATTTAAAAATACCTATTGAACAACTATGTGCAGAGCAGGGGAGCTTATTGAAAAACTTAATACAATTAATCATGTGTGAATTACCCATCCTAGACAACCTGTGTTGAGGGATATTTAATTTATAATTGCCCCTAGTATTATGTGTATGGATATTATTGAGTGTTGAAAATTCACTTAAATTTATCTTAGTAAAAGTCAAAACCTGAAAAATATATAAATTAATTACTGTTAAAATCTGCATTTGAATGAAAAGAGAACGGCAATGATCTACAGGTCCAGCACGACACATAGTACGAACTACCTTTTTTTGGATTAGCAAAATGTCATTAACATGAGGAGAATGTCCCCATAAGATTAAACCATAAGCTATATGCGACTGAAAAAGTCCAAAATAAGCTGTTCTTAGACAATGTGCTTCACTCTCGAAATACACACAACATTATTTCCCCACCTGCAATAAAATACCCAGTCTTCAAACATCTATTTCATTGACTTAGTAGCTTACAAACAATATCATTTTGTTTCAATCTGCAATTAGTGCCTCTATCAGAGAAGCTGGAACCATTCAAGCACCAGTGATCAGCTGATTGTTGTGACATTATTACTTGCGTAATTCGTATACAGTCTTACAGCTGATTGTTGTCAATGTTATTCTTATATGATTATTCTGCCACTAAATCAGCTGTTAGTGCCTGCAATTTGTTGACATATATGCATGTCTGCATAGACATTTGAAGGAGGAGCTCGATTTTTGAATTATCGATTTCAATATTATTCTTAGGGGTTTACTTTGTCTCCCAGTGGGTTGAGTAATATTATTTTACTCACTTATTACAAGGAGTAAAAACGTCTAAACATAGCAGGTGGAGAAAAAGATATTTTATTATCTAAATGTTTTAAAGCACATATTTTACATGTGACTACAAACCTCGTCATACTCTGCCCCGGCTACCATAAGGTCAGTCAGGAAAGTAGAAGTCCCCATCTTAAATCCTGGGTCTTCATCTTCATCAATTTTCTTCTTTTTGGCATCATCCTTATCTTTTGTTCCTTTTTTCCCCTTTTCTTTCTTCCCTGTTGGTCAATGAAATAATTTATTCCTTTTTTGCAAAGAAACATAGAAATTAACCATCTGGAATGGATTTTAAATGATAGGGCTGGCTCAATATAGGATATAATAAATTTTTCTTTAAAACGTATAATATTATTTTTCAGTGAAATCTTTGAAATTCGAAATACACAATTTACCCCTTGTCTAATAAGTTTTGTCGAAACTATAATTAAAATTCGTCCCAATCACGTGAATCCCTCACCCTTGCCCTCCTTGCTGGATGGGGCCGTGCTCTTGCTGCCCAGCTCGCTGTCCGCGCCCTGTCGGCTGAAGATGAGAGCCGAGCCGCCTGCCTCCTCGCTCGGCAGCTCGGGGAACTTGCCTGTCTGCCCCTTGTACGCCATCACCCACGCGCGCATCTCGTCCTTCATATCCTCCGCCATCGCTGCCCAGCGATTCTTCTTCAGCTGCAACAATCAGTTGGCCAGTTTGAGTTTTTTACCGAACATGAAAACTATGTTTCCAGTTTTGCTATATTTTAGTGGCAGAAGAGTTGAATGTTTTATTTCATATATGCTTAAACTTCTTAATTTGGTGGCTAATTAGAATAAAAGTGTTTCAGCAAATTTCCCCTATAGGGAAGACTCTGTTACCGTAGGTCTCATGGTTTCATATATATGTTCACATATATATAAAATTACAAAAGGGCAATTTTTGTGCAGAAATTGGGGACATTTGGCAATTTGCAGGATGATGGGATTAGGCTCAAATTGAAGGTTTTGATCCTAGGGACTCGGAAACAATACTGAAATTGCTTTAAGTTCACCAGTGAAAGAGAAATAACGTAAAATATTTGCCATTAAAAAGCATTGGGGTCTAAAAACATCTGCTTTGTTTACATAAATCATGGTGCTGATACTTGATTCTAAGCCATGTGCCAGATGTTGACATATGTTTTATTTAAAAGCCGGCTAACCATAAAGGTTACACCCCAGCAGCAGTAAAATGGATTACTAACGTAATAAAGTGTTTCTCTATATTTATGGGCCTTTGCCCCTTAAAGTCACTATAGTATTGTAACTCCTCCAAATTGTAGGGGGTTTTGTATTCGCATGGCTTGGAGGGCGGCCGGAGCAGACAGCCGCTGCATGGACAAAGTTCTTGGCATCGCGACCAAACCGCTTCCTGCTACTGCCGATGGGGCTCGCTCTCCAAACATTGTAGCTACAAACGTCGCCGCGGAGCGCGCTTTAAACCTGTCGGTATAAAACTGGCGGCACGAGCCTTGTTCAAGACTCTTTCTGCCGTAGTTCGGAGGATCAAGTAAGTGGGCATTACTCTCAAAGTATCAGTAGACAGTGCAGATCTATTTCAAAAATAATTTTCATTCATTAACTTATTGTTTTGTATTAGATTATAAGACCGGCGAGTGAGCCTGGCCCCTTATGAATTGTTATAAGGGAGAAACTATTTCGCAATTATTATCGTTAGTGGATTTATTGTTTTGTATTTGGTCATAAGACCGGTGAGTGAACCTGGCCCCTTATAAATTATAAGGAAGAAACTATTTCGCATTTATTTCCGTTCGTGGATTTATTGTTTTGTATTCGATTATAAGACCGGCGAGTGAGCCTGGCCCCTTATAAATTATTATAAGGGAGAAACTATTTTGTAATTATTTTCGTTCGTGGATTTAGTATTTCGTATTCGATATAAGACCGGCGAGTGAGCCTGGCCCCTTATAAATTATTACAAGGAAGAAACTATTTTGTAATTATTTTCGTTCGTGGATTTAGTATTTCGTATTCGATATAAGACCGGCGAGTGAGCCTGGCCCCTTATAAATTATTACAAGGAAGAAACTATTTTGTAATTATTTTCGTTTGTGGATTTTACATTCGATTATAAGACCAGTGAGTGAGCCTGGCCCCTTATAAATTATTATAAGGGAAAACCATTTTGTAATTATTTTCGTTCCTGGATTTTGTATTAGATTATAATACCGGTGAGTGAGTCTGGCCTCTTATAAATTATTATAAGGGACATTATATTTTGTCACCAGTGAGTTCGGGAATTTATTATTTCCGCATTCATTCGTGGGACCAGCTGGCGAGCCTGGCCCACCAATTCCAATATTCGTACGGCTGTTTCATTGATTAATATTTTTTTAATTTGTTTGATATGCTGTGATAAGTCAAGACATTGTTGACCTACGGTGAGATGTCTCTCTGAGCATTATTCTAAATACCAATTGATTGAGTTAACCCTGGGAGAACCCAGCTAGGCTTGTGCGATCCCGGTAACTGTTGTAACCGTTGTAAGTGACTTAGGGGCAAGGAATTGGTAATAATATAAATTGGCACAATAAATTAAGCCCCTGACATACACGAAACGTTACAGTATGTACTAAATTTGTAGGGAATTATGTAATAACATTTTTTAAACACCCATAACTAAACTCTCATACTATAAAAATTGCATGACTAACCAGTTATAATCTCCTTGATCAACGTGATATCTAAACATTTTAAAGGAAAAAAAGTTTCATTTTTTAAAACTTTTACTTTTATTATTTTTTTTAACTCTTGCTCTGACTGGTTTGCACTTAAGTATCATGCATCATAGTCCACTACAAACTTGATAGTATACACAAGTACGACAATTCAGTTTAAATATATTACATATAACACTACTAGAACATGGAGTTAAGTCAGGCAATATCCTGAAACCCTATACAAAAACTACAAACAAGTGTAAACCCACATCTTCCTTGTCCTCCAAGATGGCCGCCTGGAAGTCCTGCTGGTATTGCTCCTGCAACTCCCGACGCAGCTCCTTGACATGAGCCGCCCGCTGACGCTCGACCACGGTGTTCTGGGCCGGCGGCAACATACCTGGCGATATCATTGAATCACATGAATTATTATTATTGTTATTGGAAGCACCAAATAAGGCGGGCTACAGAAACGGAAAACTCAACAAATTGTCTGCTAAATCTGAGCTGAATTGACTAAATGAAATGTTTTTGTTGAATTGTCAAAACTTTTTTGCGTTTTCAGGGCTTTTTCCATATAAATTTTATTTACTTTAACATATGATCATAAATTTATTTATTGACTACCCAAACAAATAATACATAAAAATTTTGCAAGCAACACACTCACTCGCCTGCTTTATTTGGTGTTTCAAAAAGAATGACCCAATTTCAACTTTAAATAATATTGATCTAAGCGCATTACCACCACCGAAACTGCATTACTGACAACTGGAGAGGTCTAGAGTTTTGAAAAATCGCCACTAGATTCTCCCCGAGCGCTAACCTTGAGCGTTGTCAGTCTAATACAACATGGCCTCCGCTCAACAAAAGGCTTTCTGCGTTCTTCAGTTTAGCAAAACTGAATCAGTTATAACCATTCAACGAGCGTATCGCATTCGTTTTGGTGCTGAACCACCTCTATAAAAGAACATTCGACGGTTGTATAAACAGTTTTTATATACTGGGTGTTTGTGCAAGGGGAAAAGTGCCGGTCGACCACGCACATCTGAAGAGACAGTGCAACAAATTCGGGAGAAGTTCCAACGGAGCCTGCGAACATCAACACGGCGTGCAAGCCGAGAACTTGGAGTAGCTCATACTACTGTGTGACGCGTGTTAAGGCGGCGTTTGGCCTTACGACCATACTCTTAGAAGCGCTTCGTGCTGGTGACAAAAGCAGACGCGTCAACTTTTGTAATGATATCCTAGAAGACATGGAAGAGGATACCTTTATACCGCGGTTGATATTCAGCGATGAGGCAACGTTTCATGTAAGCGATAAAGTTAATCGACATAATGTTTGTATATGGTGAACTGAAAACCCTCATGAAACAGTGGAGCATGAACGAGATTTGCCTAAAGTGAACGTTTTTTGTGCAGTTTCACAAACCAAGGTGTACGGACCCTTCTTTTTTGAGGAAAACACAGTGAATGGTGCATCTCATCTAGCAATTGGCTATTTCCTCAACTAATTGCTGACTCGGACAACTTCATCTTTCAAAAAGATGGAGCACCACCACACTGACACAAGGATGTACGCCATTTCCTCAACACCAACTTGCCTCAACGTTGGATAGGGCGCAAAGGACAGCAAGACTTGGCTATGCATTCCTGGCCTCCACGGTCCCCTGACATAACACCGTGTGATTTTTTCCTGTGGGGATATGTTAAAGATCGTGTTTATGTTCCTCCCTTAGCACGTAATATTGAGGAGCTGAAAATCAGGATAACTGATGCAGTAGCTACAGTCCGAGAAGACATCTTGCGAACAGTCTGGGATGAATTTGGTTACCGTCTAGATGTTGTCCGAGCCTCAAAAGGAGGGCACATAGAACACTTATAATACATCATCATAAACTTGATACTTCTGTGAGTAATTTGTTGTAAAATTGGTTTGTGTGCACCATTTTTTAAAATAAATATAACTGTTTAAAATTGGGTCATTCTTTTTGAAACACATGTATTTAAGTATTTTAAAACTAAAAGTATATATTCTAAACAACGCAGCTCACAGCTGTTTTATATTATTTTCCAAGAAGCAGGCATAAAAATGTTCAAGTAAATTTAAGTTTTGTATGTTAGTACCAATGTAAATTTACTAGGTTTTGTACATTTTAGTTCTGGACAGCCTTACTGGCGGGTGGAAAAATGTGGAAACTCTACAAATCATCTGCTAAAACTCATGATTGTGTCGATCTGTCACTGTTTGTGTTTTTAAGGCACATCAACACTACAAAATCTGTCTTGCAATATTTTACCAAAAGTTGTCTTGCACAATACAAAACGTAATATTAAGTATTGCCACTACTAATGAGAATAAAACTTCTACTTAGACTTGCGGCAAGCTCTGCGAGAATTTTTACCGTCATTTTACGTGTAAGTTTGAAACAGATTTCAACGAGACCTTGTTTAGATTTAATATTTATTGAATATGAGCTTGCAGTATAAGCTTTCATATTGTAAGTGCGTTTTTACTTAAACATTTGATCATATGATTGATTGCCAACACAACACAGATGTTTCACGCCAATTCCGCATACAGCGCACTCACTCACCCGCCAGTAAGGCTGTCCAGAACTATAGTAGATAAGTCAATTTAAGCTTTATACCTACGTTATTACGTGTATGTAATTTGAAGTGAAAATAAATCTAAAATTATTTAATTCATGTTAATTGAAATTGCCCACTTGTAACTTGAAGATTTCTTTATAGTTCCTGCTGAACTGCTGAACAAAGTGTAGTTACAAAATTTTTACAAAGGTTCCAAAAGGGTCATAGCTGTTTGTGTTTAGATTAATTATTAATAACTAAAGCCAATTAATGGATTACTTGGTCAATGTATCATTATCAATACCACTTGACTTTGAAATTAAATACTCACATAGTAATTTATTTTTAATTTTTGCATTGGACTACTTCGAGTTGTATTTTAGTAGTGATCAAATGTCGTAATGCTTAGATCTATTGCAATGGATGTGGTGACCAGGGGTGCCTACAGGAGGGGATTATGACGCCAATGGCGTCATAGAATTTTTTGGGGGGGATTTTTTTTGTTTACTGTACAGGTAAAACGTCCTACTACTAATTTTTACCAATAAATCGTCAAAAATAAATTAATTGCTACACTATTTAAATTTGTATATAAACTATAATTATTATTTTCCCAACACTACACGTCTAGTAAGTAGCCGATTTCCGCTTCCGTTTCAGCGTGGGAAGTCGCCGTTTACAAAAGAGTACGGCAAATATCAGCTGTAGTGAGGTAACAAATCAGCTGGAGTGCGGTAAAGAGTTTTCATTGAGCATTTACCGCACGAGTGCGGTAAATGCTCAATGTTGCCAACTCAAGAAAAAATAGTATATCACACAATTTACATACACATTATACATAAACACAACATACACATATTAACTATGACGACCATATCTCAATTGTAACTAAACTGGTTTCCCAGGTTGCGACTACGTACAGTTAATAGCGATAAATTAATAAAGAGCAATATTATTTAATCAATTGTTGCCGTCTGTGTGACGATAAGACATATTCCTAGAAAGGCTTACTCAGTCGCTGGACAGCAGAGATAACGCTTTTTGTTATCTCCCCCGCACAGATAAATATAGTTTTGTTCGCATTTTCTCTCTTCAGTTTATTTAATACTTTTTTAATCTTTTAACTTTCATAGAAGTGTATATAGTGTTTTTTACTTACCCTGTATATTTGTTGCTGGTAGTGTCGCGAAAAATATCGTACGCAACTCATCCGGGAAGGTGTTTACGTTGCTCGCATGAAATTCCCGCGCTCCGCAAGCGTCGCGCGTGAACCATCATGCTCGCACGTAAACACCTACTTCCCGCACTAGTTGCGTAATATACTATTTCAATGTACGAAATAGAAATATACAACATGGACATGCCCGCACGGCCAACTGTCCAGTATATACCGTCAGCGTTCCTGTACACTTGTATCTTCCGTGGCGGCCGCGGCACGCAAGCAGCCGAACTGGCTTAGTCCATGAGACTCTCTCCAAACAAATAAATTCTTTCAACCTGTCCTGTTTCATATCGATAAATTACTCAACTACTTATAGGGGGGAAATGCAAATTTGCTTTGTTACACTTGAAAAAGTAAAATTAATAATTCCCTCCCAATACAGCCTTGACGATTTAAAACTTATTTTGAGGTGGGAGGGTGCATTGAAATGTATACAGTAATTACTTTTTACCGGGGAAATGTAAAAGAGGCAACCCAACAAAATCTTCATTCAGTCATCGACTGAAGTGGTCAGGCCATGTTCAACAAATTAGAACAAAGTTAAGAAAATTTGCCTTTATTTTTGCTAATTTGTCTAGGATATTACCCCCACCTTTGCTAAAAAATGTTTACTCGTATGTACAATCAATTTTGCAGTATGGGATCTTAGCGTGGGGTGGTGGATATAAGAGCGTTCTACATCCTATTGAAATCATGCAGAAAAAAATTATTAAGATTGCTCTACATAAACATCCTCGATATTCAACTGACTTGTTATTTGACGAATTTAAAGTTTTCAATTTATCACAATTATATTTAAGAACCTTGATTTGTTATATCTTCAAAAACAAAAACCATATTTTCATTCAAACTTCACACAACTATCCGACAAGATCTGCCACAAATACAGGTATTAATTTCCCAAAGGTTTATAAAACGATAAATAAAACGTCATCTTATTACATCGCCAATGTAGTTTACTCAAAATTACCGCATCATCTAAAACACCCCGGGCCTTGTACAGTTTCTAAGTACAAGAAATTAGTAAATAAATGGCTTTTAGAGATCGGCCGAGGTCAAGTAGACGCTTATCTTTCGACTGTGTATTCATAACAATCTGAACAATTTGATTCCAGCCGCGCGAATGGAGGGGGGAGGGAATGTGTGCATGTCTGTGTGTATGGGTGAATGTATTGCGTGAGTGTCTGTTGTATGTGTGTGAGCGTCTCAGTGTGTGTGTGTGTGTGTGTGTGTGTGTGTGTGTGTGTGTGTGTGTGTGTGTGTGTGTGTGTGTGTGTGTGTGTGTGTGTGTGTGTGTGTGTGTGTGTGTGTGTGTGTGTGTGTGTGTGTGTGTGTGTGTAAGCAATGAATGGTGTAAGTCTGGATGAGTGTATGTTTCAACCAAGTTCTTTGATCTTTTTTATACGTCAGCACTTAAGTCGTTTTTCTGTTGGGCTCCTCATTGTTTTTTCACAATTAATATTCCGCTAATATTTATAAAAAAAACCTGTTGTTCTGTTTATTTTCTTTTTTTCATGCATCCCTTGTATTGGCTTGCTGATTTCGAGCTCGTTCCTCACGCACAGGCATTTCCTATGTGAGGAACATTCCTAGATGTTTATAAATTCCTATGTATGTTTTGTATTCTATGTATTTCAAGGAATAAAGCAATTTTTGATTTGATTTGATTTGATTTTGATCTATAATAGCAAAATGAACGATTCCCCCTCAATGCAGCATTGACGTTTTAAGGATTATTTTTAGGGGGGAAGGTTGCGTTGAAATGGACAGTTACTTTTTAACGGGGAAACTGAAAACTGGTAACGCAACAAAGTCTTCAATCGGTCACCTAATAGCAACATTAATGATTCCCCCTCAATATAGCTTTGATGTTATAAAGATTATTTTTGGGGGGGATGGGTGTGTTTAAATGAACAGGTCCTTTTTAGGAAGGAAATGAAAAAATGGTATACAACTAAAACTTCAATCAGTCAACTAATAGCTAAACAAATTATCCCCCTTCCATATAGCCTTGACGATTCACAGGTTATTTCTAGGGGGGGGGGGACTTTGAAAAGATCCATCACATTTTAGGGGGGAAAAGTAAAAATGGTGATAAAGCAAAATTTTAATCGGTCATCCATTAGCAAAATTAATTGTCCCCCTATTATCGCGTTGACGTTTTAAAGATTGTTTCTAGGAGCGAAGGGGGCGTTCAAAATTTTTTAAATATTTAGGAGCAGGGGATTGTAAAAATTGCAAAACTTCAATTTAAAAATGAAGTAATAACAGCTTCATGACAGAATGACATATTTTCGCCAAAAAAGGATGAAATAATTCTTAACACGTTCGCTACCGACATGTTAAGAAAAAGCCATTTCCACAGCCCGACGTCAAGTATGGTTGACGTGCAAAACTTCCCCACAGACCGACGTCAACTACAGTAGACGCACGGGTCCATCCCAATGGACCGACGTCAACTATTGTTGACCTGGACTCACTGTTATTAATGCGTTTTACTCCGTATCGGTCTAGTTTTTCTACTTAGTTTTTGTGTGTCGGTCCACAGGAGAAACCCCGGAATAAAATGACTTTTTTTGGTGCAGTTAGCATTGATTATAATTATTTAGACATATGTAGAAAAAAGTATTTTGGTACTTTTGGTCTATGGCGATGTCCACATGACTGTGTTTGGTCTCTGATGAAAGTCTGTTTATAGAGGTCGGTCAGTAGTGACTGGTCTGGCATCAACTATAGTTGACGCTCGGTAGCGAACATGTTAATTTATTCCACTAAATTATCGACCAGCTACGTAATGTGGAATGAACTCACAAAAATTCAGAATTTTAGTGCTTTTTGTAAGTGGGAAAAACTTGGGATAGTGGATAGTGGCAGGGTCAGTTGTTGTGGGTTTTGTTGTGTTGACATGCTGTTGAGCTGCCTGCTGTATAGGCCTATATGTGATGGGTGTTTATGATTAAGGGTTAGATCATGGCCTTGTAGTACAAATGAGAGCGTCAGTTGTGTTTTGGGACAGTGGTTTAGTGAACGGTTGGAGTGAAGCTTATGATAGAAGGAAATATTGACTTTTTTGGAGGTAGCTACCTAATGTCCTCGTTTATGTATTTTAGTATTTGTGATAAGACTAAATGCCTCGAGTTTTCGGGCCAAGGCTCAAGAATGGTAAAAGGCTACAATTGTCTCCTTCCCCCAGACGATGTTCCGGAAATAACTGACGACTAATAAAATCGAGGTTTAATAAAATAATAATTTTAAATAATTAATATTATTAACTTTTAGTCGGGAAAATGTTTGAAATTTGAATTGATGTAACTTAAATTAACCCAGATTATTTTTAATGTCCTCTGCTCAAATAGGATGTCATATATATGTTGTGCGGAGGGGGGGGGGGATATTTGATAGATTCTGGAAATTTTTGGGGGGGACTGGCGTCATAGCTCTTGGGGGGGGATCGGCACCCCTAGTGGTGACAGCAGCACATCTAACAGAGAGCATCTGTTAGCAGGTACGCCCAAGGGAGGTTTTACTTCCCCGTAGCCGTCAGAGATTCTGATATCACTCAATGCTGCCCTCAAGGGTATCTGTTAGCAGGTATGCCCAAGGAAGGTGTTCATTCCCCGTAGCCGTAACAAGTACTGATATCACTCATTGCTGCCCACGAGGGTTTCTGTTTGCAGGTACGCCCAAGGGAGGTTTTGCTTCCCCATAGCCGTCACAGATACAGGACCCTGGTTGGCACACGGAACTCAACGCTGCACACAAGGGTAGCAGATATGCCCAAGGGAGGTTTCACTTCCCCGTAGTCGTCTCAGACAAGGGGACCTGATATCACTCAATGCTGATAGATATCATATGAGGACCTCCTGCTTGCCACTTGATAAATGGTGTTGAGGGATTGCATCGCTGGGGGAAGCAAAGTGGTATTGATTCCTCCTCCCCAGCTTGTGGGAAAAATTATTGTCTTAAGTAGTGAATTAAATGGTGTCTAAATATAAACTACAAAAAAAAAATACCTTGGTTAAACCATTTCACACCAAGACTTCAATTCTGGACTCTTTTAGCACTAGGTCCCTCCTCTGCTGCTCACCTATGAGGAGCATCTCGTCTATGACTCTCTTCCGCACGCGGCGCCGAGTGACGTAGCCCCGCCACAGCTTCTGTATCTGCAACGCCGCGTTGCGATTGATTATCTCCATCTGGTCCTCTGGCGGCGGCTCCACCTTCACCTTCTCCTTAAGTAGACGAATCTCCTTCATGAACTGCGACCTGTGGAGGAATAGCAAATCGATCTCACTGAGTTGTTTTTTGAAGCGGGGATTTGGGAGTCTGGGTTGCTCTAATCCACAGGGAAATCCTGTCAGGGTACTTCAGCCATTAATTGGTCTTTTTATTCGACTACCAGAAAGGAAAGTAAGCTTCTCCTGTAATATCCCTTAGACCCTAAGGGCCCGTTACTGCCTTATTTAGCAGATTAATATAGAGAAGCAAAAGGGAAAAAGGAATAGGTTTGGACTGGATGGGCAAAGATATACCTTTATCCAATGGGCAAAGAGATAGGGCCTCAAGGGATCTTGGTTGCCAGTACACTCCTGTCCTCCCTGCCGTCAAGTCCAGCCTCCCCTCGTGGGGAATTGAAGTTTATCTAGAACACTGCCTCCAATCGTGACTTCTGTTAATGACCCAGTTAGGATACCTCTGGGGGAAGGTTGTCTCGCTGAGTTTGTCAATGTCTTAATATTATTTGTAGAAAGATGGATAACTTGCAAGATAGTGAAGTGATGTCATTAGACTACAAAAATACTCATTTCTACAAATCAATCATTTTAACAAAATTTTTATACCATTATTTTTTTAGCAGGGAAGCATAACTGTTGGTAAAAGTTGAAATTATTTTTAGGTGTTTGTGTTAAAAATATTTCACTAATTTTCAAAACCATTTAATTTTGGTAAGCGAATTGTCAGCTTAAAGGAGACAGATGAATCTCCTGATCTCATGCTGACATGTAAATGGCCTATTTTATAAGGCTTGTCTTCGGACAAGCGGTTAAAAAAATTATTACTATCAATTGTTTTTCAAAGATAAATAAGACATCATATTGCTTAGATGCAAAATTACATAGCTAAATTTACCTCAGCCGCCCCTGTCGTGCTCTCTCGTGTATTTGTATCAGCCGAATTGCTTCGTCCTCAGTCATCTCAATCCCTGTGTACTCTTCTTCATAGAAACCCAATTTTTTCAAAATATCATCCATTGTTTTCCTCCGGTCAGCAATTTCTTGAGCTCGTTCCCTTCTGTAGTAATTGGGAATGTTAACCTGAAGAGAAACAGGTTAATTTGTAAAGCCTAAATAATGATGTTGTGAAAGGTTCAATAATGATTATGTTCAAAACATTTTTGAAGAAAGAGCCGTGAAGAAATTTAGACATTTTTTCCTACTTGTGCCCCTGAATTGATTCTCAAAAAGGATTATTTTCAATTCTTAGATTTCTTCCCTCTTTTTCAGGGCAATTGTCATGGCATTGATATCACAATGTAACATAACAATCCTGGAAGTTTTTCTCATAAGATAGGAAACTAAAAGCTTTTCTATCCTATAATAACAACTTCCATCCAATTTTTAGTTTCTTTAATTTTTTAATAATTTTTCCCTACTAAGCATATTACCCAATGTTTAATTTTAGTTTACAGCTGATGAATTCAGTCCTGCTTCAAAGAAGCTCTATGAATCATTCAAGAACTCTACCTGAGCTTCAGAAGGCAAAACTCTCTGCTCTGTAAGGAGGTCATCGAAGTAGCTGAACTCGGAGAGGTCGAGGTTGACGAGCTCGTGCTTGAGTTCGAGATATCGCCCCAGGCTGAGGTCGAGCAGACGCCTCAACAGCTGTCGCTTCTGCGGCTGAACGACCTGGTCGTAACACTGGTCCAGGCGGTTGATGGCCCGAGTGTACTTAATGTACAAGTCCCCCACTATCCTGCAGTTGATACATTCCTTACTTGATTACATCTCAAACGGCAAAGGGGAAATAATTTGATAAAAATATGGGGGAATCTGATAGATTGGTCCACCATCGAACCACTTCCATTAGCCACCATAATAACATTTTTATATCATTAAAAAAAATCAATTTAACTTCTTGCGATGTATAGTCCTATAAATTACTATTCACTCGTGAACAAATACTATGTAAAAATCATCTATCAATAAGCAATCAAAGAAATCCAATTTAGAAAAAGAATCAATAATGTTAATTACCAATTTAAAAATACAAATCGACTCAAAGACTGACCTGTGAGCGAGTCTCTTGTCCTTGAGAGGCTTGGCTGACTGTTGGTCAACATCTATTCGTGTGGCATCTTCCAAAATCTCCTGGGCTTGGGCCCACAGCTTGTTATACGTCTCATGAGACATTTGCTAAAAACTTTAAGATGTACATGTATTGTTTGCAGAGGTGAAAAGTATTATTGAAATTGATAAATAAACTTCTCCTATTTTGCATATTATATCTAATTAAGAATATTATACTACAAAATATAAAAGGTAAGCATAATTAAGTAAATCTCTTGAATACTAACACATTCACTGCGGAAAATAGTCAAAATTATGAAACTTAAAAAGTAAAATCTAAATGTCACCAGGGGTTATCTTAATATAATTTTGATTGGAAGTGGTAAAGTCTATTCAATTTCTACAAGTAGATGTGTCCACAAGGAACAAGTCGGCCTTAGTCAGTAACAAGATTACAAGATCGCGCCACAATCATCTTTCACTCATCTGTCATTCATACATACATCTGGCTTAAAATACCTACTTGGGTAGGTCGCTATTTCTAGCAATGTAATGTAATAGTAAAACCAATCACCAATCCAGTGCCTAATGCACTTAAAATCAAATTAATTTCTATCAAAAGTAACCCCCGTCGCAGCAAACCTGCTACTCAGCGAATTTCTAAAGAATTAATTTTTATATGGGAGCTTATTTAATTTATGTACAGGAAAATGTTTCAAACATTTTATGTAAGTAATGCAAAAAGTATATTACACATCAATTCAAGAGCTTTAGATATAAGGGAAATGATCATGGGAATCACATCGGATCCATTCCAGCAATACCCTTTTTGTTATTCTTATAATTGTTAGTCTAATTTTTTTAAAGTGTATCATTGTTATAGTATAAAATTTAAGCAAACATACAATCAGTGATTTAAAATCAGTCAAAATAAAAACAAATAAAATAGTCACATGAAAAAATTAAATCCAAACATACAATTTATCTTAAAATTTAAATATACTTGTTAGCAAACTTGCATACTCAGTTAATTTCTAAAGGATTTATTACTTTCTCCCCCCTATACATAGTATATGGAGAAAGTATTGTTTTCATCAAACTTTTTGAATTTGAGTTGTTAGTGGATATATTCGTTTTAGTGCTCCCTGAATCCAAAAAAGTGGTTTTCGGCGTGGTGTCTGTCTGTCTGTCCGTGTGTGTGTGTGTGTGTGTGTGTGTGTGTGTGTGTGGATGTATGTATGTGTGGATGTAAACAAAGCTAGAGAGGACACCAGTGGTCCGATTTTCATGAAATTTGGCATATAGGTATAAAGCCATAATATCTCCAGGTGTATTTTTCATTTTTTTAAATTTTTGATTTTTAAGGGTATTTACCCCATAAAAACCCATAAAAAAATGACAAAAAATCCAAATTTCTCAAAAACGGCTCAATTTATTTTGATAAAAATTTAATTGTTTTTAGTGCTTAAGATGACAAACAAAATGACACCACCCACATGTCTGTAAAAATTCAGGTTCAGAAGTTATGGGGGTTTAAGTGTTAAAAAATTCATATTTTTCAAATTTCACAAAATCTGTAAGTTCCAAAGATAATAAACTTGCAACCATTAAATTTGACTTAAAAAACTAAATAATTCAGTATTTTGAATCATTAGTTTACATCAACTGGTTGCGGAGATAATTGATATTTTAGTTTGTCGGTAAACGCAGTACATTGTCCAATGTTATTCTTATGGGAAATATATAAAAACTGATATCTCCGTTATTTACTAACCGAATTTGATATAATTTGGTATGCATTTGTGTGATGATTAGTTGTTAATTTAATTTACTTCACTGAATAAGTTTTCTGGTTTTAAATGACTTTAAGGGAGAAAGTATGTGTCAGTTTCCTGATACCGTTTATTTTTTATATGTGGGCATATTGTGCATAAGTTAGGGAAGTTGTTGTTTTGAATATTTTGTGTAAATATTAATCTAAATAAAGTAATTTTATCATTCATGATCTTATTTCTCAATAATTATTTATATTCTAATAATTTTTAATAAATGTATAATTGTTATAGTACATAAATGTCAGCAAACATATTACCAATCACAGTAACTTGAACTTCTATACGGTAAGTATCATAAACAATATGCACAGTAGACCAGCCAATCAGAAAGCGTTCTGCTGGTCGGTGGTGCGCGCACCAGAGCGACAGGACTTTTACACTAATTATTGCGCCAAGTTGTTTTGCAAGTCGACGCACCAGCAAGTCTCGCTGCAAGCCAAATTAGCACCAACCACAGACAGCTGATTTATTATTTTACATGTTTCTTAAGCTTCTAACTCACCTTTTATTTCAGGGTTAAGTATTTATTTGTCAACAAATGAAGACTATATTTCATTCTAGTAATGAAAAATCTCACGAGATTTGGCGTAGTTTCACGAGATTTGCACGTGAACTTGCTGAACCTTCTTTCAAGTGTTAGACTACCATGACGTCACATCTTTTTCTTACTCACACCTGCGCAACATATCTACCGTATAGATATTCTAGGTACTGTGTTACCAATCTACTTAGATCCAAGATATAAAAACAAATCAAACCATCACGTGAACAAATTAAACTCAATCATGTGGTTTGCATTATTATTTTTTTAATCCCATTTCAGGGAAATTAAATGAAAATTTTGGGTATTTCATACCAGATTTTGGACAGTTTATTTCCCTTCTATTCAGGGAAAAACTAAAGACAAAGTACTGCATTTTGCAGATCCATTATCTCAGTAACCGATTGATGTAGAGTAATAATTCAAAATGCTATATTGTTTATTTTTTGAAGCTGAATTCAATTCTGACCATTAAATTTACATAAAATTAATAGAAATATGTTAAATCTTGAAAATAAATTTGATTTAGTAAAAAAAACTGCCTTAGAGTGTACCGATCTTGCTGGTTTTTGAACTTAAAGTCATGAATATCGCTATAAATGTTTGTTCCAAATTTCATCAAGATCGGACTCTTTTTACTAGAGTTATCGTGCTTACGGACATATATATATACATACATATATATGTATATATATATATATATATATATATATATATATATACATATATACAGTGCTTGATTTGTAAAAACTGAGGTACCGGAACTGTAATTGCCAGTTTGTACATAACCCCCCTCCCCTTGTCGTTCTTCCCTTCAACAAAGTATTATTTGTCATGTGAATAATTAGGTCGATTTAAAAAGCCACATGTTATCCAACTCAAATTTTTGAATGAGTAAATTAAAAACTAACATAGCATTATTTTACTAAAAAATAAATTGTCTAAAGAAATTCTAGATTATTTCATGATGCCTTGTGCGAGTATTCGGGTCTTTTTAGCGTTTTCAACATTTGGCTTAGCTCAAGACTACACAAAAGTGCGCTAATTTCTGGCCGAAACTCCGCGCGTAATTTCAGAAAGTCCGGTCGAGTACACGCAATCGTCTCTTCCGAAAAATACTCCGGCCGATTATACGCGAATGTCTTTTGCGGCAAAGAGGTTCTGCCTCCGCCGTTTTCATCAAACGCCGTTCCGCCGCAAATCAAGCACTGTATGTGAAAATGAACGAACGGTGTTTTAGGGCTCTAGGGACCTCAAAACGAAAAAATAACATGGTCCCGGGCTTAAGTCTCACCATGCCGCCTACGGTAATAGCTACTTCCCTATAGGGGGAAATTCGCTAATACTTCTCTATAGGGGGAAATTTGTTAAAAAAAAAGAAAGAGAACATAAAAATATATGTCCCCTCCTGCATATGTCACGCCTGTCCATCCACTGATAACGGTTTCACACTGTAGTAGCATCTTGTGGTGCAACGCAACTCGATTAATTGATCACCATTTCACTTTGGTATAAACATGGACGATGATTTTGTTTTATTTCTGTTATAAAACAAATGTGAAAGCGAAGAACTGGAATATTAACTTGCCATTTGGTTTACCTGTTTTGGTTAAATAATGTACAGAATCCATGTCAATTTATAGCGATGATGTACAGTCATGATTCAAAATGCTAAATTGTTCAGATCTGATTCAGACCCTTTAATTAATACTAGATAACACGTAGCTCGAAATCGAGCAAAAAATCATATAGTAAAAGAAAGAAGAATAAACGCCTACTTGTATACTTTTGAAATTTAATCAAAGGGCTAAATTCAATAGCAAAATTATGGCTAAGCCATTGAAACTCTAAAAGTTCATTTGATTTACTGCAAGATTTTCTGGACAACGACTTTTTGGGGAACACCTTCATTTTCCATGTTCTCTTTATTCTGAAATGTATATTTTAATACCGGCAAAAAGATCGAGCTCTGCTTTACAGCAACATGTAGCTGACCGAGAGCAAACACTGGCGCCGTGAGCTTAGACCTCATTTGTTTAGGGACTGCCCCTGCACCTTATTGATAGTTATCGCCAAACCGGAATCATAGGGAACGGCTGTCTTTGTAGGGATCCTTTCCTTTGTGGCAACAACGCGTAAATGACGCACTGTCTCTACCAGTCTTTTAATTCTTGAAATGCAACCCACCGCGATGAAAACATTGTAAGTTCATTGGTCTGAGGTTGGAAGGAGCATCAAATGTTACATCGAGAGGGTGATTGTAGGCGGTTGCGATCGTGTTACTTCCAATCGGTCAATATTCGTCTTCTTCTTATTGGTATTATTACCGCACCATATCAAAAAATAAATTGGCTCAAGTTCAAAATACCCTATGCTGAAATGTATTGGGATATTGTAAACTACATTGTAAAACTGGGAACTGCAATGTTTAAGCCATTTAAAAACACTTCATAACATAACCTAAATTACATGATAAATCTTTTTGTTGAAAGCCAAAACAGCTTGAAAAACAAAAACTTTTCTTGAAAAAAAATAAAGTGCTGCAATCTGTGGTTTACCTGTAGAACTATTTCAGAGCTTGACAGGCTTGACCATATGTTCAGTTTGTAAACAAAGTGAACTGAGCTTGCTCAAATTTCGATAAATAGCGCCACTGTTCCGAAACTTCAGTCATTTACTGTTCTTTAGTGACGCCCTTTTTTAAAATTCTAAGACTTGTTGACAAATCTACATAAAATTCCCTTTAAATTGACACCTCATACGTTGAAATCCGCCCAGCTGTTACTGCGGTTGGACTGTGAGAAGAAAACCGCTTGCGTATTAATATATAGATAAAATTAATAAATGTATGTTAAAAATAGAAAATAAATTTTATTTTATTATCTTTGTTTAATTTTTGGCCATTAAACTCTAAGGTAGAAGTAAGAACAGTCTAATTAAGCAATCGAAACAATGTAATTTAATTGTAAATTTTTTAATACCTCAAATTATCCTTACTATACATGTATCTCAAACAAATATACAAATTATCCTTATAAATACATGTATCTCTATTCATATTAAAATAGCCTTCAAAGCTGATTTGACAAATAAAAAATACCCCCGTCGCAGCAGACCTGCGTACTCAGCGAATTTCCATAGGATTTATTTTGTATATGTGAGCATTCAACTTGTTTGAGGGAAAGTATAATTTGAATACGTTAAGTAAATAATATACTAAAAATGCATATTTAATCATTCATGAGCTTTAAACATGAGGAAAATTAACAAAGAGACCATATTGGTTTTCATTAGTAATACATACACTTTTGTATTTTATATAATTCTTAGAGCTAGATTCACCAAAATAGTCCGATGATGATTCGAACAGCTGTGTCCCCCCTCACCCCCTCTCGCCCAGCGTTGTTGCCAATTTGTAACTGTCAAAATAAAATGTTACTGGACGTCAATGTAAATAAACAATTTCAAATGTAAACAAGTTCTCAGTACTTTGTTGTCATAACCAACATTGTGCAGTTTTCGTTTGCATTGTGGAAGATTTTTATTAGAGTTTTATTTTAATATTGTTTTTATAGTTATTATTATATTGTTTATACTGTATATATTATATTTATTTAACCTTCATTTGAAAAGATTGTTTAGTTTGCTTGTTCGTTCATTGTTTTTAATAGTAATGGAGATGGATGACGACGTAACTTTAGAACTGCCAACGCAATCACAGAAAGCCATTGGCGTGCGGAAAGGAAAGAAGGACATTCAAAGCTAAAGTAAGGAAATCATTGGTAGTGTATTCAAATTTTTCCCAAATTCATAAAATTTTCCCAAGTAATGAAATTAACTGCACAAGCGTGCGGAGTGTCTGAAAAGACAGTGCAACGAATCAAACATACGTTGAACTCTACCGGTGACGCCACTGAAGCATTTAAAAAACCAAGGACCTTCTATAAACGTATAAGCAAAAAAAACTGACCTAGATGACTTTGATAAGCAAGTTGTGCGCAGGACCGTACTTGAATATTATGATAGAGGGGAATTTCCCACCGCAGACAAAATCAGAACTGACTTGGAGGAAAAAAACAACTTTGATGGCTCTAATGCCTCTGTCAAAAGGATAATAAATTGACAATGCAAGTTATCACTCCATGCTTAAGGAAAAAATTCCAACTTCGAATTGGAAAAAGAGTGATATTATTAACTGGCTGAAGCAAAAGAACATTCACCATGATCCTCTGGTAACAAAATGTGAGCTCCTCTCAATGAATGAAATAAAGACGGCCAAGAAGACGTACGAACTTGACCACATTGGAAATGAAATGGGACACGAAGTGGTGCGTCTGCCATCTTACCACTGCCAATATAATCCGGCAGAATTGATTTGGGCTCAGGTGAAGAGAGAAGTGGCATTGAAGAACAATACTTTCAAGCTAGTAGATGTAGAAAAATTAGCTAATGAAGCTGTGGACAATGTTATGAAGGAAGACTGGATCAAGTGTGTGCGGCATGCAGAAAATGTTCAAGAGGCCGATTTTGAGTCTCAGTGTGCCAGAGACGTGCTAATTGACCCAATTATCGTAAATTTAAGAGAACCACGGATGACAGTGAAGACGATGATGACTGCGACATAAGGGCTGAGGATGTTATTTAACTTAAAGTTGTGTAAATAAATTCGTTCCTTTTATTGTTAATTTCTTTTTCATATATTCTTCCAATTAATGATAATGAACTCTAAAGATAAATATCTCAAGTAAGGTAAACCATAGGTGTTTGGTACAGTAGAATCGTTGCATCAAAGCAAGTCGATGATTTTTTAATATGATATAGGTATAGGCCTATGCGTATTTTTATGATAATATTGTTTATCATACCATATAATAGTTTAATATAAAACGTGATATTATTTAAATAAAGTATTCAGTATATTAACTGTTTCTGTCACAACTCACAAAAAAGCTTAAGTGGTTGAAATTGTAAATAAACAAATATGCCAAACAACACCTTTTCTAAGGTTATGTTTACCATATGTTCTAAGTAGGACCCTGAAATCTGGCAACACTGGATAAACGCTCATCGGACTATTTTGCTGTACTCTACTCTAGTCTTTTAATTTTTAATAACTGTAATCTTGTTATAGAATATAAAATGTCAACAAACATATAACCAATGAACTCAAAACACTCAAAACAAACAAATAATTTAATCTCATGAAAAAATTAAATTCAATCATATGGTCAGTTTTATAGTAATTAAAACATCCCTGTTGCAACAGACCTACATCTCCAGCCAATTTCAATAAAACATATTCTCAATCCTCATAATTGTAAACATACCATATATAATGCTACATTTTCAGACAGTTTAGACCAAGACATCCCCCCCTCCAAATGCTCCTACTTTCTTTATTAAATTTAAAAATAATTTGTATTTTTTGATATAGTATATATTTTCTGCAAAATCTTGAACTCTAACTATTCAAAATAAACACAAATAAAATATTCAACACCTGCAAACTTAATCATATGTTCAGAATTGTATTTTTAAAAAACATCTCAAATCAGGGTGACTATACTTACTTTTTGGAGGGAAAAATTAAAAACAATATTGGGCAACGTACTGTGTTTAGCACATCCAATATTATCCAATATCTAAGCAACGGATTGACGTAGAATAATAATTCAAAATGCTAAATTGTTTGATTTTTTAAGCTGAATTCAATTTTGACAATTAAGTTTAAAAATAATTAGTAAAAATTTGTTTAATATTGAAAATAAATTTTATTTTGTGAAAAAAACCTTCTTAGAGTAAATCAATCTTGCTGATTTCCGAACTCGAAGTCATGAATGACGCTTTACACGTTTGTTCCAAATTTCATCAAGATCGGACCTTTTTTACAAAAGTTATCGCGCCTACGGACAGGTATATATATATATATATATACCTGTCCGTAGGCGCGATAACTTGTATATATATATATATAATATAGGCGCGATAACTGTGTATATATATATACACATATATGAAAATGAACGAACGGTGTTTTTGGGGTCCAGGGACCTCAAAATGAAAAAATAACATGGTCCCGGGCTTAAGTCTCACCGTGCCGCCTATGGTAATAGCTACTTCCCTATAGGGGAAATTCGCTAATATAGGGGAAATTCGCTAACAGGTTTATGTTACCTCAGTCTAACAGCTTTTTGTAAATCCACATGGACTACCGGTTTCTGAACATTATAATTCCATCCTCAGGTCGACTTCAACAAACCAAACTTGAACATGAGTCCATTGTCACACTAAAGTTAAAAAGACGCATAACACATTTAACACAAACAAAAAAATAAATTTAAGTAAAATAGTGCACTTTATTTGATGTGTACTGGCCGGTAGGTTAACATTGACTGAAGAAATCAGGTGAACAGGAAGATGACGTTATCAGTGGCCAGTTGGACTTTGTACCTCTTTGTCCCTGTCTCTACTCCTTGCCTTAATCAAATTTATTCTATTAAACAGGACATTACACCCATATTTTAACTTTTCATTTAAAACATCACCTGGACTATTTTTAACGGTAGCTCTCCTCTCAACGTAGAACCAAAGCATTACATATCAATAGAGTATGGGAAAAACCTACATTACACCCTAAAAAATGAAATGAGAAAACACAACATTACATTGGCTTGTAAGACTTCTCATAAAATAGAGCAGAAATTACAATTCCACAGTCTCAGTCAGGAATCTTGTCACGAAACTGGTGTGTACAAATTAACGTGCTCTGATTGCCCTAAGCACTGTATTGGACAAACTGGGTGGTCTTTTAAAAAGAGATTTAAGGAGCATATCCCCAAACCTAGCTCCGCCCCCCAGAAGTCTAAATTTGGTAAACATCTTGTGACAAATAATCACAGTGTCAACAACATGGATACAAATATGACAATATTACACAAATGCCACAAATCTCCTTTCTTAAATACTCTTGAAGAGCTCGAAATTTACAATAGTTTTAAAATTAGTCCAGATGGTGTTTTAAATGAAAAGTTAAAATATGGGTGTAATGTCCTGTTTAATAGAATAAATTTGATAAAGGCAAGGAGTAGAGACAGGGACAAAGAGGTACAAAGACCAACTGGCCACTGATAAGGTCATCTTCCTGTTCTCCTGATTTCTTTAGTCAGTGTTCATCTATACCGGCCGGTAAACATCAAATAAAGTGTTTTACTTAAATGTATTTTTTTGTTTGTGTTAAATGTGTTATGCGTCTTTTAGCGAATTTCCCCTATAGGGAAGAAGCTATTACCGTAGGTCTCATGGTAAGACCTAAGCGCGGGACCATCATAACTTTTCGTTTTGGTGCCCCCAGATACCAAAAACACCATTCGTTCAAATTTGTATATATATATATATATATCTATATATATATTTATCAATAAAGTTAAATGTATGAGGGCTACTAATATTATTATTTTTAACATTTCAGAACACAGTACCCTGTTTTAAAATTATTTAATTAGACCAACATGTTTCGAAGCTTTAGCCCATGGTCACGGTCTTTAAATTATCTAACCTTATATAAACATATTTATATAGAGTTTTTATAAACACATTGCCAAATAAATTCGTCAGCTGTTTTCAGATAGACTTGTTTACTTTTGTCTTTGGGTTCTGGATGTTATAATTTTTTCATATATTAAATTCTTCTTGTTTATTTGCATTTTGTTGATTATATTCTTTGGATCTTTTTTATTATGATGGTAGATATGGAATTCTTCTTTGATATCTAGTTTTCTGCCTTTTATTCCATATTCCAAAATTTCTAAGTCTTCTTCTATGGTTTTAAATTCGTGTTTCTTTATCAGCATATGCTCGGCTACGTTTGATTTCATGCTTGTCATGTTTTTGGATCTATAGGCCTGGGTACTGTGTTCTGAAATGTTAAAAATAATAAGTAGATATAAAGAACATATCCAGGCCTATAGATCCAAAAACATGACAAGCATGAAATCAAACGTAGCCGAGCTTATGCTGATAAAGAAACACGAATTTAAAACCATAGAAGAAGACTTAGAAATTTTGGAATATGGAATAAAAGGCAGAAAACTAGATATCAAAGAAGAATTCCATATCTACCATCATAATAAAAAAGATCCAAAGAATATAATCAACAAAATGCAAATAAACAAGAAGAATTTAATATATGAAAAAATTATAACATCCAGAACCCAAAGACAAAAGTAATCAAGTCTATCTGAAAACAGCTGACGAATTTATTTGGCAATGTGTTTATAAAAAGTCTATATAAATATGTTTATATAAGGTTAGATAATTTAAAGACCGTGACCATGGGCTAAAGCTTCGAAACATGTTGGTCTAATTAAATAATTTTAAAACAGGGTACTGTGTTCTGAAATGTTAAAAATAACTATATATATATATATATATGTGTCTGTAAGCACGATAGCGCTCGCAAAAATGGTCCGATCGGAATGAAATTTGGCATAGGCGTGAAAAGTAGTAATTATTCGGATGAGTTCGAAAACCAGCCCGATCGGACCACCGGCAGGGGGGGTAAAGGGGGATAAACCCCCCAAAAATGGGTTTTTTGAGTTTTTCACATAGAAAAATAAAATTTATCTAATTTTTGTTGGCACCATTGAATTCAGCTCAGAAAAACAAACAATTTTGTAATTTGAATCACTGCTCTATGTCCATTGGTTACCGAGATATTGAAAGTGGTAAACACAGTACGTTGTCTCAATGTTAACCTTATGGGAAATAAGTAAAATTCTATATTTCGCTTATTTCTCAACATATCTTGATAAAACTTGGTAAATGGCTTCTTCTAGTTCAGATCTACTAATTATTGAATTAAAACCAACCAGTTTAAACATACCTGTAGCAGCAAACCTGCATACTCATTCCCCATGTTATTCTTATGGAGCTTACAAAAACATGTCAAATCTAGCTATGTTGGATTGAAATATGTTCTTTTGCACTTGAAATTCGCTGAGTATGCAGGTCTGCTGCAACGGGGGTATTTAACATTAGTGTGACAATGGACTCATGTTCAAGTTTGGTTTGTTGAAGTCGATCGAATGGTAAATTTCAAAATGGTGGCCGTTTAAAATGTTTAATTTGAAATACCGGAAAAACGTTACGTAGTACAAAAAAATATAAAGAATTAACATTTTTAGAAAATTCAATTTCCAGTCTAATGACACCATATTTATGAAAATCGGTTAATAAATAACTGAGTTATGGTCGAATTAATCCAACGAGGCAGCATAAATTGGAAGAAAGGCCCATTGTTGCATTGAGTCATGCGCTGACATAGGTCAATTACGCTGCCTCAGTAGATAAATTTGACCATAACTCAGTTATTTATTAACCAATTTTCATAATTATGGTATCATTAGACTGAAAATTAAATTTTTTAAAAATTTTAATTCTTCATACTTTTTTTGTACTACGTAACGTTTTTCCGATATTTCAAATTAAAGGTTTTAAACGGCCGCCATTTTGAAATTTACCATTCGATCATGCTGATTATTTTTTCATAAACTAACCTTGACTAGTTATAGGTACATACCAAGTTTAAAAAAAATCTATTCACAAACTTCGGAGATAAAAAATATTTTGTGAAAAATACAAAATTGCGGATATCTAGGTAAATATGCATTTTAGGGCATACCTTCACGAGAACTTTTTTGCTTATTTTGACCCAATAAACAAAGTTATGGAGTTTGGTGATGGACTTTACAGACACCCTGTATAGATTAGACTTTCCCTTAATTTTAGCTTAGAGTTTAATGGCCAACACTAAAATCTTTGAGCAGCTGTAACTTCTGATTGGATGAACCTTTTGGATTTTGTTTGCGCTGTTATGATCTACTAATTT
The DNA here is from genome assembly GCA_035578135.1 of Flexamia atlantica. Taxonomy (NCBI): domain Eukaryota; kingdom Metazoa; phylum Arthropoda; class Insecta; order Hemiptera; family Cicadellidae; genus Flexamia; species Flexamia atlantica. Next base: position 29,040,811 of record JAQJVK010000005.1, on the reverse strand, counting down.
AGACCTTTAAAATGAGGTATAACTCAAGGTATGCTTACATTTAAGAGTTCAAGACGTCCAGTGTGGGCCTTCCCCTCATCGTGGGGAAAACTATGAAAATACGTCAAAATATTTCTATTTGTAATAATATTATAAATTGACATATTAAAAATATACATCCGTAAAGTCGCGGGAAACCCCTCAAAATCACGTTTAAAAATGACGGCTTTTCCCACCATATACAAATTCTTGAAAATAGTCTCTCGACTGTATTTTTCACCAATATTTTTTCAAGATATTGACTTTGGACCACCACCAACTATTGTTGGGTGATTGATTCTTAATTTTGACATGGTACTTATTTTTGGCGGCCATCTTGGATCCGCCATAGTGGATATAAATTATTTCTTCAAATGTGAAGATGGTGTTATGACACATCATTGTAGACTAGATTTTCAACCTGAACTCAATGCTGTAATCCGTTTTTTAAAATCTCTATTCGTTAATAAGTTATGCTCAAATAAAAATTCAGCCCTATACATTTCTTATGGACGTTTCATATTTTCAATATTTGTTGGTATTATTTATCTTATATATCTCCAGTTCTAAATAAGATATGCTGCATGTTTTTGTCTTAGAATACTCAGTGATTTGATGGCTTTTAGCTATTGATCATTAGATTCAGACTGTTTTGGTCGAGCTATAAAGCTTAAAGCAACCTGAAAATTAAGTTTTTTAAATATTGTTTTTTGTTAAAGATTTATAGCGCAGGTTCTAAATGGGTCACAACGTTCGTTCTGGTCTCAAATTACTCAGTAAGTTATAGGCTTTCATATGAGATATCACTCATTAAAATCGGACCTACTTAATTTGTGTTAAGAACTTTCATTCCTCATTGAAATGAAAGTTCAGTATGAAGTGGTTATATGTCTGTTCACTTTCGTAAACTGTATATAATTAATGACTCATACGTAGAAATCTAACAGAGAGTCAAACAAGTTTTAGGTTTTAATTAACTCAGTATATTATTGGCTTTCATTTAAGCTTTTAGCGAATTTCCCCTATAGGGAAGAAGCTATTACCGTAGGTCTCATGGTAAGACCTAAGCCTGAGACCATGATAACTTTTCGTTTTGGGGCCCCCAGAAGCAAAAAACACCATTCGTTCAAATTTCTATATATATATATATATATATCTATATATATATCTATATATATCTATATATATATATATATATATATATATATATATATATATATATATATGTGTCTGTAAGCACGATAGCGCTCGCAAAAATGGTCCGATCTGAATGAAATTTGGCACAGGTGTGAAAAGTAGTAATTATTCGGATGAGTTCAAAAACCAGCCCGATCGGACTACTGGAAGGGGGGGTAAAGGGGGGTAAACCCCCCCAAAAATGGGTTTTTTGGGTTTTTCACATAGAAAAATAAAAATAATCCAATTTTGTTTGGTACCATTGAATTCAGCTCGAAAAAACAAACAATTTAGTATTTTGAATCATTGCTCTATGTCCATTGGTTACCGAGTTATTGAAAGTGGTAAACACAGTACGTTGTCCCTATGTTAACCTTATGGGAAATAAGTAAAATTCTATACCTCGCTTATTTCACAACATATCTTAATAAAACTTGGTTTGTGGCCTCATTTGGATGAGATCTAATGCATTTTAGTCTAAAATCCCCGATATTTCCATTTTTATGGCAGCAAACCTGCATACTCATTTCCCATGTTATCCTTATGGGAAATAAAAAATTCTATAACTTCCTTATTTCTTAACGTATCTTGATAAAACTTTATATGTGGCTTCATCTAGTTGAAATATACTTGATTATGGCCGAAAATACCCTATTTTTACATTTTCATGGCAGCAAACCTGCATACTCATTCTCCATGTTAACCTTATGGGCAATAAAAAAAGTTATGTAGTTTGCTCATTTCTCAAAATATCCTGATAAGAACTGGCATGGGGCTTCATACAATTAATATCTACTTGATTATGGTTTAAAATACCCAAATCATCAAATTCCTGAGGCAGCAAACCTGTGTACTCTCTTTCCCAATGTTAACCTTATGAGAGGTAAATAAAATTGGATAGCTTTCTTATTCCTCAACATATCTTGATAAAACATGTTATGTGGCTTGATATAGTTTAGATATATTGGATTGTAGCCTATGATAACTCATTTTCAAATTTCTGTGGCAGCAAACCTGCATTTTTCCATACTAATCTTATGGAGAATAATTTATTTTTGAATAGCAATTGTGGGCATTAGGCAAGTCACAGGATGAGGGAAAAGGGCTCAAATTAAATGTTTTAATATCAGGGACTCAGGAAAAGTACTGTAATTTCTTAAAGTTTGCTAGAAAACAAAAAATAACATAAAATAACTGCCATTATTTAAGTAGCATTGGGATCTAAAACGTCTGCTTTGTTTACATTAAAACATGTGAGCTGATGTTTCATTCAAAGCCATATGGTGTATACAGACATATGGCTTATTTAAAGGCCAGATAACTAACTATGTCAAATAAATGTACTATATCGAATACAGATTTTTACTGATGATGTTTATGAAATTTTTTACTCAAACTTAAACAGCTGGTCATTTCTCTATATGATTAAATTGGAAAAGCCAGCTGTTTTGAAGTTTTGAACATTGCATTTTCGTGCCAAGTATAGGCTATTATTTTTGTATAGCCTTTTGCTCCTAAAAGCCACTAGGAGAGTATTTTTGCACGCTTTCTTTTGAATGTATATTGATTTTACTTGATGCGAGACTTCATTTAAATTATTTATTTATGCACTTGAAATTCGCTGAGTATGCAGGACTGCTGCAACGGGGGTATTATTCATTCAAATCGGTTAAGATTTAGGTGATGTACGGACCTCCAACCAATCTAAAAATTGGGTTTTAATTAACTCAGTATATTATTGGCTTTCATTTAAGCTTTTATTCATTCAAATCGTAAGATTTAGGTGACGTACGGACCTCCAACCAATCTAAAAATTAAATTTCCAAAAAAATTCATAATTATTTAAAGACTGATATCTCCAGCCGCAACTATAGCCTGCTGGTCGGAATGGTTTTAAGACAACCGTTGAATTACCAGCTTTCATTTAAGCTACAGATAATGAAAATTGGACAAAATTAGGATAAAGTATAAATCTTTAACTAAAAATAAATTTGAAAGAAATAGTTTTCAAGCTGCTTTTGACCTTAAGGCTCGTCTAAACACTTGTCAAATTTTAATAATCACAAAAAAGCCTCACAAAAAAGCCGTTAAATCACTGAGTATTTTGAGACCAAAATATACAGCATATCTTATTTAGAACTGGAGATAAAAGATAAATAATCCCAAAAAATATTGAAAATATGAAATGTCCATAAGAAATGTATAGGGCTGAATTTTTATTTGAGCATAACTTCTTAACGAATCAAGATTTAAAAAAACGGATTTCAGCATTGAGTTCAGGGTAAAATCTAATTTATAATGATGATACTCAGAGCAGCAGGTTGTTGCAAGTGTGCTGTTGGTTTGGATGTGTGCGTGATTGTGGGTGACTGTTTGTTAGGCATGGAATTGTAAGGGGGGAGGGGGGTTTTGTCTGTCTGTCTGGTCGTCTTCGCAATTGGCAAACAAAAAATGGTCTATTGATAAGCGGGTGAAATTAAAAATAGATTCATTCTCAAGCACAGGATATCTTTTCCTATGTGAGGATTAATTTCATAGTTCTAAGCTGCCAGTGTAATTTATGTAACCATTAACTGGAAATAAAGATATTTGAATTGAATTGAATTGTGTCACAACACCATCTTTACATTTGAAAAAAAAAATTTAGATCCAATATCGTGTATCCAAGATGGCGGCCAAAAATGAGTACAGTAGAGTCCCGTAAACCCGGACTTCGATAACCCGGAATTCTGGATAACTCGGAAAGCCTACCAGAGCAATAAAGTGCACTGAGATTCAAGGCCAGAGCACGTTGTGACACATATAAAACAGTTTTGGTTTTTCTTTAAGTTTTTTTGTAACTGGTTTTTCTTTAAGTTTTTTTGTAACTGATAATGTAGTTTTTGTATTTCTTACTATGCAATAAATAAATGATTTCTTATAGAAATAACAGAAACTATTCTTATTTTTTCTTATTTTTACTCATTTACTGATAATTTTCACAAACCCGGACTCCGTTCGGTCCACATTAGTCCGGGTTTGTGGGACTCTACTGTACTATGTCAAAATTAAGAAACCAATCACCCAACAATACATCGTTGGTGGTGGTCCAAAGTCAATATCTTGAAAGACATTGATAAAAAATGCAGTCGAGAGACTATTTTCAAGAATTTGTATATGGTGGGAAAAGCCGCCATTTTTAAACGTTATTTTGAAGGATTTCCCGGGACTTTACGGATTTATATTTTTAATATGTCAATTAGGAGCATATTATCTACCATTTATACCAGGAATAATTTTTGATACAATTATTTCTATCTCCACCTACTTTTCACTTAATTCTACTGCACTAACTGTTGAGTTTCATTACACTCTGCAAAATGATATAAAAGTTATTTAATACATTCCAGACTTTTGCCGAACCCTGTATATTACATAGCTTAAAAAAACTTAGTCAAGCAATGAGTTATATTAAGATTTTGACACTGCAAACACATAAAATAAAAGTACTGTGAAATAACATTTTTTTTATAAAAGGACTGTGAAATAACAAATTCTCAAAGCTTTAAGTACCAACTTTGTTGCTAAGGAACTTAAAATTATAGTTAACATAAGTTTTTAATTAATTATTTTTATTTTAAATTTTAGGATTTAAATTTGATTACAAGTGTAACTACAAATTCGACATATCAAATTTTCTTGTCTGGTAAAAATTTTAAAACTTGAATTTTTCCAACAAGTTTGGTTATGAAAAAATTTCAAAATACATCCAATATCATGAATGTTTTTGCCGAATTAGAAAAACTATACTATTGGGTAGATTCTATTCCTCTCTCCAAGTGTACAAGGAATGTTACAAGAGATTTTTCTGATGGAGTCCTAATGGCTGAGCTCTGCAAATTTTTCTTCCCTAAGATCGTGGAACTTCACAACTACCCTCCAGCCAACAGCCACGCCGCCAAGGTCAAAAACTGGGAGACGCTTAATATCAAGGTGTTTAGCAAACTGCAAATCAAAGTGACCCTGGATCTGATCCATCAAATAGCAGCAGGCGTCCCGGGAGCTCTGGAGTCGGTGCTTCTTGCTGTCAAAAACAAAGTGGAGGAGCAACAGAGACAAACTGGCTTTGGGGACAACTTGGGCTTGGGAGTTGACTTGACAGTGATAAACGAGATAAAAAAACTAAAAAAAGAAGTTCAGCTAGTAAATAACACAATTAAGATTCTGAATAAAAAAGTAGACCAGATAGAGGGATTGCTGGAAATGAAAGACGAGTGTTTAAGAGAGCTGGCAGCTGATGTGGAGCTGCTCAAAGTGAAAAAGAATCAATCGCTGGACTGTTTTAGCTCAATTTTAGCTTGATGTGTTAATGTTACAACAAAATACATGTTTACAAAAAATACATAATGTCATTTTAAGGTAATTTCCTCTTTTTTATGAAATTCTTTGTTAGCTGGACTAAGATGAAAAATATTGATGAAATAAGTTTCTTCCAATGGTATTTTTTAAATCCACTAGAATGTTAAAAATAAGTTTTTACCAATGGTATATTTGTTAAATCCACTTGAATGTTGAAAGTGTCAGGGTAATACTAATTATTCAAGCACTTATTAGTTTTTTAATGTTAATAAAATTATATAAATTTAAATAATAAATGTTTCTACTTACAAAAAAAAAACTTATTCACTGTAATGTATAACAAATGGATCACTAAGGAGGGATGAAAAGTTTAATAAGTTTGTTCAATGCTGCCAAAGACTGTTGGTGTTGCCCTGGTGGTGGGTCTTGATACTTGTCACACCACCCCTTCCACCCACCTAGAGGGTGGGAGAAGTCAACTCAACTCAGCGCCAGTACTTGTCCGTCTGTTTATTAGTGCTCGAGTCAAAATTTTTTGTCGTTTAAATTTACGTCACTTGGCTTTTTTATATATTTGAATCATATTTCATATCATGGAGCTAGTTTTTATTGTATGTAGCAATACTTTTCCAAATAATAAGTCATATATCAAGCTTTCAATTATAGTTTTACTACTTTGTTTCAAATGAAAAGTAAATGAAATGTCATGACCGTCCTTTGTCACTAATCCTATAATTATAACTTTGGATAACTGCACAAGGTTTTCTGATACAAATTGTAGGCCAGCAAAATGTTTTTGCAAAACATCACATCTTCAAGAAAACATAAAACATAGTTTTGTATTTCTAAAACAAAACATTAATTGTTGACTTCATAAAATACAATCGTTACTAAGTTTTGTGTCAGCGACCGTCCCACTCAAATATCACCATTGGAAGGGCTGCTGCAGGAGTTCAGTGTGAATTTTTAGTTCGTGCAGTGTTGCCAAGGATTGATGTTGACAGTTACAACCTGATTTGAGTATTTTTATATATTTGGGAGGAATTTCGAAATATTTAATTAAGGTAAGTGTATATTTTTGCTCTCTTAAGCGGTCTAGACCGTCCCATACGTTTATTTTCTAGAAACAAGTGTTAACATTTTATTTGTAACATATTTTTATAACAACCATACGCCATAACCTAAATCTGTTGCATCCCCTTTCTCATGGCAGTATTGCCACCTGTACAGGATGAAATACTCTTTTTTGTCAGGACCGTCCCTGTCATGACCGTCCTCATTTTTGTCATGACCGTCCTGATCCTTTTGTACATTCATGGGACGGTCATGACTACTTTTTGAATTACCAAATAATGACTTAGCACTCCATTTCTCATATTGTAATATTGTGAAAAATTAATATGTTTTGATTTAAATTAGTTTGCGTTGCAGTGATGTCGTAAAATGGATCAGTATAAAAAAAGATTGTGTGTTAGTGTACCGGCGTTTATTGTGTTTTCATCATTAAACTGCTACTTTATACTGTATTTCTTTAGGATAATGATAAGGAACCTATACTCTTAAACGATATATGTATACACACGAACAAGGATGAGAGGTTCACAGTATAGGGTTACTACAATAATTATTAGATAGGTTCAATAAACTTGAGTACCTATAAATAAGTAATAATAAATAAAAAAAATATAAAGGGGTACTCAAGTTTATGATATTATATATATATATATATATATATATATATATATATATATATATATGTGTGTGTGTGTGTGTGTGTGTGTGTGTGTGTGTGTGTGTGTGTGTGTGTGTGTGTGTGTGTGTGTGTTTAAATAAAGAGAATAATTAAAACAATTGAGTACTCTTTATATCTTTTGTATTTAAAATTGTATTTAAAAATAAATATGTTAGCACAAGGATTTCGAAAACGGCCCACCCTATTCACTTCAAACTGTCGGAAAAATTAAGATCCAAGTAGAATATTAGTTTTGTAATCTCTTTGAAAACGTCTGTTTTGTTTTATTATATCATTGATTATATAACCTAATCTATTGGATATACAATAAATGTAACTATTTACCGTGTAATGCTTGGTACCAGTAGGTACTAAACATTTAATTATGCAATATTAATTATATTACCATAGTTTTATTTTATTGAAATATCAATCTTCGGCACACAATTTTCAAGATTTTGTACATTGTAAAAAATTGTTTTAATTTTTTACCTGACCGTCCTGTTGATACCGTGATGTACGTCCAGACCGTCCCTCTTTGTCATGACCGTCCCTCAGTCTAATATTACTTATATACAACCACATGATCATTATGACTAATAGAAAATCATACTAACATGTTGTGATTATATGCTTTAAACAGAGTTTTGACGATTTTCGGTTTAAAAAAAATGGTTCAAGTCACAATTTCAAAATGTTTTAAATTTTTAACGTTTTTGTATGATTTTTATCAAAAAACCTATATAAAGATTAAGTTATTAACCTTCCAGACGAATGAAATATTTTTTAATCTGAAGGAGCTATCCTATTGGTAATAAAATGATATCAAAACTGTATAAATTATGTAAACTTTATTTTATACGCTTATTAAAACTTATGGGACGGTCATGACAAAAATCAAGGATTTCATATAAAACAAGTGAAAAATCAGTCTACTACTTCACACAATCCTGTGACAATGATGAAAAACTATAAATATACATTCTAGTGATTACAAATAATTCAAATTTAACACCTAAAAATGAATTTAATTTTTAAAGGGTACAATTTTTAAATTTGAATGGTAAATATTTTTTACTCGCTCATCAACTATGTGATTTGCCTTTGATATGGTAAGCAATATAATTTCATTTGGAAAAATATTATATAATTAAATTTGGTAAATATGTAGTCGTCTAAAAGAAATAATTTACATTAATTAAGCCAAAAATAAACAATTACAGTCATTGAAATTTATTCTTTTGAAATTTAATTCCGTTTAAGTATCATAAGTTTTAATTTTTAAACTTTATAAATAATGTAAAATATTAGTAAAAATTCTTATTTTGAAAAATTATTTGGATTTATTTCATTATAAAATTAACACTACAAAACAGATACAAACCCAATTATATTGTAGGGTTAAATTGATATACAGTAATAAATATGGTGGGAAAATGTCCATCTCTATGCTAGTTTTACAATGTATCATCTAAATACAATCACTAATAAACATGAAATAAATACATACAACTAATAAATGAATGCAATTTAAATTATAATGTTACATGCAGTTTAGAAAAACTTTATAAATAAAGCAGGTTAGATGGTAAATAAATTGTCTTAACAGAATTATAAACTCTAATGTATTTTTGAAATTTTTTTAGTGTTAGAAGACTTGCAAAAAATACGTAATCCTAACTACGTCACCCCAGCTGACTGTGCTCACACCTTTCTTTTTTCCTTACTCCATGGGTATGACGTAGTTGAGCTCACAAAACTAGTGGACCTAGTGGTTTCACAACAGAACTAACACCGCACACATAATATTTTGTTTAGTTTGTATTGTAATCGTCGCAAGCACTAGTTGCATGAGCCCAAATACGTCACACCAGCTGACCCTTCACACACCTCTCTTTTTTCCTTACACCATGATTTATTGAACAATATGAAATAAGAGAAAATAGTAAGATATTTTCATAATAAGTCAGATAAAGTTACCATATATGTCAGTCAGTCAGTGGAATTCACAAATATATAATAGAAGATGGTGAGTGTTAACAATCTTTTCTGTATTTCTATAACATTTTATTAAAAATTTCTATGGCCTGTGGTTAAATCATGTGTTTTGGTAAACATAAACAATTATATGGTAACCTTGTCAATAATTTACTGATTGTCATATGATTAAAATAAGTTGGATTTTTAAAAATTTCATAAACTTTATTCCGAAAATAGACTTTGCATAATGAAGAGATATAATTTGCGTTGTGTTGAGTGCACTGTATTTATTATTTCAATTTTTATCGTCACCACTGTTTTTATAAGTATACTAATCGAAGAGAGGCTATATTATTATGAGAAAGACTTTGATTATGGACCTTACAATAATGAAGAACCTACTCCAAAAGCAAAAACAAAAATGCCAATTGTAAGTCAAGTGAAACTTCCACATTACGACCAGGAGGACCCAGAACTAGTGAAGGACCTGGCCTCAAAAATACTTCCACCATGTCCACATACTAAACAGTATGCACCACACAAAACTTTTAAAACTGAAATCGGAAAATTTAAACATATTGAAAAATTGAACAATGACAAGGGCGACAGATTCTTCCTGGAATGTGGAGCGGGTGATGGGGAAACAAAATCAAATACATTGTATCTCGAAAGAGGCTTTTACTGGAAAGGTTTATTGATTGAAGCTGACCCTGCTCATTTTCAAAATCTGGTCAGTAGACACAGAAAAGCATGGATTGCTCCTGTGTGCATGAGTCTGAACACCTCAGCATATGTAGCTCACTTCAAGTCTTCTCCCTCCTACGGCGGAAAGATTGTCAAATCAAATGAAAGCTTTGGAGAAGATATTGTGGAGGTCATCTGCTATCCTTTTTACACTTTTATTCTCGCTCAGAACATCAAAAGAATTGATTACTTGAGTCTCAATGTCGCTGGTCATGAGATGGAGATATTGGAGACCATTCCATTTCACAAAGTCGATATTGCATTTATTTCTGTTAACTTCATTAATGCCAGAGGTGGTTATGAAGGTATTAAACAGTATATGCTTCAACATGGTTATGACCTAGTATATGACCTTCCACCACATGAAATGATATTTGTTAATATAGATGAGGACTATTGGTAACTATTGGCAATGACCAGACAGTTCATCTTCCTAACTAGCAGAATATGCACTATATATTATATAATTATAATTTATTCCTCACTATCAAACCTTGAGTGCATTTAAAAATATTCACTTGTTATGACTAAATGTATAAATATTTTATAGCTTTAAGCATGTTTCTGTGGAATACTTCCAGTAATAATTAAAGTTTTCCATGATCATAAAATTTTTAATAACAACTTTTCTTTGTCATCATTAAAAAAAAACTCTTCTTAGTCTTGTAGAAGTACTTTTAAGAAGCCTTTGGATAGGCACACAAAATACTATCCAAATAATAGATAGGTTTTGCTCTTGAGAGATGTACTCAAGCTTAGCCAAAAAAATCTGGGGTTAAATGGATTGAAAATGGCACAGTTATAAAAGCTTAAGAAAACTGTTAAAATGTTATTTTAAAACGCTAGATATAATTTTTTTAATGTAATATGGTATAACCAAAACTATTGTTCTGGACAGCCTTACTGGTGGGTGAGTGAGTGCGCTGTATTCGGAATTTGCGTGAAACATCTGTGTTGTGTTGGCAATCAATCATATGATCACATGTTTAAGTAAAGACGCACTTACAATATGAAAGTTTATGGTGCAAGCTCATATGCAATAAATATTAAATCTAAACAAGGTCTCGTTAAAATCTATTTCAAACTTACACGTAAAGTGTCGGTAAAAGTTCTCACAGAGCTTGCCGCAAGTCTAAGAGGAGGTTTTATTCTCATTAGTAGTGGCAATACTTAATATTACGTTTCGTATTGCAAAAGGAAAACTTGCGGAAAATCATTGCAAGACAAATTTTGTAATGTTGATGTGCCTTAAAAACATAAACAGTGTTTTGACAGATCGACACAATCGTGAGTTTTAGCAGATGATTTGTAGAGTTTCCACATTTTGCCACCCGCCAGTAAGGCTGTCCAGAGCTATACACTTTTAGCATTGCACTAGTGGCTCCAAGGGGCAAAAGCCCCTAATCATAATAGGGGAATTTTTTAATTTAAAAAATCCTTCTTTAATATAATACAAATTACCTTTACAGTAAACTGGCTTAACCTCCACTATGTGTTAATGGCAGCACACCCTTTTGAATTAGTCAACATCACATGTTTTTATATAAACAAAGCAGATTTTTTGGATCCTTAAGCTTTTTTGATAGGTTATATTTTACATTAACTCTAGTTTTCGAGTAAATTTAAAGACATTTCAGTATTTTTTTCTGAGTCCCTGGGAGCCCTCTCCCATCATCCTGCATCTTTCCAAATGCCTGCGATTTCTGCACAAAAATTTCCCTTACATAATTATGTATCATTAGTATAATTAATTAGCATGAAAAACTATAGTTAAGTTCAAATTAAAATAAGCTTCAAGGTAAGGCCACACTGAATATACAGGCCATGCTACAGAGTTTATGATGACAAGCAAGTAGGCAGGCTGAGAGTCTGGCTTAGGACTCACAGCTGTGCTGCTCATCTGTTACTTTCAAAGCAAACCATTAAAACGTAAATCACAGTCTAAGAAATAAACGGTATCAGGAAACTGACACATACTTTCTCCCTTCAAGTCATTTAAAACCAGAAAACATATATATTGAAATAAAACAAATTAACAATTAATTATGACACAAATATATAACAAATTTGATCAAAATCGGTTAGTAAATAGGCCTAACGGAGATATCGGTTTTAGAATATTTGCCATAAGAATAACATTGGACAACGTACTGCGTTTACCGCAAAACTAAAATATCAATTATCTTTACAACCAGTTGACACAGACTAATGATTTAAAATACTAGATTATTTAGTTTTTCAAGCCAAATTTAATGGTTTCAAGTATATTTTCTTTAAAAGTTGCAATTTTTGTAAAATTTGAAAAATATTAATTTTTTAACACTTAAACCCCCATAACTTCTGAATCTGAATTTTTACAGACATGCGGATGGTGTCATTTTATTTGTCATCTTAAGCACTAAAAACCATGAAATTTTTATCAAAATCTATAGAGCCGTTTTTGAGAAATTTGGATTTTTGTCATTTTTTTGATTTGAGATTTTTTAATTTTTTTTGGGTTTTTATGGGGTAAATACCCTTAAAAAACAAATATTCAAAAAAATAAAAAATATGCCTGGAGATACCACAGCTTTATACCTACATGCCAAATTTCATGAAAATCGGGCCACTGGTGTCGTCTCTAGCTTTGTTTACATCCACACACACACACACACACACACACACACACACACACACACACACACACACACACACACACACACACACACACACGCACACGCACACACACACACACGCACACACACACACACACACACACACACACACACACACACACACACACACACACACACACACACACACACACACACACACACACACAGACAGACAGACACCATGCCGAAAACCACTTTTTTGGATTCAGGGAGCACTAAAACTAATATATCCACTAACAACTCAAATTCGAAAATTTTTACGAAAACAATATTTTCTCCATATACTATGTATAGGGGGGAGGAAGTAAAAATACAGTCTCAACACTTATCATATGTTGTAATGCATTATGTTGTCCGTAGGGCAACACTAGCGTTCCAAAGCACAACGCACACACAACTAACACAACACAACTACTAACAAAATTAGACATCATCTGATTTAATTGTACTTGACGAGACTGTGTTTGTTATTAGACAGTTAATAGTGAAACAACATGTGATTTGCTTGCGGACTTATAGAAATTGTGCTTGCAAGCCACCAGGGTTGTGTAGGAGAGTCACTTTTTGCGACCAACTGACGGGACTGAATTTTTTCTTAGACTGTGATGTAAGCAAACAATGTAAACGTGAAAAACGTAAATAAACAAGGAATATTTGACGTTTATGATAATAATAATATTTATTGCTAGACAATTGCACATTTGCATTGCATATATAACTTTTAACTAAATAAATAAATTAATTAATCAAATTAATTAATAAGCTAAATAAATTAATTCCTCTTTTTCTCAATTTTCTTCATAAATGTATCCTCATTTTCATAAAGTCTTCAATGTTATAAATTGCTTCTTGTAATAATACTTTTTTGATTTTATTTTTAAATATTTAAATTTTTTTATTTTTTTATTGTTTGGTAATTTATTATAGAAAATGATTACATTGTATTGTAATTGTTTTTTAAATAACTCTATGTTGTGATGAGGTATTACAAGGTGGGATTGACTTCGTGAATTTAGATTGTCATGAACTTTATATAGATTTATGTTGTTTTTTAAAAATAATATTGATTCATAAATATAAAGAGATAGAAATGTCATTATTTTTACTATTTTTAAATAAGTCTTTACATGAATATCATATCAATCTCTTAAATATAATTCTTAGAGCTATTTTCTGTAAAATAAAGACCTGTTTACATCTTGAGGTAGAATTGCCTCAAATACATATACAATATTTCATAAGTGGAAAGAACAATCCATGGTTAGCTGATTGTAATAATTGCAGTCACAGAATTTTGATAATTTTCTCTATGCAAGGTTTGAACTACTTAGTTTCATGCATAGTTTTTCTATATAGGTGTTAAAATTTAAATAATTTTCATCAGTGGTAATCCCTAAAAAATTGACACTCTCTGTACTTTCAATTATATTTTCATTCAATCCAAGAGTTATTTTGCTATCATCTTTACATCGTTTGAGTGTGAATTCAATATATCATGTTTTTCCTGAATTTATGATAAGTCTGTTTTCAGTACACCATTGCATAAGATAATTACTATGTATAAAAGTATCAATTTCTAAATTTGTTTTGTTTGGGTCTGATAAGAATAATGTTGTATCATCTACAAATAATAGGATTTATGAATTTTTTTACATTGTGTTGCACTATTTATATGTATTAAAAGAAGTATGGGACCCAATAGGGATCCTTGTAGTACACCACATTGATTTTCAAATTCTTCAGAGGATTTATCCTTTAAATATTTGTCTTCACTTATAGAAGGGATTTGTACAGTTTGTGTTCTTCCAGATAAATATGAGCGAAACCAATTATAAGTGTTTCCTCGAATCCCTATGGTAAATAATTTATCTAATAATTTTCATGAGAAACCATATGAAATGCTTTTTGAAAATCAAAAAATATGGCTAATGAATTTTCTTTTTTATTAATTGAGTTAACTGAATTCTCAACTAATTTATAAACAGCATTTATAGTGCTTGTGTTTCTTTTAAATCCATATTGTTTTTCTGATATAATGCTGAATTTTCTAGAAATAAGTAAAAACCTTCTAGGATTATTTTCTTAAATATTTCGTTAAAAGCTAAAAGGATGGATATAGGTCGATAATAATGCAGTCATTTGGATTTCCTTTTTTAAAAATAGGATTCACAACAGATTTTTTTGAAGTATGAGGGAATTCAAAATAAAATGTAAACATAGGTTGTTACTGTCCGCCGATAGCTTGATGGCTAGCAGGCTAAGTGCAGGGGGAGGGGAGGAGTGTGCTTGCTATTAGCTGAAACGTTCCCCTCTCGCCGCAAACGCGACACCAGCAGCCGACCTGAAAATGTAGTCTGTACAACTGATGAATCTTGCTCTAATAGTTTTCTAATTGTTTGCTAGATAGTTTATTGAGTTAACCTGCAAGCTGCAGTCGAGAATGCCACGAGAATGACATTTACGGGGACGAAACCGCCAGGAAATCAGGGAAGTTGTAAACAACACGGTTGGTCTTCCACTCCCAATTTTTTAAACAAATAAAACAATAACTGTAATGGTTTTGAGGTAAACATAACAAGATGTTCTTCAACAGAGACTTTTTCAAAATTTAAATAGTATATAATGTTGAGTTTTTTTTTGAAAATTTATCTTGAAAATCGTAAATAAACTAAGCTTTATAATGCTGTACATTTCAAAGGTTTTTAATGTGAGAAAAACCACCAATTTTCCAGGGGAGGGCCCTAGGACCCCCTTAGAATGGGGGATATTCCATAACCCTCAGACCCCCCGGTAAGTTATGCCCCCCCAAATCTATGGTTCACGCGACGCCTATGTCCTCAATGATTTCTTTCCCTCCTCTGCCGAGACCTCAACCTCAGGCGTCAACATGTTGCTCACTAGATACACAAATGCAAGCTTGAAAAGTAATTAAACTGCTGTTTTTCATGGGAAACAAATATCATCCTTGCAATTTCTCAAATGCTCACAATTTCATAACACCAAAAGCCAAGTACAGGTACCATTGTTTTATACATAGCAAGCTTTCAACAGGAGAGGAAAAAATTTTGAAATCTTTTCTAACATAACTAAGCTATAACTTCTTTCATTTATTTAATTATGAGTAAATAAGTAATCAAGGTGGAAAAATTAACTTTTAAATGTATCAATATCAATGTAATTCTGAATGTTTCGGAAAAGTTTCGATGACTGAAAGAACTAAAAGTAAATCATACGTTTTATCTTGAGCTATGGCTTAATCCGGTGCTGGAGCTGTCAAACATTGTTTATTCCTCATGATCAGGGACAAAAAACAATGGGTGCGTTTAGCCAGTCACCGGTGACTAACTGGTTACCATAGTTCTTAATAGGCGAATCCACCGCATTTTAACAATCAACAATGTCCAGTTAGTTACTGAATCCACCGTAAACACAACATTGGTAGAAGCACAACAATGATCAGTAGGTTATAAATCCACCACTACTGTTCACTTATTACAGGTTTGTAGATTACTCACCGTTGACTGCAGCTGAACGCGCCCAATGTAAAAATTAATTTCAACAAATATCAAATGTGTTTGTTTACAAACTACAATAAATATTTAAATGGACAGCTGTTGGAAAATATTAACATGTCAGGCTAGTACAACTTCAGAGATTAGCTGTGGTGTTCTGATGACTTTCACTCTCAGTCCAATTGCTTTAGGTAAAAAAGGGTTCCCATAGCTCAAGATAAAACAGACGAACAATAATATGATATTTTACTTCTTTTTTATGATTTTATGTCCTGTTTATCAATAATCTGAATTAGTTACACTTGGCGCATTATATCTTGAACCATGGCCTAGTCCAATGCTGGAGCTGTCAGATATTGTTTATTTTCAATGATTTTGGACAACAAACAATATAAAACAAAAATTTCTTCAAACATCAACTGTATTTTGTTTACAAGTGACGATTACATTTATTGACAACTGTTGGAAAATGCTTTTATGTCAGGCTAGTACAACTTGTCGTATCAGCTGTGGTAGGGGTGTGCGATGCAGCAAATTTTTTTCGATTCGATGCATCGATACGATTCATAAAATTTCGATTCGAATCGATGCGATTCGATTCGATGCAGTGCAGCGTTATTTGCTGTCAGTTATTTACAGCTTGCATTACTGTAATGGGTCAATAACCTTAAAAAGGATTAAAGTAAGAAAATTCCACACAAAGTTTGAATGAGTCTGGGCCAAAGCATTTGTGATAGGTACTGACCCATTATAAAAAGGAATTTGGAAGTATATATAAATAAACAGTTATATAATTCCTATACATCCTTTCACGATCTGAAGAAATAGTTATTATTACTTATTACTAGGCCTAAAGTTTTTCTTAAAAAAACACAAGCAGTCCAAGTAAAAATGAATCAGTTTAAAGTTTGTTAAATCATCTAATAATTAGGCCCATAACAATTAGGCTAAGTAATACTAACAAAGAAAACTAACAAAAAACGCAATTGCAGATATTTTTGTTTTGCAAGATTTGCATATTCCTGCATCTTTCCCTTCACTGAGGAAATAATCATGAATCGGGTATCTCTTCTCGGATAAAATTAAAAAGTATCCCTACCGGTTTCGGTATCGTCATTCGTATCTGTTTCAACAAAGCTTCGGCGACTTGAGCCCGGATCGTCTACGATCTCTTCGTCGCAGTCTTCAAACACCTTTATTTATTTGTCATTCAATTACTCCAAAACAAAACATTCAATTGCATTCGCGCGACAGTCGAAAGAAACAGACATTAATGCGCAGTGCTGAGCCTTAAGGGGCTTATAGACGGGGATAGTACTAGCTTCTAATAATATCCGCTAGTATTTGCCGCTAGTAAAACTGACAGATAGTAGCATGCGGCTATGATAGTAGCCGTACACACGAAGATAGTATTCGCCGCTAATTTCCGCAGCTATTAGCCTGGCGAGTCACATTGTTGTCATTGTTGTCAACGAGCGCTAACAAGTCGGACGATGAATTTACTCGCCACTCCAACTGGCGAGTGAACGCGAGTTCGTGTTTAGACCAGGAGAGTACTAGCGGCGAATAGGTCACGTGATCTCTACTCGCGTGCTAGTGGCGAGTAAAATTGAACATGTTTGATTTTATTCGCCGCGAGTATCTATTCGCACCTGCAAAGGCGAGTAGGTATTTAGACAGGGATAGTAAGCAGCTAGTAACTAGCGGCTATAGTACATTAACTAGCAGCTAGTACTATCCCCGTCTATAAGCCCCTTTACGACGACGGCGACCGGCGACGGCAGACAGCTCGACAGCTGAGCATCACCAGTGTTACCAGTTGTACACTGTGTTTACCCACAAAAATACCCGTCTCTGCTGGAATAAACTATTGAAAAGTATTACGAAATCCCCACACGGGCTTGGAAATACCCGAGAGTCGGGTAATTTCTCCAACAGCAGTTTTAGTTTTTGTTTCATTGCTCGGTCAGCCTGTAAAACCATCACGATCACGTAGTGATGGGACAAACGACCAAAGAACTATACTACTGGAACGCGCGCTGCCCATAAGCCGCGTGTTGTAGATTCCGGGCGCATGCAGCGGTGTGTTTCGATTGCATCCAGGGACGCGCGGGCTGAAGAAGGGCACGAAGCTGGCGCGTCCATCGTAGATATGCTGGTTTGACTTCCCGCCTTCTCGCCTTAACTCGAAGTTTATACCACTTAGCACTGAGATAAAAGGTTGAAATTTTGCATGTGAGGAGTCCTTTAGTTTTGAAAGGTAATAGTATCAATTATATTTCAAAAATAATTTTTTGTCTAATTTAAAACATGAGAAAACGTCAGAAGTTTTTATTCAACTTTAAAACTTGACACGAAAAAAGTAGTCGGCTGCTACTTTTTGTGTTTTTTGGTCAGGTAAAATAAAAAACGGTGGATATTGTTGCTAAGGAATTGAATTTCTTAAATAATATTTTTTGAAAAAAATGGTAGCCGTAGTTTGGTTATTAACTTAGTTTTTGTGAAAGAATTTATCCGTGCTGCGCCAGGATAAAAACAAAGTCAAATCTAAACTGATGTTTACAAAAACAATGTAAACTAAAAAAACACAATTATAGTATCAAATTAAAGGTATGAATCTCACAATTACAATGGTACCAAATGTAAATATGTTTTAGAGACAGTTTGCACATTGTAGGAACGTTACAAGTTTATTCCGTGGTTGCAGTAACTAAGGAATGTTAGGACAAGCTTCTAGGTTATCGATTGTTACGATGTGAAAACTGCCTCTAAACCATTTATGATTGGTACCATAGTAATTGTGAGATTCAGACCTTTAATTTAATGCCTTATTTGGAATTTTTTACCTTATTTGTACCCGGGCGGGCGCTAAAACGGAGCAAGAAGATGGCGCGTCCGCGAATGTAGTTCATTACTCCATACAAGTGATGATGACCTTAGATCACACACGAGGTTTACAGATTTTAAATCAAAAGGCAAAGTAATTACGGCACATTATGGTGTTTTCAAAATCGTTAATATGCAAACGACTAACGACGTTTTATCGATTTACTCAAGCTAACTGAAAAAAGGCTACCACCAACGATTTAACCTTGAGAATATGTAACAATTTCACAGGCGTTATTTTTAAAAATCACTTAAGCAATGACGAATTCCATGGAAGCCACAAATTATTGTTGATCAAATCCGTAGCTAATTTTTTTTAATTATATCACATCACATTGCCAAACGGGAAACTTTTGAAATCACAAACAAATCTAAGTTGAGTTTAAGGCAAAGGTTGACAGTGTTAATTTTTTTTCTAACTTGTAGATTAAGCAACTGATGCTTGTGAAATGCGCTGTAAAACTTGTCTTAAAATAAAGTAAATTTTATATTTAAAAATTGTTTTATCTTACCTAATACATATTTAGACATTTTAGTCCTAATTTTCAAGAAAATGTAAAATTTACCAGTAACATCTTATAATAAGTCATAATATTCTGCATTAAAATAATCAATATGAAATATAATTGGTTAAAACAATTATCAAACGTTAGCAACACATTCATTTTGAAATATGACAATACAGTATTTCAGAGTTTACAAGGCGTTTAAAGTGCTGCAATAGGCTGCAACAGCATTATCGTAATGCCTGAGCCTTGGCGCGGCCTGTGTACCTGCCCCGCCCTGGCGCCTGCAGGCCCCCGACGCAACCGCGGATTCCGGCTCGCTCTGTAGGCCCAGCGCGCGTTCCAGTAGTATAGTTCTTTGCAAACGACTGATTTCAACCATCCGATGGTTCATCCGATGGTTTTTCTTCCATCCGATAGTTTTCAGATGGATGATTCATCCGTTGTTTTTCCTGTGTAGTGGGGTGGGGAGCGGATTGGTCCGCGCTGTATGCGGAGATAGGAGGAACTATCCGACAAGTGGATGGATGAATAAACCAAGGCCACACTACACTACAGGCCGGAGTCTCCCCCCCTCCTCCCTGATGCCACGTCACTACACCGGCCGAACTACTAGCGCTGTGTTGGAAATAACAACTAAAATCATACGGAAAACGTAAACATTTACCAAAAAATTATGACATTAGAACATTGAAATGTAAACAACAAAAAACAAAACTGTCAAATTTCCAATAAATCATCTGATGAAAAGTAAACAAATTACTTGCGTGTAATGTTTACCAGTTTTTAAGATTATGAAATAAAGTCATGTTTTCTTTAAAAATGTTTTCGACCGTATTTGGTTATTCATTAATTAATGCAGATTCGAAAAAATAATGGTTTCTAAACGAAAACTGAAACGAATTACTTAGGGCACGATAGTTTTAAGAGTGCGACAGTGAATCGCCATAAGAGTACATTATAAAAGCGTCTGCGATTCCGTCTGATAATGTGACGTCACCAAAAAAGGACTCCGGCCTGTAGTGTAGTGTGGCCTTGAATAAACCATCTGTCCGCGAGCCTGATTCAGATGGATAGTTTTCATTGGTTTTGTGGCGTAGGCCTATCTATTCGGATAAAAATATATACTGTCGAGCAGATGATTTACCTGCAAATGGACGATTAAATAATTTTTTACACCTTTTAACATTTTGTATTTAAGTTGAGGTATAAAAATAAAGTAAAAGATTAACCTATTGGTGCAAACATAGGATGTTTTTATCTTTGGCGCAAATACTCGGATTTTTTACTTTTCAGTAAAGAACAGTTTCAGTACTGACTCATAGTTTTAAAACGAATGAAAATACGGGACGAATTGTTTTTTACAATTGAATGAAAACATAGACGGATGGTTTTTAGATAGATGGATAAAAATGCCGTTCAGATGATTCGCTTGCGAATGAATAGATGGTTCATCCGGATGAAAATTAAAGTAACCATCGGATGAATCGGTTGGCGCGCAACAACCGGATGAATCGTTTGTTTCTATCGGATAGTTCCCATCACTACGATCACGGTAACACGGCACCACGGCAGCTGCCGCCGACTGTCGTAATGCTCGTTTTATTCTCGTCATTGAAATTCGTGTATGGAATTATACAGCCGTCAATTAAAAATTTGTTTGCACTAATTTAAAACTCATTATAAAATAGAGAAACAATATATTGCAAGAGTTTTCAAACTAGGCGAAAATATAACAATGGACTACTTTGTCACAGCCTTTATCGCATTCTTTGTTGTCGTCTAATCTGGAAGTATAACTACGCACTTAGCTTTTCATAACTTCATTACTATTCAATAAACTGCTTTGAACATTAATATTACGCATTTATATATTTTAAACGTTTATTTAATTGCTTTCAACATACATTTAATGGGGTCTAGTGTATCGAAGAATACCGATGCATCGAGGCCGAATCGATGCATCGGTATTTCGATGCATGCCGAATCGAATCGAATCGTAATTTCGATGCATTTTCGATGCATCGCACACCCCTAAGCTGTGGTATCCTGATGACTTTCGCTCCACACCAACTGTTTCAGGTATAAAGGGTTCCCAAGTGTCAAGATATAATGTGCCAAGTGTAGTACAGTTCATCCGTTTTATCTTGAACTAAGACCTACTCCATTGTCGGAGCTGTCAGATATTGTTTACTCTTAATCATCAGGGAGAATAAATAATGTAATAAAAATTAATTTCAACAAAAATCAACTAGACAGTTGTTAGAAAATTTAACATATCATGCTATTATGACTTCAGAGATCTAGTTGTGATATTTATACATTGCTTGAAATGGCTACCTACCCAGCTAGGTATTTTAAGAGCCAAGTATGAAATACAGATCTGTTGTTTTTCACTTCGCTCCAACTGCTTCATGTGTAAATGATTTCCATACCTCAAGATAAAACAGACGAGGTTCTGCCAAGAACGTTATTTGCCATTGCATTAGCCTTAAAATTCAAACTTTTGAGAGGCTGCTGATTCCCAAACGCAAGGTCCCTTTTCAGTTGACATTGCAGTAAATGTGTCTAACAAAGACCTTTAAATGAGGTACATTTCACCCTATGCTTACATTTAAGATTTTTCAGACTTCCTCCACCATAAAAAAACCCCAAAGTGAAAAATTCAGTTGAAATGGCCAGAGAGTCAGTAATTAAAGGAATGTAATCCTTCAGTTTCATTGATTATGTTTATTAATAAAATAAATGAACATAATCAGGGTATAATGAACATTACTCCTTCACTCATATTCAGGGTAACGTCCTCCATGAGGTACCTGTCTCAAAAAGAATGATTAAAAATAAAAAAAACCCATAAAATATTCTTTGTTGCCTCACCTTATCTATCTATCAATTCTGATTTTTGACTGCAATAAACTGTATAGATTTAGTAAGGTACTGTATATTATTATGATTGTGGGAGGTAATACAATTCATTAAAATATACTGAATTGGGTCTTTGCATAGTAAAATAGGTTGAGAACCACTGCCCTAGATTATTGATTTTTTCCAGACTTTAGCAGTGGAGAATGTCATATCTAAGATAATGTATCAAGGGTAATCAATTGCGCTGCAATATATTTGCATGTCTGTGAGGAAAATTAATTGAACTTTTCAGGTAGAGAGTTATTGTTTTCACTGTTTTTTCTCATGAGTCCTCTTTATGACTCATTGGGAGAAACATAGTTAAACCACACTGCCCGGAAGGAGACAAAATGTAATGTTATTTTACACCCTCATTTCAAGAAGTAAAATGCAGCTAAGGAAAAAGGGGGAAACACCTGGTTTGATTGAAATAAAAAACCTACTTTTACAACATTACTACTTTAAATATGTATTTTTGTCTGTTTTTAGGAAAAAATTATTCACTGAGGAATGATATACTGGCTTCAGTTACTCCTCTTCTACTTTCTTCCACAAGGTATGACTGAGGACTTTTCAGACTTTCTTATGAATGTTATTAAGCTCTGTGATTAATCAAAACAAAACAACCTCGGATAAAATTGTGGAAAAGGACTTGTGCTATATCAAGGCGACACTAAAAAAACAGGCCGTAATGCTCAAATTCACATATGATCGTAAGCGATGGCTATGACGTAATTACTTTTTAAGTAATCGTTTATTTATTGTTTGTTTTGATAATCTGCTGAAAATCATAACCCTTTTAGAAGCTTAGAAAAATTCATGTCAGAGGTAATTCGCAATTAATTGGTGTAGGAAGTGCCTTCATCCTCTTGTATGCCACTACTACTAGTGTTTCAGTTTTCAGTGTTCCTAAAAACGAGACACGAAAACAGAAGTTAAATTCGATACCACGCTCCAGCTTCACACCAACAAAACGATCAGTGGTAGGCATTCATTGTTTTGAAGAGCGTTATATTGATCGAGAAAATGTAATCAGTCGTTCTGAAGGATCTACTTGTACTATCAAACGCGATCGTCTAAAGATAACTAATGATGCGGTTCCCTCTCGCTTTAAAAATGAACCATCGCCATCATCATCATCAGAGTTGTCTGCAAGTTGTGACACAGAGATCGAAAGTGGAGCTGGGATGGAAAAAACGACAACGAAATCGATGATGAAATCGTGAGCTTCGGTGAACTTAAAGCGAATCGGATCCCGAACATAACCACGGAAATCAGTGCATCTAGAATAAATTATGTATTTTCAAGTTTCAACAGCACCAGAAGTATCTTCTCCAGGAAAACTTCGGCAGAAAATGATTCGCCAAAAATTGATGCATGTGTGGTGCTTGAAAATGATTTAGAATTAAGATTGTACCTAAAAAACGAAAGCTATTTAATGTATGTTCATTCGTAACAATCATGGACAGAAAATCACTGCTAAATTTTCTAAGAGAGAGAAAAGATTAATATTTTAGGTCCTAAATACGTCCCTTTATTCGTTTGGTCTTAAAACACTCAAGTGATCTGTAGCTTTCATTTGAGACATATTTAATTAAATATGACTGTGGGAAAGAGTTCTTGTTCAGTACATCAAATAGTTTGTACTAGAATGAATCATGTACTAGGATAGTAGTATATAGAATAGTATAATAGAAAATAGTAGTACTAGGACCCTGCTTCAAGGTCACATGGCTCGCTGACCAGACTATTAGAATAGATTTTAATCCACCCTTGTATAAAAAAGTAAAAATATGTTTCAAGCAAAATAGTTTGTTTTCTTTTAATAGGATTTAAAATATTTTTAAATAGTTGGGAACATAAATATGTTTTTTTTCAGTTTCTCCCCTCTGTACATAGTATTTAGAGAAAGTATTGTTTTCGTAAAAATGGTCGAATTTGTGTTGTTAGTGGGTATACGTAAGAGTAAAAAATGACGTTAGCAGTAACAGGGAGCTTGTACAAAAAAATTAGAGAAAATAATTGTAAAGTTTTTTGGACATGTTTTTATTTTGACTTAATAATTAAATGTATATGCACCGAGGAGCAAACTATTACAAAGTTTATAAAATTGTTAGCCTATTTGAAGACACCTTGGTTTGAGTAATAGTAGGAAAATTTGTCAATTTTGAATTTAGAAACACTTGTGTTGAGTATAAAATATGCACGTGAATCCGTTTTTGTGTTTACACAACAGCTACGATGACACTTCATGGTTCAGACTGACGTTGATCAAGGAGCAAGCAGCTGATCACAAACGATTCATTACGTCATAGCCATCGCTTACAATCATATGTGAATTTGAGTATTACGGTGCTGTTTTTTTAGTGTCGCCTTGGCTATATGATTTCATTGATTTTTACAAACTGGATTGAAAATTAGGAATCAGGTGGCTGTAAATAGCCTTTTAGAAAGAGTGTGTTTTGTCAGAGTGAGCTAGAAACTATATAAATCTAGACAATTTCAAGTCTAAATGATGCTCCATCTTCAGTTCTCTAAGGCCCTCCACACACCAGAGTGGCGTGGCGTGGCAGTAAATTGATCAAATAGCATTGTGTTATATGTAATATTAGCTGATTTGGAGATGGGCAGCTTCCTGCCACTTGATGCATCTCCCATGTTAATTATATAGATGCCACGCCGTACCAATGCCCCGCCACTCTGGTGTGTGGAGGGCCTAAAACACACAGTAAAATAACAGCTTCTTCTTGTTAATCTAGGCAATTTGTGATCTTAAAGATGCTTCAAATTTGGTTATCTTAGTTCTTCTTATAAATGAAACTTCAATGAAATAGTCAATTTTTATTTTCTAAATGAGCACAATTGTATCATAGAATACAAAAGAATAGCTGAATTAGGGCGAGCCGTAAATAAATTATGTCATCGCTTTTTGGCCATTTTTGCACCCCGCTCCCTAAAATCATCCAACTGCCATAATCTGCCTGACCCTCCCCCTCACCTTTGGAAAATGATGTCATAGCGTACAAACTCCTAAAATAATGCCAGCCTTTGGGAAAGCCCTATTCAAGATTTCTTCTATTGGGTTGTTAAAACTATCAAAATTGTTTCAAATCCATTTTGGGCTGATTTGATGTTAATTAAAGATTCTAACCACAACTTTTTGAACTTTTTAGTACTACATTTAGTGTAGTGATGGACACCGATACTATCTGCAAATCTAAAAACATTGGTCATTAAAATATTCCATTTACTGTAGCTTTGTTTTGACCTGATGCCATGTTGTTTTAACCATTTTAATGGATATTGTAAAAATTGAATGCATAGTTTCTAATTAATTTCCTAAGCTGTTTAACTTTAATTTAATTAATTTATATAGAATGATTACAATTACCCTATCTAAATCAGAATAAAATTTTTTTTTAATTACCTCATCTTAGCATTTCCCCCTCCCCATGCACAACATCCTACAGCTATTGCCATTCTGGACCCCTCCCCTTATTTTCAGAAGACGTAATTTGTGGATGACCCCTTATGGGACAATTAAGAGGTATGATGATTAATTTGTTTTCCACAAAATAATATGCAAACAAATTGTTTCCACATTTCACATAATTTCTGTGGTATTATAATTAATTTTGGTTCTAAACCTGTAAATGTTGAGTTTCTCTGATATGTGGTTGATATTAAACTATTACTAGGGCGGTAAGTGTACTGTTATACTGGACGAGTATGATAGTCATGCGAGTACGGTAAAACTTACTGGGTGTGTAAGGTACGATACTTTACATATTACTACTCAGAAAATCACATTTTTTTATAACATATTCCTTGTGTAAACCACCTCTTCCAAATTTATAGCACAAAAATGAACAATTTAATAACAAAAGTATAAATTTACTAAGCACATTACATTTTTGTACTATACTAGACATCATGAAATTGTGATTTTTAAATCACTTGTTAGTTCAAAAATTTATTCAAAGTTGGTTTTTTAAACACCTGATTTTCAATATTTATTATACAGGGTGTTTACGAAAAACCCTTACAGACTTCGGGATATGGTTACTTACATCAAAAATAAGAAAAAAGATCCTCTACACATGGGTCCTAAAATGCTCGGTTATCCGTCTGTCGGTCTGTATGTGTTTTTAACATGATTTTGCATAACTTTGGAACCACTAAGGATATCAACTTCAAACTTGGTACGTATATGCTGACTAATAGGACCTATTTTTTGCGGAGTATCAAGTTTCTACTTTGTACCACTTCAAAATGGCAGCCATTTTTATATTTTAAAGCGTAATACCTCAAAATCCGTAGATTTTACAAAAAATTTGCAAGAGACAAACAAGTTGCGAAATTTTATTTCCTACAAAACCCTATAAAAATCACAAAGATCGAACTACAATTAACGGAGTTATTGCAATTTTTCTACCAGAATACATGCCTGTTTATGGAAGTTATAGCAAATATTCACATTATTTTGTTAGACAAATTGCAATAACTCCGTTAATTGTAGTTTGATCTTATTGATCTTTATATGGTTTTGTAGGAAATAAAATTTCGCAACTTTTTTGTTTCTTTTCTAATTTTTGAAAAATTTACGGTTTTTAAGATAATAAGTTTTAAAATATAAAAATGGCTGCCATTTTGAAATGGTACAAAGAGAAACTTGATACTCCGCACCAAAATAGGTCCTAATAGTCAGCATATAAGTACCAAGTTTGAAGTTGATATCTTTTGTAGTTCCAAAGTTATTCAAAATCATGTTAAAAACACATACAGACCGACAGACGGATAACCGAGCGTTTTAGGACCCATGTTTTTAGGAACTTTTTTCTTATTTTTGATGCAAGTAACCATATCCCAAAGTCTGTAAGGGTTTTTTGTAAACACCCTGTATAGAGAATAAACTGTTTAACCCTTGAGGGGGCGCTTCACCGGCAAAACGCGAGCGGGCGCATGCGGAGTTTTACTCCGCAACACTAGATTGCACAAATTTAACCCATTTTACTTGTTTTATAATGAAATATTGTATTTAATTGCTGACAAACTTCATTAGGAATCACATTTCATTGTCGATTCAATTAATTGGTCAACTTCATAGGTGAAATATTTCAATTAAACATAGTAAGTAATTTTCATAGTATGAAATATGTATTAATTATTATTTACATTTTTGGACTTTTCCTTTCGCTTCTTTTTTTCGAAAGCAAAAGGAAAAGTTTAAAAATTAATAACAATTACAAATCCATTTCTATTATGAATTTTAAAAATAGGTATCAGTGTCTGTGTAAGGGGAGAGAGCGCATCGCAAACTGAGACAGCATCTCTGAATTGCATATAACGAGGTACCAAGGGGGGAGTGGGGGGTAAAAATAGCTTTAGGAAATTCCTGGAATGAGGGGCATAAAGTACGGAGCTGGACACGACCGCAGACACCCATTATGTCTGTTTATTTTAACATAAAAAACGCGTGCGGAGGAAAACTCCACGTGCGCCCGCTCGAGGGTTAAGCAATTTCAAACATCGCCATTTTGTGATGTATACATTAGATACATTAGCTGAAATGGCGACCTATCCAGGTAGGTATTTTAAGCCAAGTATGAATGACAGATGAGTGAAGGATGATTGTGGCGCGATCTTGTAGTTTTGTTACTGACTAAGGCCGACATATTCCCTAGACAGGACTGTTAATTAATAGCCCAACAGCCAATGGCAACTAAGGGACCTACATTTTAACGTGGGATCCGAACCACGATTTCGCCTTGGTTAACAATTTACAAACTGGTCTAATTATGAGGATGGTCCCATGAACGAGTACTCAATAGTGCGGACGTTAATCCCCACTAGGGAACACCGCGTCCACAAGCCATCGTTCATAACTATCCACAATTCGTGACCTCCAAGTAGCTGGATTACAGGACACGCCACCGTCCCAGTCAAGGAGATTTTGCACTCAAGCAGTCGAAATCATCATCTGATTTAATTTAAGTTTGGTAGAAAATAATAATTTAGCTCTTGTTAGCATGATTAATGATTAATGATTAATGATGCATACATACTCATTTTTATTTAGTGTCAACAAACCCCTCTTTAAACTTTAAATTTATTTATTTATAGACTTTGATTTGTTTACATCAATTATATACATATGTTTTATAGATCCCCATAACCTCTTATTTTCTCAGATTGTAGATGAATACATTCCTAATGTATTTACTATAGTATTTGTAAAGTTAATTAATTTTGGGTTTCTATTCAAATGTCTTTTGAAAATTGCAAATCAAGCAAAATGATGCAATGGGCAAGTGTACATAGAATGAGTACAACAACAAATAATGACGACTCCGCTCGTCCATCCCAATGGTCATCTCTATGGAGCAAGTTGGGCAAACTAGAATCCAGTTTAAGTGTTGGGCCAACTAAAAATGAAGAGTTTCCTTATTATACCCAAAGAAATCTTGAACCCGAACATCATCAACCTGATAATCGATTGGCAAACTGGAGGAGGTGGCTTGACATTCATAAAGATCAGCAAGACAAATTAAGTAATATTTTAAAAAGACCTCCACAATGTTTGCTTATGAATATGAACTATAATAATTTATATGTTAATCAGCAGAAACGGCTTATCACAGAAGCGTCTGATTATGAGTTCTGTGATAAAAATCGAGGGCACTCATGTTTTTGGTCAACTGACTTTGGCGCTGATGGTGACAGGAAGAAGTTAGGGATTTATCAACCGATCCAGAAAAGATATGATCGATCTCGCCCAAGTGCTCAGGTGAATTGGTGTCCAAAACCCACAGAATTAGAATATGTTGGTGTCCCTGATGTGATCATACAGGAAAAAGGATTGTCGGGAGAGCACTGTCTTCCTCCCCCTAAAGATACTTGGGATATGTCTTTTTATGTTTCTAGGAAAAAGCAAGATTTAAAAGAAAAACTCAATCTGTTTGAAGAACATACGCCTCAATCAGAAGAGCTTGCAATTATTGGCTCTAAGTTCAGAGTACAAACAGATGACTCCCAACTTACAAATTTTGATCAAGAAAACCCACTGGAGGAAAGCCCTATTGATGAGATTGGTTTAAGCCCTGCTGCTTCAGAAAAAATCGAATCATCAATAACAGAAAGCATTATTGTAACAATAAATGGAGAAATTTTGGATAACACCTTAAAAGTTTGGATTGTTTATTTTGGGGATTGTATGACTAACGAGTTTAGTGAGAGTAGTCTGGTTATTCAAAACCCAAATGATTGCTGTTTAAGATATTCCTGGGAAGCTGTTTTACCTACCTCTGTAAAAAGCGACCTACCTTTAAAAAAAATCAAATATAACAAAATGTTTTATTTTGATAAAAATGATGCAGTAATTTTACCAAGATCTGATATGAAGTCAACTATTTACTTTGAATCAGCAAAAGCTGGAGTTTTTTGTGAAAAGTTTATTTTATATCTTAGTAATGCACCTGATAAAAAAGAAAGTATTACAGTGGAACTACAAAGCGTTGTCGAAGAAAGATCTGAGACTGAGGAAAACTTAAAAGTTATAGACTCCTATATTGAATCTTGTGCAAGATACACAATTGCATCTAAAACTGTGAAGGAGATCTTAGAGAGAAGTAGACCAGAAAGGGCCGAACTACTACCTTATGACTGGATGTTCTTTGAGGAGCAAATATTTTTGTTCAATAACCCTGACCTTTTTTATGATAGTAAGTATGTCTCTTATCTAAAAGAAATGTACAAAAAAAATAGTGAAGGCCCTTGGGATTTTTCTGTGCAGACACTAAGAAAAAAGCTACTAGAAAAAGCCTTAATAGAAGATATGACTGAAACGGTAAATGAGTTTACAGCTACTGTTTGCTACCTTATGAAACCAATGTCAAATTATTCTTTCACTAATGAAAAAATGAAATCAGTATATGAACTGCTGTGCTTCTTCATAGACAATATGGAAAAGGATAGTGATAGTTTAAAGTGTATTTTAAAAATCCCATTAAAAATTTCAACTTCAATGGACATTATTAGAAGTGAGGAAGTTATAAGAAAAACATCTCGTGCCTCAAAATTAATGGCCAAAGAAAGCAATACCAGCAAAAAGTCTAATAAGAGATATTCCCAGAAGAAAGCAACATTTTCAGAGGAGAAAACCCCGTCCTCTGAACAGGAAGAGTTCTCTTTATTGAGACAATCGCTGAATACCGGCACCTATGACTCATCTAGTAAGACATTGGATGACACTGAGGAGAATATGAAAAAGCAAGAATTTTTGGAAGCACTTTATATCAAAACATATCATCATTTGTGTATGACTGTTGAC
Organism: Flexamia atlantica; assembly: GCA_035578135.1. Taxonomy (NCBI): domain Eukaryota; kingdom Metazoa; phylum Arthropoda; class Insecta; order Hemiptera; family Cicadellidae; genus Flexamia; species Flexamia atlantica. The sequence goes on along the minus strand of JAQJVK010000005.1, from coordinate 29,010,032 downwards.
AACATAGCAGCTATTATTGATTCATTTGATGCTCAGAAGCAAAAGAGTGCTTTAATATCATTAAAGACGAATGTTCTATATAACGGTTTCAACTAAACCTAATAAAAATAATGATTTTAATTGAATTGATTTTTTAAACTAAAAGCAAATTTTTGAAATAAAAATCTAAAAATATCGTCAGATTAAATAAAATTATTTAAGAGAATGGAAGTGATGGAGTGGAGCTCTAGATTTAAATCCTATTAACGTACTTTAGAAACACAATTAATTCTTGCTTATTTGTTTGAATATTTGTAAATATATTTTTCCTGGTTCAAAAATAGTTCCATTAACGATTTTAACAATGTTTTGTATTTAGGTGAGTTTTTGCTTTGAAAGTTCATCTATATAGGTAGTTGAATCTGTTGTAGAAACAAATATTTTTAGAGAAAACAATTTTAAAGTTGGAAATGTTTAACATACATGCAAACTTTTTGGGTTGCCATGTTAGTTATGGAATAACATCGCAGAAACAGTAAAATTTCACAAACTCCACACAATATGGACTTTGACCCTGTTGGGTCTGGGGAATGATGGGTTTTCCAGAAAACACTGTGAGGAATGAAGAAAGTTCAATGGTCTGAAAAAAGGTATATTTTATTATAAAATAACTACAAAACATAATTAATGACTTGAAAATAGAGATAAAGAAAGAAAGAAAGAAATAAATAATTTATTTCCAACCAAGCTGCTACAGACATCAACATATACATATACAATAAAGTTTATAACATTTCATCATATCAAATGAACAGGCGAGTAACTAACTCATAAAATAAAATACCCCCGTCGCAGCAGACCTGCGTACTCAGCGAATTTCCATAGGATTTATTTTGTATATGTGAACATTCAACTTGTTTGAAGAAAGTATAATTTGAATACGTTAAGTAAATAATATACTAAAAACGCATATTTAATCATTCATGAGCTTTAAACATGAGTAAAATTAACAAAGAGACCATATTGGTTTTCATTAGTAATACATACACTTTTGTATTTTATATAATTCTTAGTCTTTTAATTTTTAATAACTGTAATCTTGTTATAGAATATAAATGTCAACAAACATATAACCAATGAACTCAAAACACTCAAAACAAACAAATAATTTAATCTCATGAAAAAATTAAATTCAATCATATGGTCAGTTTTATAGTAATTAAAACATCCCTGTTGCAACAGACCTTCATCTCCAGCCAATTTCAATAAAACATATTCTCAATCCTCAAAATTGTAAACATACCATATATTATGCTACATTTTCAGGCAGTTTAGACCAAGACATCCCCCCTCCAAATGCTCTTACTTTCTTTATTAAATTTAAAAATAATTTGTTTTTTTTGATATGGTATATATTTTCTGCCAAATCTTGATCAATGAACTCTAACTATTCAAAATAAACACAAATAAAATATTCGACACCTGCAAATTTAATCATATGTTCAGAATTGTATTTTTTAAAATCTCAAATCAGGGTGACTCATCGATGTAAATAAGTACACTGGATTGGTAACTCAGGCCTCGCAACGCGAGCCACCGGAAGTGGTTGCGTTTAAGATTTTGCAGGGGCAATGGGGGAACGCATCTTTTGTCGGCCAACTAGTACTGACCGTCTAGTTAAATATTAATTGTAATTACTTAACGGTTATAGCAATACATCTATTATGGCAATCTTTACCCGTAAAACTGCTCCCAAATCCGTGCGGTTTCAATACGATTAACAATACAGTTTCGCGCTTTTTCCCCCAACGCCCCTTCAATTCGGCCCGGCTGCAACCCCAACACACAGCTGTGTTGGCTCGGAAATCACTACACGAGCCTTATGGGGAGCACGCTATCCAGTTGTAGACCTATTTATTTACATCGATGGGGTGACTATACTTTTTGGAGGGAAAATTTAAAAACAATATTGGACAACGTACTGTGTTTAGCACATCCAATATTATCCAAAATCTAAGCAACGGATTGACATAGAATAATAATTCAAAATGCTAAATTGTTTGTTTTTTTAAGCTGAATTCAATTTTGACAGTTAAGTTTAAAAATGATTAGTAAAAAGGTGTTAAATCTTGAAAATAAATTTTATTTTGTGAAAAAAACCTTCTTAGAGTAAATCAATCTTGCTGGTTTTCGAATTCGAAGTCATGAATGACGCTTTATACGTTTGTTCCAAATTTCATCAAGATAGGACCTTTTTTTACAAAAGTTATCGTGCCTACGGACAGGTATATATATATATATATATACAGGGTGATTGAAAAGTCTGGGTACGGCTTAATATTTTGAAAAATAATAAACGTAGACCTACAAAACTTGGAATCAAGTTATAAGGCATATAAATCTATCTTAACACATATCCAGTGATCCGCTACCTCCTCAGGGGGACGGCCCGCCAGGAGTCAGGAGAAAATCTTAAATGTAAGCATAGGTTGATATGCACATCAAATTAAAGGTCTATTTTTGTAGAATACAACGCCGCAAACCGCACTCAAAAAGGTTGACCCAGTACAAAATGGCAGCTGTTCAAAGATTCAAATAAATACCAATTTCTTTGAATACAAACAATTTTTATCATTTTAATTTTTATCATTTTTTATATAATTTTAAAGAGCTTTTTAAGCAAAGAAGAATGCCGCAAACCGCATTCAAAAAGGACCATCCGTTAAAAATTACGGTTGTTTAAAGATTTAATAAAAATTGTTTTTTTATTAAATCTTTAAACAACCGTATTTTTTTAACGGATGGTCCTTTTTGAATGCGGTTTGCGGCATTCTTCTTTGCTTAAAAAGCTCTTTAAAATTATATAAAAAATGATAAAAATTAAAATGATAAAAATTGTTTGTATTCAAAGAAATTGGTATTTATTTGAATCTTTGAACAGCTGCCATTTTGTACTGGGTCAACCTTTTTGAGTGCGGTTTGCGGCGTTGTATTCTACAAAAATAGACCTTTAATTTGATGTGCATATCAACCTATGCTTACATTTAAGATTTTCTCCTGACTCCTGGCGGGCCGTCCCCCTGAGGAGGTAGCGGATCACTGGATATGTGTTAAGATAGATTTATATGCCTTATAACTTGATTCCAAGTTTTGTAGGTCTACGTTTATTATTTTTCAAAATATTAAGCCGTACCCAGACTTTTCAATCACCCTGTATACATATATATGAAAATGAACGAACGGTGTTTTTGGGGTCTGGGGACCTCAAAATGAAAAAATAACATGGTCCTGGGCTTAAGTCTCACCGTGCCACCTAAGGTAATAGCTACTTCCCTATAGGGGAAATTCACTAAAAATAAAAATAAGCATAACATTTTAAAATACTCATTGCAGCATATGTAACAAATAAGTAAAAATATATAGGTAACTAAATTCTTGAAAGGAACTAAAAATAATACAATAATACCTTGTTCTTACAAATTCAATAAAGTAAATCAAAATTAAACTTAAAGAATAAAAATAAAAATATTACAAAATGCTTGGTCAGAAATTAGGTCCCCCATAGGCAGAGCCTGTGTCGGGGTGACCAACACTTTAATGAGAAAGAGATGCAGGCCGATGCACCTTTAGTTTTAAACTAAAACCAACTGATAGTTAAAAAAAAATTCAATAAAAGTGCAAGAACAAAAGAAAGCAAAAAAAACGACTTATTGCCAACCGACCATAAACAACAGATGGGTTAAACTAACTGAATTGACGATATAATACTAATCAAAAATAATCAACTGCTGGAATATTAAATATTAAATACAAACAAACTATCTATGTCAGGGAATTAAAATAACCATTTAATAAGAGAATTCTGAAATTTTTTTAGACTACTGCATCCTTTTATTTCATTAGGTATTTTACTAAAAAGAGTGGGAGCAATGTAATCAAAAGAATGACGTTAGAAACTGAGGAATGAGATAGGTTACAAACTGTATTAGAAAGCAATAATAATAACAAAAAATTACGCGTTAATAGTAAAAAGTAATCCAGAGTGTCAAGTTACCTACCGGGTGACTAGTTTGTGAGATTCTACTACAGAATGCAAAAAGAATTGAAGATTGATAAAAACTATGGCATGATTGCATTATGCAAAAATGCACAGGATATTCAAAACTATCGAGCAAAGCTTAGTTAGTTACTTGAACACAGGTATTTTTTGTCTATCAGCTTGGGATATCTAGGTACGTTCATTAATCTATAGCTCGGTCCTCCAGTATTACAGTAGTAAGCTTACAAGTGTGGGACAGATTTAAAGGCGCTAGACAGCAGCCCATGCTATCGTTATGGCGGTGCTCTGCGGGTTGCATCGTTTCAGTCCCACTCTCGTGAGCTCACACCAGTATTGTTCATTACTTAAGGTTTAATGTTTTTGATTTAACTTCTCAAGCATTGACTCGTCTGAAAAGAATTAGTACCACAATTTAGTGTGGTACTAACAATTCTCTGCTTGTGTTGTTCTTCACTAAAGCAACAATTTAAAAGACTAAGAAAAAATACTGTACAAGCTATTTATGATTTCAACCAACAAATCTATATACTTAATACAATAAGGGTTTTAGCGAATTTCCCCTATAGGGAAGAAGCTGTTACCGTAGTGCTCATGGTAAGACCTAAGCCCGAGACCATGATAACTTTTCATTTTGGGGTCCCCAGAAACAAAAAACACTCTTCGTTCATTTTCATAAATATATATATAGATATATGCAAAATCTTGTCAAAGCAAATAAATATTATTATATTATTATTACTATTATTATTATATTATTATTATTATTATTATTATTATTATTATTATTATTATATATATATATATCTTTAAACACGATAACTTGCGTAAAAAATGGTCCGATCTTAATGAAATTTGGCATGGATGTGTAAAGTAGTAATTATTCGGATGAGTTCGTAAACTAGCCCAATCAGACTACCGGAAGGGGGGATAAAGGGAGGTAAACCCCCCAAAAATGGGTTTTTTGAGTTTTTTACATAGAAAAATAAAAATAATATAAATTTTGTTGGCACCATTGAATTCAGCTCAAAAAAAATTAGTACTTTGAATCACTGCTCTATGTCCATTGGTTACCGAGATATTGAAAGTGGTAAACACAGTACGCTGTCTCAATGTTAACCTTATGGGAAAAAAGTAAAATTCTATATCTCGCTTATTTCTCAACATATCTTGATAAAACTTGGTGGATGGCTTCTTCTAGTTGAGATCTGCTAAATATTGAATTGAAACCACCCATTTTAATATACCCGTAGCAGCAAACCTGCATACTCATTCCCCATGTTATGCTTACGGAGCTTACAAAAACATGTCAAAACTCGCTATTTTGGATTGAAATATGTTGTTTTGCACTTGAAATTTGCTGAGTATGCAGGTCTGCTGCAACGGGGGTATTTTCTGTTAGATCCCTTTTTCAGCCGTCATACTTTTTACGATTGAGATGTCATTTTAAAGCTTATAATGTAGTGCACCGGCGACTGATAATTAAAATGGGTATATCTTTTACACCTTCGACACCCAAGGCTTTCATTTATTTCTAGAGGGCGCTTTCAATGCTCCAGTGCTGACCAACTTACGTTATATAGCGGTTTTAAAATGTAATTGTAATTTAACAGCTGATTACCTTTCAGCGAATTTTTAACCAGCCACATTGTAAACAAAAATAGATTAAAAAATAGATTGGGCCACTTTCATTAAAAATTTTAGCCAAATTGAGGCAGGTAAATCATTCTTTATGGTGAAAATCCGTGATCGTTAGATTATAAATATATTGCAAACTGGACCCTGAAAGAGAAGAGGGCATAGAAAAAAGACTCAATGTAATTAGGGGAAATATAATAACCTTCGGCAAGAACAGAGAACTGCTGAGAGGAGAAGACTAATTGAACATCAGAGAAAATATTAAAATGAGCAATTTGCACATGGTCTTCCTAGAAAAACTTCCGTTATCCTACTGTTGTGTGAGAAGACAACCAAATTCAAAAACATAGTGCAAGGGTGATGAATAAAAAGTGTATGTGTTTTATTCAGTTAGGCCTTCGTTTATTTAGGTGAGATCTTTACATTTAAATTGAAAAGGCTAATTTGGTTAATAAAGGTGAGTTTGAAGACATCAAATTTATTTTAACTGTAGGCGAGTTTCTCTCAAAACAGAAATAATATAAAAATGCGCAATTTGCGCATGGGACCCCTAGTGCCCTAGTGTTATTTTAATATTGAAATTGAAATGAAAATAGTAGTGTATGAATTCAAATATTGACGTTTATGTATTTTTATATTAATTTTCTAATAGATTGATTGTGTGTTATCTCCGGCAAAATAAAAAAAAACAAGAACAAATACTAAATGTGAAATGAAACTAGTAAAACAAAATTAAAAAGGCATGCTAGGTATTGAGAACCAAAGAAAAGTTTTTCAGCAAAGTTTCCTTTAATCATTAAAACATACAAAATATTCATTGTTTCTATGCATATTTAATACATGTATATAATCTTAAGAATTACTTAAGAATAAAAAAAACGCTGATTGAAATAATCTTTGAAAATAGCTAACTCAAGTTTAGATTTTAAATAATGCAACACGTTTATGTAATCACTTATGAAATGCTAATTTTGTAGAGGGCAAGAAATCAATGGTTGTAGTTTATCGTGGTTGATCGGTGACCAACAAGTTACACTCACAAGCTACACATGCAAGGCAAGCAATGAAACAAATCCTTATTATTTTTAGCATGCAACCATATACCAAAAATTCTTATTTTACAACGTTTTATCATTCAAAAAGGATATTGATAGAGACAAATTTATAAAACCGTGAGAATTGATTTAAGTTATAGCAAAATAAAAACAAACTCTTTATCTATGATACTAAAAAAATATTATATTATAGGCAACATATTTAATAACAAGTAAATTTTTCCGTATTTTTGCTATCCATTAAATAGTTAAGTTAAAAATTACACCGGAAAAACTGTAATTTCATTTATTTTTAATAATCAAGTATCTTTAACTATCTATAACACTAAAATTAGTATGAATGAATCCATAGGGTATTTCCAATCATTGATTCTGAATGAAAGTAAAAAATTATTAGAAACTTGTGGCTTTGACTATAAATAATTGTAATAATTTCTTGAAAAATAAAGTTTTTTGTGAGCTCGCCATCTCCTTTATTTTGGACCAATGTTTATGACTGAGGTGTCAAATTACTGGAAATTTGGCAATATTTCCTAAATGATGTTCATTTTCCTTTAGGTGAAAAAAGCGTTACCCAATTGGGCATGTATGTTACCCACAAATTTACATGTGTTTCCTAAGGAAGGGATTTTTTTTAATATTAATAAAATTAGCGCTTTCCTTGTAAATGTTTGTATCAAAGTAGATATATTATATACTTTTCTTACAGGAAATTTATTTTTTTTATTTTTTTATTTAATAGGGAATACCAAAAGTTGACAGTTTTCAAGATATTTATAGGAAAATCCAAAAAATTGTACCTTTAGACCCCCCTCCCCCTCCCCGCTCAAGGGCTACGTTCGGGGACTTTTGATATGTCCACCTCCTAACGAGTCCAAACAAAGCTGGAAAGTCAAAAATTGTGTTCCAAAAAATTCCCTCTATACCTTTTAGTTACCTGGACTATTAAGAAATATATGTTTTACATTTCTGACCCCCTACAAGATGCATTTTCATGCTTTCATTCTAGGACTTTGAAGTACAAGACAGCAAATATACTTAGATATGGTCACAAAATGGTGTTTATAGCTATAGTAGGGCTGCAGGGCTGATTACGTTTAACACATGTATAACCTGGGGGATGTAGAACCTTGCAAATTGAATATAAATTGTCTTTGTTATCTTTGTTCTGTATTTGAAATTACCTGCTGCTAAGGAATTCGCTTGCACTACTGATGTTAAGAAAATATTGGATTCTAATTAATATAATAATTGAGAGCATAGAACCAAAATACATAGGGTCAACTTGTTTGAACTTGCTTACAATACACAGTACTGTTCCCAAAAAAATGAAAAAACACTAATATTATAAAAAGTTATAATTAAAACATAAATATCATGCCTACCTATAACAAAACCAATCGTGATCAAAATCTGTCTGTCAGTTTAATGTGTAGTATGCCAAAGAGGCCATATAAAAATGAATACATAAATTAAATCTTAATAATATCTTCAGAGTGAACTAAAATTATATCAATAGGTTGACACTTTTGAATCTACAAAAATTTATTAGCTGGTTTATAGTTGTATTAGAACTAAATCAAAAGGATATCAGGAATATCGGAATACAAGTTGTACTTCTCAAAAACTAAAAACAATTTTCTAATATCTATTTAAAGTTCTAAGGAGTAGATGATAAAGAGATAATTTCTAGGTTGTAGTAAAAATAATTAGGAAGTCTATAGAAAGACCTAGGTTTTTAATAGAAAGATCCTGAGCCCAAATCAACGTGTTGCAACGGTGGAATCACAACTGGTAAGATAATGTTCAGACAGTTGCAACACTCAATTACATCTCTTTCTAGTGTCCATGTGAGCGTGTGTGCATGCGCGCACGTGTGTGTGTGTGTGTGTGTGTGTGTGTGTGTGTGTGTGTGTGTGTGTGTGTGTGTGTGTGTAAGTGTGAGGGTGTAAACAAAGCTGGAGGCGACACCAGTTGTCCGATTTTCATGAAATTTGGCATGTAGGCATAAAACCATGATACCTTCAGGTGTTTTTTTCATTTTTCTGAATTTTGATGTTTATATACGGTAAGTATATTTACCCCATAAAACCCATAAAAAATTACAAAAATCCAAATTTCTCAAAAATAGCTCTAACGATTTTGATAAAAATTTCATGGTTTTTAGTGTTTAGGGTGAAAAACAAAATTACACCACCCCCATGTCTGTAAAAATTCAGATTCAAAAGTTATGGTGGTTTAAGTGATCTATAAGTCATCTATAAGTAAATTCAGTAATGTGATATAAATATTAGTTTATCAAGTAAAAAGTGTAAATATTAGTGTAACAAGTGACAAGATCTTTCCAGACATCTGGACTTCGATCGCTGGAGGAAGCAAGAAGCAACCGTTCAAAAATTCATATTTTTCAAATTTCACAAAATCTGTAACTTCTGAGGAAAACATACTCTCAACCATTAAATTTGGCTTAAAGCATTAAATAATCCAGTATTTTCAATGATTAGTCTATGTCAACTAGTTGCGGAGCTAATTGATATTTTGGTTTTACGGCAAACGTAGTATGTTGTCTAATGTTATTCTTATGGCACATATTTAAAAGTCTATATCCCCGTTAATTAGTAACCGTTTTTGATAAAATTTGGTATGTATTTGTGAGATAATAAATTATTAATTTGTTTTATTTTATTATATGAGTTTTCTGGTTTTAAATGACTTTAATGTGGGGAGAATGTATGTGCCAGTTTCCTGATACTGTTTATTTTCTAATTGAATAATATTTTCCAACCTTAAGAAAGGGATGGATCAATGAAATTACAGAATTTTAGCGGCTATCATAGATTTGCTCTTTCCTCTGAAGATAAGGGAATATGAGGGGAAACTTAAACTTTTAGTGGCATATCTCCTAAACCATTGGTTTTAGGAAGAAAGATTAATTACAAAAGTGTCTTAAAATTACCATAACAAATTCAAAAATGCCATAAAATTGCTACTAATGCAATCTATAAACAGTAAATATCAAAACTAGTATGCTTCAAAAGAATATATTCTTATATTCACGTACACACAAATCCAACACAATTTGTTTTTTGATGTTAAGTATCTTGCTATTTTCTTTGTAATTCTCTACATTTCTACATAAAATAAAAGAGTAAATTTAACTTTCGAGTAGTTTTTTTTTTTTTTTTTTTTTTTTTTGTATTGTCCTCCCTTCACATCCCAGGACGCTAGACCTAGCCCGGAACCGTTTTACACATTACTTCAGGCTAGGTCTAGTGGGTCACGGCATTATCACATAGCGAAAATGCCATTGGTGATTAGTAAAGGTGACGAAGATAAGTGAGAAGAGTGTTTTTATTGGAAGGAGAGAATCAACTGGTCATGTAGGCACCAATATTCTCCAACCTTCTATTTGTGGCGACGACTTCTATCTTGATGGATAAAATTGAAAAATCTTTTCTCCCTATAAATAGCAAATATTTATAAAAAAGTGTCTAGAAGTTTTGTTTAAGTTGAGAATGTTAATTTTAAAAAAAGTTATAAATACAAATTAGTTTTTATTTTTTATATTAATTTTTATTTTATTAAATGGTGCTGAAACAGATATTTTTTATTTCCGACAACTTCTGTAATCATTATTTTCTACTACGGCACCTAGAAATAGCGTACTGGAGAAATCCGAAGTAATTTTTACTAATCTCAAATACTGTTATTGTCAAACAGAAATGTAAACATTGTAAATTATTTGTTCAAGTTAACCTCAACGACATCAGACCTAGACCAGAAGATTTCACTAACTTTTTTTCCTTTTATCTCAAAGATCCACTTCTCTTTATAGTGTGATTTTGGATTGTTAAAAGCTTATATCCATGGTGCGGCAGAAGTATTGCTTATCATGTAGCGCCAAGGTAAGTTTTTGGTTCCTGATTGTTTTTCAAGTGTGCCCCAACAATAGCTGCTATTGCTTATTGTTATGAAAACTACTATTTTTGAGCTGACATTCTGACTGAGCAATCCAAATATCTTAACAATAAATTAATCATGTTTCTTATGGATTCATTACTGCTCAAACAAATTTATTTAATTTTTCAGGAGGATGTAAGTTAGGTAAATGTGGGATGACTTATGGTTTAAAGCTAAGTCACTGACCCAGGATTCACCTAATTAATAATCCGCTTGTGACACTTATGTTTTCAGTATCTTTCAGTTATTAAAACTAAATGTTATTCCTGAATCTTATAAATACATTGATCTTACATTGAACAAAAAATAGTGCTTCTTGGCAGGTATTTATATACAGGGTGAATCTTCTAAGCCGTCCACAAAAGATCATAGGCGAACGGCTTAACGTACAAAGATGAAACAAAACATTTCCCCCCTAAATCATACCCAAGGAACAACGTAAAAATATTTTTAGCCTTTTTAAAATACAGGGTGTTCCAAAAACGGGGGTCACGGGTTCGAATCTCGGAATTTTTAAATGTAAACATATGTCATATTATACATCATTTTAAAGCTCTAAGCAAGACAAACAATTTGGTGAAGACAGAACTCAATTATCTTTATTATTTTCAAAATGGCGGCAGTTTTTGTGAAAAATATTAGTATTTACGGAATACCCTTTATCTCGAGAACTACTAAAGGTTTTTTCGTTCTGTTTCAAAATTCTTAATCCTTGTAAACTCAGCTTTAATTTGATATGCAAGATGCTGACATTAAAAGAAAATAAATATTTTTAAAAAATTTTTATTTTTTGTAAATGTTGGTAGTACTGAAAATCGAAAATTTTAAATGGCAACATATGTTAAATAAGATATCATTTTAAAGGTCTTGCAAAAACCTTCAATTTTCTAATTTACACTTACCTCTTATCTTAAGTAGTTTTGTTGTAATAAACAAAAAACTCCATTTTCCCATATAACGCCCATGTTAAATTTCCTGTACTCAATGTTAAAGGATGCAAATTTATATGCTTTGAGTACTGCTCATTTAACATGGGCGCTATATGGGAAAATGGAGTTTTTTGTTTATTACTACGAAACTACTTAAGATAGGAGGGAAGTATAAATTGAAAAGTTGTTGGTTTTCGGAGGACCTTTAAAATGATATCCTATTTAACATATGTTGCCATTAAAAATTTTTGATTTTCAGTACTACCAACATTTACAAAAAATAAAATTTTTTTAAAAATATTTATTTTCTTCTAATGTAGCCATTTTGCATATCAAATTAAAGCTGAGTTTACAAGGATTAAGAATTTTTAAACAGAACGAAAAAACCTTTAGTAGTTCTCGAGATACAGGGTATTCCGTAAATACTAATATTTTTCACAAAAACGGCCGCCATTTTGAAAATAATAAAGATAATTGAGTTCTGTTTTCACCAAATTGTTTGTTTTGCTTAGAGCTTTAAAATTATGTATAATATGACATATGTTTACATTTAAAAATTCCGAGATTCGAACCCCTAACCCCCGTTTTTGGAACACCCTGTATTTTAAAAAGGTTAAAAATATTTTTACGTTGTTCCTTGGGTATGATTTAGTGGGGAAATGTTTTGTTCCATCTTTGTACGTTAAGCTGTTCGCCTATGATCTGTTGTGGACGGCTTAGAAGATTCACCCTGTATATCGGGTGTCCCATAACAGTCCCCGGCCCCCCCTAACTTTTTCCAATATTTTTTCAAATATCAATTCTACACCACTCCCAAACATTATTGGGTAGTTAATACTTCATTTTGATGGGGTACCCAATTTTGGCCGCCATCTTGGATCCGCCATATTGGATCCAAAATAAATTTTTCAAATGTTAAAGTAGTGCTGTGACCCATAATTTAGAATCAGATTTTTTCACTGATTACAATGCCGCAATCCGTTTTATAATATCTCAATTGGTTCTCAAGATATGGGTATTTTTAATTTATGTATTTTTAACCAATTTAAACATTACAAATTGATAAAATAAGCCCATAACCATAAAATAATGCTAGATAGTGACAAATAACTACCATCAGTCATTGTTGAGCGATTTACACTTAACTTTTACCAATGTAAATCTTTTGGCCGCCATCTTGGAGCCGCCATTTTGAAATGAGGTAAGTTATTTCAAATATGAAGTTGGTATTGTGACCCATCAATTCAAACTAGTTTTTTACGCCAAATTCAATGCCGCAACCCGTTTTTAATTATAGCGTTTCGTTTTCAAGATATTGTCATATTTCTAAAAAAAATTTTAAAGAATGTGAATTTTTCAAAAACCAAATTTTATAGCTGAACCAGCTCCATGCATGGTTTACATTTTTGCTGGAAAACTCATTTGTAACAACTCTCTGTGAATCTGGAAGTGTGAAATACAATGTTTAATGTTATTTAAATCTGAATCTATGAATATATTTCATAAAAATTTGTTTGGCTGTAATTCAACAAATTTTATAATACAGACTAATTTTTTTGTTATTTAAGATTTCCAATTTTGTTAGTAAGATTGTATGCTGAAAAAAAACTCTAATCACACCAATAATGGTTCGGTTCCATAAAAATTGTAAGGATCTGAACAATATTATTATCATTATTAAAAAAATAACAAAAACCTATTAACCTGTAAACCTATTCTTACTTGTTTGTTGGGTGGTTATATATATATATATATATATATATATATATATATATATATATATATATATATTATTATTATTTTTATTATTATTATTTTATTATTTTGTAATAATTTGTTGTGTTTTATATGGTTTTTTACAAAAATTAAAGGCTAAACATGTCTGACTTAATGAGTAACAAGACTACAACATTGCACCACAATTATCCTACACTCATCGCTCACTCAGATTCATCTTAAAATGCTCTTTAAAGGTGGTTGGCATCTTATATGGTAATAATATGTTAATAACATAATATACCATGATAATCAATCCAGTAGGATTGAATACTGGATTGAAATTATTAACGTTCTTCCTTAACATAAATTATGTCACACCTTGACTTACACAAGAGAAACCAAAAAGGAAATCATATTTGAAGGGGTCCCCCGTAAAACGTTCTAAGCGACAAAATTTCAAAATCGGAGATATTCAGTGAAAAAGGTTCTCCAGGACATGAGCTACATGGTGGTATATTTTGTTTTGAAGATATTTGAGTTGTTAGCTCTGATTTCGTCTGTCAAAGTTTGCGTGCTTCGCGAGACTGCACGGACTTTCTGGGGAATAACGTTCTATTCGCCAAAAGATGGAATCCCCGCCGGTCATTGCGCTGTCACCCAAGGACCAAAATCGCGTAAATAAAAATAAAAGACGTGAAGTAAATATTGGAAAGTGGAAGGATAAGACCAGGATTGAATATAGAAAAGTTGGATTACCCTATATTTCAAAAAATAAGAAGCCAAGGCCTGGAAATTGCCCCCAAAAGAGATGGGTAGAATAACGTTTTAAGCACCACATGAGGATAACTTTTAGCAAAATGACGTATCACGTTTTATTAACAACATTACATTTTTGTACTTTTACATCAATAACAATGTTTTATGTTCAGTTTCATTTTTGTTTCTGTTGGTATTCCTACTCTCCCTCATGTTTTATTCCAAAGTAGAAGAGCAGTCCGTCAGAAAACGTTCCAAGCGCCAGTCATTTAGAACGTTATAACCTCTAAAATACCCCCGTCGCAGCAAACCTGCGTACTCAGCGAATTTCTAAAGAATTATTTTTTAGGTGGGAGCTTATTTAATTTATGTAAGAGAAAATTTTTCAAACACCTTATGTAATTATTGCAAAAAGTATATTAAATAATAATTGAAGAGCTTACGATATAAAGGAAATAATCATGGGAATCACTTTGGTATCCACTCCAGTAATACCCTTTTTTTTATTCTTATCAGTCTAATTTTTTTTGTAAGTGTATTCTTGTTATAGTATAAAAATGTATGCAAACATACAATCAATGATCTAAAATCAGTCACAATCAAAACAAATAAAATAATCATATAAACAAATTAAATCCAAACATATGATTCATCTTAAAATTTAAAAAAGCTTGTTGCAGCAAACTTGCATACTCAGTTAATTTTTAAAGGATTTATTTTTTATATGTGGGCATTTTCTGCATTAGTTAGGGAAGTTGTTGTTATGAATATTTAATTTTGTTTAAATATTAATTTAAATAAGTAAATTTTATCATTCATGCTCTTATTTCTCAATAATTATTCATATTCTAATAATTTTTAATAAATGTATACTTGTTATAGTACATAAAAGTCAGCAAACATGTTATCAATCTACTCAGATCCAAGGAATAAAAACAAATCAATCATCACATGAACAAATTAAATTCAATCATGTGGTTTGTAATATAATTTTTTTAATCCCATTTTTCGGGAATCCAATGAAAAATGTAGGTATTTATACCAGAATTTGGATAGTTCATGTCCCTTCAGGGGACAATGTACTGCATTTAGCAGATCCAATATCTCAGTAGCCGATTGATGTAGAGTAATCATTCAAAATGCTATATTGTTTATTTTTTTAAACTGAATTCAATTTTGACACTGAAATTTACAAAAAATTAATATAAAGATATTAAATCCTAAAAATAAATTTTATTTTGTCAAAAAACCCTCCTTAGAGTTAATTTATCGCGCTGGTTTTCGAACTCGAAGTAATAAATGTCACTCTAGACGTATGTACCAAATTTCATCGTGATCGGACCTTTTTTACAAAAGTTATCGCGCCTACGGACAGGTATATATATATATATATATTTATATATATATGAAAATGAACGAACGGTATTTTTGGGGTCTGGGGGCATCAAAATGAAGTGTTACGGTGGTCCTGTGCTTAAGTCTTACCATGCCGCCTACGGTAATAGCTACTTCCCTATAGGAGGAAATTCGCTAAAAACACGTAAAATGTTTTAAAATACTTGATGGCAAGTAAAAATTCAATATAATGCTACATTATGATGTTATATATAGGGTGTTAAAAGATTATACATGATTATAACTTCTAACCTTAAACAACCGTAAATTTTAGAATTCAACTTTCAACCCTTGATTACTCAAAACTAGGTGTTTGTCGTTTAGAACGTTTTATGGGGGACCCCTTCATTTCCTCATTATTTGCATGTTATTAAAATATTAAATTATTTTTCAACAAAACATCAGTTTATTTTAATATCGATAATTTTCCTTGAAGTTGAGAAAACTAGAGTTGATAAAGATTGGTCTCATAATTAGATCACCTCAAAATCCATTTAACCCCTTCCAGCCCTTCCTGATATAAAGCAGAGAGCAGCTTTATACAAATCCTATCATACTGAAATATGTTTCTAATAGACAACTTTCAAACAAAGGAAAACTGTATTTTCTTTTTCAAAATAACTTAATATTCTTTGTTTGAAATTTTTTATTGGTGATGGTGAGTTTATGTTTTTATTTAAACTTTTTAAACACTGAGGGTCTCGTTGTCCCCTCCGTAGTGTCGGACTCCCACGAGCTCGATGTCCCGTGAACTACCGACTAAACCACCTCCCTAGGCACCGAGGACACTAGCCTGGAACTGTTTCACACATTACATCGGGCTAGGCCTTTGATATTACGCCACTAGGGCAACCTCCGTGGGGAAAAGCTGAGGATTAAGGCCGATCGAGGTCGACCTTTTTCGCTTGAAGAATGGCCTGGACGTAGCGCTGGACACAGTTCCAGTTGCCCTCTCCCTGGAGTATAGCTCCGACGATGTTGTTTGGGCTGACGACCACGCCGATCTCAGATGAAAGCGAGGCTCGGCGGACGTGCCAACGGTCGCACTGAAAGAAGGTGTGCTCGGACGTGTCTGGGATGCCGGGGCAATACAGACAGTCCGGGCTGGCGACTTTGCCCATCCGGTGCAGATAGGCTCGGAAGTACCCGTGCCCAGAAAGAAACTGGGTCACGTAGTAATCGACCTCGCCGTGCTGCCGTTCCACCCATGGTCGGACAGAAGGTATGAGCTGGAAGGTCCAACGTCCCCTAGGCTCGGCTTCCCAGTCGCGCTGCCAAGAGTCGAAGCTGCGATCGCCCTCTTCCCTGGCAGCTGTTTCCCGGCCCACTTCAGGCCTCCTCCGGTAAATCGCCTGCCTCTCCCTCGCGAGGAAGAGGACGGGGATGACTCCGGCGATCACCATCACAGCAGGCTCGGAGACTGTGCGGTAGGCTGAAGCGACCCGCAGAGCTCCTCGGCGCTGGACCCGGGCAAGCCGGTCTCGGAAGACTCGCTTCTCGAGTGTGTGAGCCCATACCTCCGCCCCGCACAGCAAGACTGACTGGACGGCAGTCATGAGCAGGCGGCGCTTGCAGGAGCGAGGACCGCCGACATTGGGCATAAGCCTACCAAGGGCAGCGACATCCTTAGCGGCTTTGTCGGCGGCGCGCCGGATCTGCTCGCCGAAAGACAGTCTGCTGTCGCCCATGACTCCCAGGTACTTTGCAGCAGGCTTAGTCTCAAGTGTGACGTCAACTATCTGCACCGGGAACACGGTGTTAATCCTCTTTTTGGTGAGGACGACGATCTCCGTCTTACTGATAGCCAGGGACCAGCCGTGATCTCGCATCCACCCGTTGACCTTGGCCATTACTACGCTGAGCCTCAGTTTTGCCTGCTCGACGTTCCTCGCCGCGATCAAGGCAGCGACGTCGTCAGCATAGCCAACGAGGCAGGTCTCATCGGGCATGTCTAGCCTCAGCAAGCTGTCGTAAGACAAGTTCCAGAGATCTGGTCCGAGAATGGACCCCTGCGCAGCCCCGGAAGTGATGGGAATGCGCCGCTGACCTTCGGTCGTGTCGTACAACAGAACGCGGTCTGACAAGTACGCCTCGATCATACGCAGGAGGTAGGAGGGAACTTGGAACGTATGCTCAAGCGCCCACAGCATATCGCTCCACCTGGCGGAGTTGAAAGCGTTCTTCAAGTCGAGCGTGACGAGAAGGACCGCGCGGCGCGACCAGTGGTTGTGGTCCTCCGCCCTCCGCACTGCCTCAACTACCTCCTGGATAGCGTCGTTGGTAGAGCGACCGGATCTGAAGCCGTACTGCTGCGGGGACAAGTCCCCCGAGCAGCCTGAGCAGGCGCGATGGCCTCGGTCAGCCTGACGCGCAAGAGCTTTTCAAGCACTTTCCCGGCCGTGTCGAGCATACACAGGGGTCGGAAAGAAGAAGGGGTCCCCGGTGTACTCTTCGCCTTCGGGATAAGAACAAAGCGAGCTACCTTCCATGAAGAAAAGAAAACGCCTTCCGCCAGACACGCGTTGAACATATCGAGCAGAAGCCTTGGATTCACCTCCGCAGCGAGCTTGAGCACCTCCGCCGGAATGACATCGGGACCGGGCGCTCTTCTGGGTCGTAGGGATCAGACGGCGGCAGTGAGTTCCTCTTCCCGGAAAGCTGGGAAGGCGCCTACCTCTCCGAATTCCCTGACTGGCCGAACTGGGTGGCTGGGAAACAGTGTGTCGACGACGGCGGCCATGCTTGTGGTTCCATGACCGCAGGTGGTGAGTGAGCCCCTAGCTTCTGGGTTACAAGTTTGTAGCCCGTCCCCCAGGGGTCGTTGATATCCTGACACAGCTGTTTCCAGCACCTGACTTTACTCCGGTTGATGGCACCGCGGAGCTCTCGGCGGGCCGCTCTGTGCTCAGCTGATCTGGCATTTGCATCAGGGCGGTTCCTGGCTCGCTGCGCAGCTCGTCGGAGACCAAGGCATCTCCTCCGGAGTTCCGCGATTTCAGGCGTCCACCAGTAAACCGGCTTCTTCCTGTGGCGGCGGGAAACTCCGGGCATCGACTGCTCACACGTGGTCGCGATGAGTCGCATCGTCGATGCTGCCAGATCTTCGGCACTTGTGAAATTCACAATGCTCTGGTCTTTAATTACTTCTTTAAATGTGTCTTTGCTCAGACGACTGGTGTTCCAGCGTCGTGCCAGAGGAGCAAATTCAGGAGGAGCGCCCTCAGGAAGAACCTTGAAAAGGATCGCCTGATGGTCGCTGGAGGAGTAGTCCTCGCAGACACGCCAGTCGGAGATCCGCTGGACAATCCCTTCAGAGGCAAGGGATATGTCAGAGATCGTCTCTCTGCACCCCGGACGGCGAAAGGTGGAAATGCCACCCGTGTTGAGGATACAGAGGCCCGACCTGGCAGCCAACTCGAGGACGTAATGTCCTCGAGTGTCGGTCCGCGGGGAACCCCATTCCACAGCTTTGGCGTTAAAATCGCCACCGACTATGACCCCGCCAGAGGTGTTCATGATCTTATCCTCGATGGAATCGACCATGTGGCGGTAGTCTGCGATCGGTTGGTTAGGCGTGAGGTAACAGGAGAAGACGGTGAAACCCCTGCTCCTCACCCAAACGAAGCCGTTGCCCGATCCGGAATCGAGAACAGGCACCTTCCCGAGGTCCAAGATCCATATCGCCGCAGTGCCGGAGGGATCCGAGAACCACTGCGCGGAGCGTCGGTTTTGGTACTGCTCACTGAGAAGTAGTAGGTCAGCACCTTGCTCCGTGGCGAATTGGAACAGCAAGTCGTTTGCTGTCCTGCTCCTCTACATTTTAAGTTGCAGAACACTAATCATTTCTTTTGTGTTTGGCAAAGCTCCTTTGTGACGTATGTGAAACCCCGCCTGTACACAACAGCGCCTGGAGTAACACACCCGACCCACAGCTCTTGGGAGCGTAGCTAAACCTCTCTTAAATGACTAACACTTCAGGGTTGGCCTCCTCAATAAAGACATTACACATTTGAATTTCCAGACAAATCTTTCTTTATTCTCAAAACCTTGTTTCACCGATAATCTAATTCTAACTTTTTAACCCCTATTTCTCTGGGTGACTAGCCTAGCTTCCCTCTCTGGTGGGTAACCTTACTTATTCGTCTAGTAACAACAATTTTATCATTCCAACTACACAGGGTAACGTCCTGGAGGCAGCTACGGTATGGATCACTTTAAAACCAGACTAATGAATCCCAGACCAATTTGATATCCCGAAACTGTAACCAATAAGAACTTTACCCAAAAGACTTTACTCCCAATAATAAACTTTCAGCCCCACTATTACGATCCTATCAATTTAGATCCCCGAAAACGACATAAGTTTCCGGATCGCCTGATAGAGGATTTATGTCGTTTTAACACAACCCTATCAATGCAGTTACTCACCTGGGGGGGGGGTGGGCCTGACCGGACCTGCAGTTCCTGCAGGTCCGGTGGCCCACTGCCCCCGATACCAGGAAGTCTGCCCCATTTATACAACCGTATACTACCGACGGCCTTGCCCTCAGAGCAATAGCCTCAGCGTTGTTATCACAACACCTCCAGCACGCTTCCTACAATATACATCCGCCTTTTTCTCAACCACCTTCCTCCCTGAAATCTACATTTCTTAAAGCTACATATTTATCTACATATTTAGAACCCTACTCCCCCGGTCACATCCCCCCATCTACGGGAGACGATGTCCTCAGCGTCCTCGAAAAAAATACAAATTCTACAATCCTAATTCGCCTTTAACAATTCGATCCTAACAGAAAACAAATACAATTTTAACCCGATATACCCCAAAAGAATTATAACACTCCCAACCATACAAAAATCGCAATATATTTCAAAGAAGTTACTTCTTGAATATCCCACCATGACTCCGGCAATGACACAGGGTCAAACAAAGATGGTGGAATATCCTGGTGGACCACAAACGATGGTGACGACACTGTCCAATTCGAATTTAAGATACGCGAAAAATTTTGAAAATATGGCCTAGAATCGGACAGAAAAGGATCAAAAGTTACATTTGACAAAGAGGTCCACGCCGCAGGCAGTAAATGAACTACAGCAGGATCCCTCGTGACCGAAAAACAAGGATACTGCCTGGAAACATATTCTACTTCCCCGTCGGATAAAACACAATCGCACTTTACAGTTACTTCAAACGCCCCTGGTCTACTAAAAGGTATAGGTAAAGAATAATTTGGACAGGACAATTTCAGGTCAGGGGTTGGATTCGTTACGACGTACGTCTCCGCCGCCACCTGTGTCAGCAGGACCCCTCCATGAGACGGACTGCAGTAAAACGGACACGCTTCTCTTAGGTCCTCCACTGTGCGTTGACCCACCATCTTCTCCGCACACTGGGTGGAAAACGCAGACCCTCTCTGCTGCCGTGGGAGCCTGCACATCCGAGTCGCCTTCGGGTCGCAGTCCTCCAACTGCACCCCGGAAATGGTCCTCACCATCTTCTCCGATCTTGCCACGATAACCGAGTTCAGTGCCACAGAACAGGTGAACCCCTTCCATGCCACCTGCGTCAGGATGTACTCATACACGTTCCAATCGTGTCCTTCCTTTCGTATCGGCACCTTCACCGTTATCACAAACTTCAGCGGCGAAACCTTACACGACGCGATCGGCAGGGCATAAAACGGGCTGACGTCGTCCAACGGCAGAGCCATCTCAAATCCATCCTCAGAGATCTTCTTCGCCAACTCCAGCAGGTCCTTCTTCAACACCTCTTCCGAAACCAGCGACGATGGAAGTCTGTTCGATCTGCAATCCAGCTGCGCCCTCGTAGACAACTCGTAAGCCTGGCTCATGTAAAATTGCGCCTGCAGATGTACGACGTGTGATATTAAGCTGCCGAATACCTCCTCTTCGGTTACCCGTTCCGCCAAGTCGCCCTTCAAAAGGTCCAACGCCGCGTGCACCTTCCGCAACACCCTCGAGACGTCACTTGAAAAGTTCTTCATCTCTCCCACAGTCTTCACCAAATCCATATGTTCCCCCTTCATGACGTTCTGCAGGGAATTCAAGTGCTTGTTGACTACTTCCTCATTCAAAGACAAGGTGTGCAGCTCCGTGTCAGTTGCCGTCCCAAAGCAATAATTTAGAAGATTCCCGATCGCCTCTATCGCTCGCCGACCCCTCGTTCCACTCGAAATCCCCCGTGGAGCCGAACGATGAACAGCTTCTCCAATGAGTCTGTCCAACTCCAAGGAAGCCGCCGCCATCCTCCGAAGACGGGTACTGTTAAAAGGACAGGTTGGTAGGGGAAAGGATATCAAACTAGGCAAGGTAAACTGATCATTTGGAAGAACGTAAGTTAAAGGCAAAGAAGTTTCGTAAATCGCCAGGGGCTCTAATTTTCGAAAGTGACTCCCAGCAAAAACGGATACCGGCAAACAATTAACACATCCTGGGAGCAAACCAATAAACAAGTTAACATACCCCAAAATTTTGAAAACGCTAATCATACCCCAAGTGAGCATTATCAATCCTTTTGTTACAAAAATATTAAACAAAATTTAAGCCCCTTACAGTCCAATAACTGAAGAAAAATCAACACTAAAACACAGAAACTTAAATATTACCAATATGCAACTTAAACGCAACTGCAAAATGCAACGGCTACAAAAAAAATTTAACCAACAAAACAAATTATCTACACTGCACACCGGCTAACTGTATAACCGCAATTTCTAAACCCTGCTACCTTCTCACCTAACCTAAACTAAATAGTTAACAATCCTCACAAAAAAAAAAAACAGGAATATCTAATAATTAAACCCCTCCTAACAAAGATAACTAATTCCTAAAAAAAACTTTCCCACCAGAGATATCTATCTAAACCTGAAGCTTCCTCAAGTCCAATTGCTTGTCTTCAAATCCGTATAGACGTCGGCCGCCCCGTGAACCGTGCCGAGTGTGACCCAGTAGCTGACACAGCAAGGTCGCCGCCGTCCGTCGGTCGTTGCCAGCAGTCAGCGTTTAGTCAACAAGCAGCACTGCCCCAGCGCTCGCGTTGTGACCAGCCAGCAAAACCAGTGCCTCTCTTCACCCAGGAAAAGTCTCCAAAACGTATTGTTCTATCTGGAAATAACTAAACATCCAATTACAAAAAAACCCATGAGTGTAAGAGGAATTAAATCTCCTCCACAGAATTGCTGTCAGTATGCCCGTAAATGAGTAACTGCATTTATTCCGCGACTAACTACCATCTTAAAAAAACCCACTAACATTCAATTATAAAAATCTCTCTTTCTTTAAAAAAAAAACCTCCCTCCAGAACGCTATACCATATAAACACGCTAAATAATAAGGATCACTATGTATAAATCGCAAAACTACCTACTCACATAACTACAAAACCTACTAACTCTTAATGAACACGTACAACCGCACAGTCTCCGGATTTATTTACATTCCTTATTTACATGTCTATCTACAAAAGTCATCTCACGATAAATTACTAGGCCCTAAAAAACTACTTAATTACAATACAGTATAAATAAAAATCCTATTGATTTACACTCAAACACAACATTAAATAAATTTAAACCCTACAAACTCAGTGTCAAATACCATAAAAAGAGTACAATTCAAAATTCACAAATACAAATTCTCCTATCATCCTATACACGTTAATCCTCCTCTATCTTACAAAAACTTCTCCCGCCTACATCACTTCTGACAACATCGTTACTAATAAAAACCAGAACTATCTCACAAAACTACTATAGCTCAGGTTCTAGACCTAATTACATTCTTTAAGGGAATTGAAAGGACTTCATGTCACTCGGGTTGCACCGAAGACTTAGGCATTCTGCCTAACTTCACTCTTTTGCCATATGAATGCCTTACTCACCTCAGCCTTATCACCCCTACTCAGTTCAGAATGAAAGACTGAAACAAGCGGCACTTCGGCATCTACGTCGAAATCATCCGAGTAACACGAAAAAAGGAAAGGAGAGTAAAAAAGGTAAGGAATACTACGACTATGAATACCTAAGAAACCTACCTAACTTAATTGAAAACAAAAAATAATACACGCAATCCTACTTACATTATCTACACCCTAAACGCACCTTGGTCCTCTGAACCGTTATCCACCATCGTCCGCCACCCCTCTATGAAACCTCTTTAATCGGCCGACGTGTACAACGTCCCTAGCCCATTTCCCGGCTTTAACCATTTCGATCTCATAATTTATTGGGCTTAAAGCTTTAGTGATCCGGTAAGGCCCACTGTACAACGGAGCAAGTTTCCTGCAACCAACCTTTCCCGTAAACGGAGTTTCCAGCAGCACCTTGTAATGTATTTTCTTATACCTTACTTATGAAATACTGTCACTATTTTATGTTCTACAGTGGTAACACTGCTCAAGATGATTTATACCCATTGTTAGAATATTGTTAGAATGAATAAATTATTCGATTCTTGTAACAGCAATGATGGCGCTTCATTTAAGAGTCGTCTCTTACATTTTAAGTGATTAAATGTCAAGTACACCATATTATATGGCGACGAAGCGGATTAACCACGCTATGCTAGGAAATGACGACCACGGCGGCGACTGCTGATGTAATAACTACGACTACTGTAAGTACCGGACTTGTCTCTTCGCCTATTACAATGACGAGTACATCCATGTCATGGTTTGGGAGCTTGGAGCCTTTTCAAGAGGGGCAGACTTCTTGGGACAGTTATGTGGAACGGATGGACCAATTCTTTTTAATCAATAATGTTCCTGATGATAAAAAACACAGTTTTTTACTAATGTTCATTGGTCAGAAGTCCTATGATGTCCTTCGGGATATTTGCCAGCCCGATAAGCCTGCACAGAAGTCCTACGATGATTTAGTTAAGTTAATGAAGATTCATTTGGAGCCTAAGCCTTCTGTTCTTTCTGAAAGATATAAGTTTCATAAAATAACTCAAAGTAGTGGACAAAGTATTTCTGATTTTGTTCTCTGCCTGAAAAGAGCCGCTCAGGATTGTGACTTTGAAAATAGAGACATTTCTCTGAGGGATCAATTTGTGTCAGGTTTGTTAAGCGATAGCCTGAAAAAGCGTCTCTTCACTGAGGCCAAGCTTACTTTCAAGTCAGCGGTGGAGATTTCCCTGGCCTGGGAATCTGCGGAGCATGATGTGGCGGTCGTTCACGTTCCAGCTTCAGCTACTTCGATGAACTACCAAAGGAACCAGATGGGAAGGAAATCAGCGCAGCCTAATATGGGTAACCGGAGTGTCAGCGGTAACCAGAGTTTCATTGCAAATCAAAGTGCTAGGTCTAAGCCTAATGTAAAATCTTTTAATAACGGTAATGGTATGCTGTGCACCTGTTGTGGCCGTACTAACCATACAAGGTCTAAATGTAGATTTTTAAATTATTCTTGCAAATTATGTAAGGTTAAAGGTCATCTTATTGCAGTTTGTCCTAAGAAAACTTATCAGAAGCATAATCATAAGGGTAAGCAAAATGCTCGCCATAATAAAATAGGCTTAGATGAAGATGAACCTCAGCCTATTGTTGGTAGGGAAAATGTTGATTTAGAAACAGATTTTGAAAATGTTTTATCTTTTGAAAACAATGTAAGCCATGATGATGGTATTTTTAATGTTGCCAATGATGTTAATATGAATGAATTTTCAAGTAAGAACAAGCCTACTTCTGTTCTAGTAAGAAATGAAGCACCTTTCATGGTTAAGATCAACATTGAAGGTAAAGTTGTTAATATGGAAATAGACACAGGTTCACCAATTAGTGCTATCTCTGAAAAAGTATACAACCAGTCTTTTGCTAATTTTAGGCTATATAACAATGAATTGTCACTTAAGTCATATGATGGTTCTGCTTTAAACCCTATTGGGTATATTAAGGTAAACGCTAGCTACAATAATGATGGTTCAAGTAAATTGCTTGATTTGTATGTCTTTTCAAATGGTGGTTTGCCATTATTAGGGCGAAACTGGATGAAAGAATTAAATGTAGCATTAAGTTTCAACCAAATGTATGGTTCTGAGGTAGATCAGTTATGTAATGACTTTCCAAATGTTTTCTCTGAAAAGTTAGGTACTTTTATTAAAAGAAAAATATGTCTTAGAGTAAAGCCTGGTACTATTCCTGTTTATTGCAAACCTAGGCCTGTACCATTTGCCTTGCAGGATAAAGTTGATAAGGAGATTGAAAATTTAGTTAGCCAAGGTATCCTTGAACCTATTGATATAAGTGATTGGGGTACACCCATAGTTACTGTACCTAAGAAAGATGGTTCTGTTAGGATATGCGGTGATTTTTCAGTCACATTGAATCCAAATTTGCAAGTTGAACGTTACCCTTTGCCAAAGATTGAATCTTTACTAGCTAAGCTTTCAGGTAGTCAGTATTTTAGTAAACTTGATTTAAAACATGCATATCACCAATTGTTACTGGATGACGAGTCAAAAAAATTGACCACAATTTCGACTACTAAGGGGTTATATTGCTATAGTCGTATTCCTTATGGAATCACAAGTGGGCCATACATTTTTCAGAAAATAATTGAACTAACACTTCTAAACTTAGGTAATTTACCTGTAGCTGTGTTTCAAGATGATGTCCTTATAGGAGGTAGGAACAAGGAAGATCATTTGAAAAATGTTAGATTAGTCTTAGAGAGGCTGAATGACTCAGGTTTTACAGTTAAGAAGGAAAAATGTGAATTTTTCAAGGAAAATATTAGTTATTTAGGCTACCATATTGACAGAAACGGTTTGCATACCGATCAAAGTAAAGTAGACGCAGTTTTAAAAGCACCTGTACCTACAAATGTAACAGAGTTGAAAGGTTTTTTAGGACTTGTAAATTTCTATGGACGTTTCCTCAAAAACTTATCTGATGTTTTGTTGCCTATGTACCGATTGTTGTCTAAGGAGACTAAATGGGAATGGACAAAAGAGTGCAATGACGCATTTGCCCAAGTAAAGCGTTTGTTGACTGAAGCGCCTTGCTTAGCACACTATGATCCTAATTTGCCAATAAGATTAGCGTGTGATGCGAGTAGCTATGGGTTAGGTTGTGTCCTTTCATGCGTCTTTCCAGACGGTCTTGAGCGACCTATTGCATATGCTTCTCGAGTTCTCTCTCAAAGTGAATGTAATTATTCTCAAATAGAGAAGGAAGCATTGTCAATAATTTTTGGTGTCAAAAAGTTTTACCAATATTTGTATGCTCGTCGTTTCACTCTTTTAACAGATCATCAACCTTTGTTAGCCATATTTGGTAAGAAAAAAGGTATCCCTCAAATGGCTGCCAACCGTTTACAGAGATGGGCCTTATTTTTAAGTGGTTTTGATTTTAATATTGAATATGTGAAATCCTCAAAACATGGAAATGCCGATAGCCTATCTAGATTGCCTCTTAAAGTTTGTTCTAATGATGATGTAGACGACTATGATTATCTCAAGTTTATTCAAACAACTTGTTTCCCTATTTCAGCTAAGACAGTAAGGAATGAAGTTGTTAAAGATGAAGTTTTATCCAAAGTGTTAGATTATACATTACATGGTTGGCCAGGTCAAATGAATGTAACTGATGAGCTAAGGCCTTATTTTTTAAAGCGAAATGAGTTGTCTGTTGAAGATAATTGCATATTATGGGGCTATAGAATAGTTGTACCTCGTAGTTTGCAGCAAAACCTACTTTGTGAGTTACATAGCACACACCTTGGTGTAGTTAAAATGAAGTCAATTGCAAGGACCACTTTTTGGTGGCCAAATGTCGATGCTGATATCGAGGAAGTTGCAAACTCTTGCGAGTTTTGTCAAAATGAGAGAAAAAGTCCTCCTAAACATGTTTTGTGTAGTTGGAATGTGCCACACGGTCCTTGGGAACGTGTACACATGGATTTCTTTGGGCCTATAGGTAATCAGATGTATTTGTTGTTGATTGATGCTTATTCAAAATTCATTGAAATTGTCCCAATGCGCTCGATAACTGCCTCATTAGTCATAGGTCAGTTACGTCAAATTTTTGCTCGGTTTGGTTTACCTTATTCGGTTGTAACTGACAATGGTCCAACTTGGACTTCCTCTGAGTTTGCAACTTTTGTCCAGCAAAATGGTATCAAACATAACTTAACTGCTCCTTACCACCCAGCTTCAAATGGAGCTGCCGAGAGAGCTGTACAAACCGTTAAAAAGAGTATCCACATTGCACTTAAGCAGAGAAAGGATGTAAACCTAGCTATTGTAAGATTCTTATTTGATTACAGAAATGCTTGTCACTGTGTAACTTGTAAATCTCCATCTGAATTGATGTTTGGACGCAAACTAAGATCTAGGTTTGATTTGCTGAGACCTGATCGATTTTCTAAAGTAAATTCTTCTTTGGCCAGGCAATCTGATAATTTCTCAGGTAGTAGAAATATAAGTTTTTCTGAAAACCAGTTAGTTTTGGTTAAGGACTACCGCACTTCTCAAGCTTCTAATTGGGCTAAGGCTAACATTGTAAAACAACTCAGTCCTGTATCATATCTTGTCAGACTTTGTAATTCTGATATTTTGTGGAAGAGACATTGTGATCAGATCTTGCCAGTAAAAGAAAATGTAAAGCCAATTGTTTCATCATTGCCTGTTACTAGGTTGACTAGGCCTGATGTAGATACTAGCTCACATGTAAATAGTCCTATTGTTCAAAAATCGCCTAAACAAGATGTTTCTTTGTTTAACCGGCCAAGGCGAAGTTTACCTTTTAGTCCTGATGTACTGAAATCCTCACCTAAAGCAAACGTGAGAAAATCAATCAGTCCCTGCGTGGACATTAGCTCTGAACCGTGTTTGTCCCCTCAATGTGAGTCGAGTAGGCCTATTCAAAATGATAAGGGTAATATTGAAAGCAATGTAAGTACACCAGTTAGGCCTATCAGTCAAGAAAGGAGATATCCTTTGAGGAACAGAGTACCTCGAAAAGTCTTTGATGTTTAAGTTAGGTTATGTCACACGTTTTGTTCGTTTATTTTTTTTTTAATTTTAAAAAGTTAACTGTTAATTTGCTGTACAAGATTATCATTTCTTTTGTAAAATAATATTTCTTTTAGGGGAGAGTAATGTAATGTATTTTCTTATACCTTACTTATGAAATACTGTCACTATTTTATGTTCTACAGTGGTAACACTGCTCAAGATGATTTATACCCATTGTTAGAATATTGTTAGAATGAATAAATTATTCGATTCTTGTAACAGCAATGATGGCGCTTCATTTAAGAGTCGTCTCTTACATTTTAAGTGATTAAATGTCAAGTACACCATACACCTCATCTCCTTCCCTAAATTCAACTTCCCTTCTACCCTTGTCGTAGTGCTCCCTCTGCCTCCGTTGAGCCTTAGCATAGACCTCTGGCAGTTGCGCCCTTATCTTATGTAATTCACTCATGGCCTGAAATACATCATGGTCCGGTACCTTTGGTAGAATCGCCAAATCTATCGGCTGTGTTGCGACAAACCCGTGCAACAAGTAAAATGGAGAGTACCCAGTGGACTCCTGAACACTAGTATTATACACAAACGTTACCATCTCCACATACTTCCACCAATCCGAGTGACTCTCATTCACATAAAATCTCAACATAGTCAATAGAGTGGAATTGTATCGCTCGACGACACCTTGCGTTTGGGGATGATAAGCCGTGCTAGGCCTCATCTCAATCCCCAACGCAGTATATAGCTGCCTAAGCATATCAGCTACTAGGTGTCCACCCCGATCACTTCTCACTACCGCCGGCACCCCAAACCTTGGAACTACACAATTCAAAACAAACCGGGCCGTTGCCGAGGAATCTGCTTTTTCCGTGGCCCTTACTACCGCATAACGCGTAGTACTGTCCATACATACTAAGCAGTACTTCTTCTTATTCCCCGCCGGTAACGGACCCAGATAGTCCAATACTATCTCACTGAATGGCCTAACCGGGGGAACGATAGGCTTTAGAAAACCCACAGGCTTTTGCCTATCAGGCTTACTCACCTGACATTTGAAACAAGATGTCACGTACTTCCTTATGTCGGACACCATGTCTTTCCAATAATATTTGTCTCTAATCTTTCCTATCGTTTTCGCAATCCCGCTATGCGCCCCAGAGGTCAAAGACTCGTGGTACGCTTTCAAAACTTCCTCCTTCAACGATGCCGGCAAAGCAAGCACCCGCTTTGTTTGATACGGCGTATAGTGTTTGTAAAATAACACATCATCTGACAATGCAAACAATCGCGCCGCTCTCCGTATCTTCCTGTCAGCGTTTTCCGGGTCGAGAATCGCTGACCTGATGCGAGACAAATGGTCGTCTTCCAACTGCAGTTGCCTTATATTAACTGTTTTGACAACATCAATTTCAAATTCCTCCTTCGCCATTTCCTGATCAACTTCCTTCTCCTCAGGATACCTGGAAAGAAGGTCACTAATTCTCATAGAAGGCCCCGTCTTATGGACAATTTTGAAATCATAGTCCGATAACTTAAGAGCGAGCCTATTCAACCGTGAACTTATACATTTAATGTTTTTGTAATACTGGAGCGCACTGTGGTCCGATTGAACTTCGAAACACTTTCCATACAAAAAACTTCTGAAGTGGCTCACCGAAAAAACAATAGCCAGTAATTCCAATTCGGAAACACTCCACTTATTTTCCGTTCCCGAAATTTTCCTACTCACATACGCCACCGGCCTTAACGTCCCGTCTTCCTGGTACTGTAACAATTCCCCAGAAAGTCCCTTCCTACTTGCGTCCGTTCTTAAGACTGTTTGCTTCTGATCAGAGAAAAAACTGAGTACTGGCGGATTTGACAACGCCTGTTTCAAATTTTCAAATGCGGCTTGCTGCTCTGACCCCCACTCAAAACCCACGCTTCCTGCTTTGTTTTTCTTAATCAGCTCAGTTAGAGGAAATGCAATTTCAGAATAATTCTTAATGAATTTCCTATAGTACGATGTCGCCCCTACAAAACTTCTAACATCGTTTAGGTTCTTAGGGGTAGGTATTTTAAGCATGGCTTCAACCCTACTACCTAACGGTTGAATACCGTCTTGACAAATCTTATGGCCCAATAATTCCACCTCCTGGTAGAAAAAGTGACACTTCTCGGTCTTAATTTTCAACTTCGATTCCCTTAGCCTTTGAAAAACCGATTCAAGCCGCGCTAGCGCCCCTCCAAAGTCCGAAGCATATGAACATACGTCATCGACGTACACCACAACACCATGGTAAAGAAGGTCCGAAAACACTTGATTTATTACTCTGGAAAAACATTGAGTGGCCACGCTAATCCCCATTGGGAGACGAGTCCATTGAAAAAGTCCTTTATGCGTCACAAAAGCCGTGTATTTCCTGCATCGCTCTTTTAGTGGAATTTGAAAAAAAGCTTGATTAATATCCATCGTACAAAAGTATTTCGCTGATTCCAACGTATCCAAAATCGTGTCAATCCTAGCCAAAGGAAACCTGTCAGGCTCCACTCCCACATTAAGCTTAGAATAATTAACAACCAATCTAAACTTATTATTCGGTTTTCGGACAAGCAGAGCTGGCGAGCTGAATCTTGACCGCGACTTCTCCACAACGCCCGCCTTTTCTAATTCACTAACCTGTCTATCCATCTCTTCTCGCTCTACCCTACTTAGTTTATACGGAGGCAAGGTGATTGGTGTCTCCGAACGCATTCTAAACTCACACGGTGGTACCCTTGCTTCCTCGAGATCCTCCGCGTTTCTTGCGAAAACATCCAAATACTTATTTATAAGCGATTTTGCCGCTTTAAACTGATCAGGAGATAGATTCGGGTTTAAGTCAATAAGATTACCCGCCAAGTCCTTTAATTCTCCATTCTCGGCTTCGTCCTCCGATACGTCTTGAGAAAACCCCTCAGGCTTCGGATCTACCCTATTTAAAACTAAACAATCGCGTTCCGCGCGATCTTTCAAAGTTACTGTGCCGATGCACGTATTGTTCCACAGCGTGGTTGTGGCATTCCCCACGTTAGTCACCGAGATCATCGGTGGAGTTAATGAGCTAACCGCCGTGCAGTGGAGTCCTTTTCTCATCACCATATCCTTATCACTAAAATCGTAAGGCAAATCTTCCCCTAGGCAACTATTTACTGCCACCGGAATTACCACCTCGCCGTGTGGAGGAACTCTAACATCCTCTACGGTAAAAACATCGTGTTTTGAAACCTTATTACATTCAAAACTAAGTAGCCAGTCTTTGTCCATTTCTATGGTTAACTTAAAATTGTCATTCCCAAACTCAATTTCGCCCCGTGCATAATTTAAAACAACATTATACTTTAGTAAAAAATCATTGCCTAGCAAAACCTCACAACTCAGATTGGATACTACATACACTTTTTGCTTGAAACTAACATTGCCAATTGATAGCATTATTTCAGTGCTTCCCAACATGTCTAAGACTGATTTGTTTGCAGCCTTTAGTAAAATGTTTCCGGGGGATAACTCCATTCCCTCACCTAAAAGTGGTAGATGTGCTTTAGGAGTGACAAAAATTAAAACTGTGATATAGCATATTATAAATCAATAAACGAAATATGAAATTAAATGTAGGTTTGTTTGTTTACGTCAATGAAATTGTTTTGACAATAACATTTTTCTGACCGATAATGTTCTATAAATACACATTCTTCAAGTTCAAGTGAATAAATTTGCATTTACAGGAATTTGAATGTGTATGTCGAAGTAGGTTTAAACCAATTGAACGTCAAAGACTATCTATCAAAGAGACGTTAGCTCAAGAATCTAGTGAAATTTTTACTTCCTTATTTTCTAAAAAACCATTTACATGTAATGCCAATTTAGTGTTACTGAAAGAGCCACTATTTACAAACTCAGCTGCGTGCGAGTCTTGTATTTCTGCTGATCCCATGTCCAGGTCGCCGAGTGCGTTGACCAATGCTAGCTCATCACAACAGTTATGACCTTGTACAGTTGCCTGTTTACTGTCTGGTTTCGTCGACCTACTCAACGCGTACATTTCCCTAATCCAACTAAGCTGAAGACTTCTTTGTTCGCTGATTGACGGTTTAGAAACACCGACGATACTATTTACTTCTTCACTATCTATACCCTGGGAGGGTTGTACATCCCCTCCCAGCCAATCTAGTTTTTTTATCGCATTCTCGAGCGAAATGGCCCATGGAACCACACGAGAAGCAACCCCTATTTCTGGTGTTATCCTCAAACCTAACCCGTCTCTCCCGGCTATCCTCCCGTCTACCATAACTCCGGTTTCCATCTCCTCGATCGCCATCCCGATCATATCCCCCTCGATTATAGTCACGGCTGGCACCGCCCCTGGTATAGTCTCGGCTCTGGGGGGAGGTTACGCTCCCTATCTTCTCCCCGCCTATCGCCGACTCCTTCTCTTCCCGGTGAGTTTGCTATCTGTAACTGCTGTACCAGTAGTTGCGTCAACGAGTTTAGCTTTTTCTCCAATCCTTGGTTGGTTGGAGGATTCGGATTGCTTGCTACCCCTTCCAAACCTAACCTTTGCCTCATCAAAAATGACGACATCTCGTATTTCGAAATGTTTTCTCTTAATTTTTCTAATGTGGAATTGTCTAACATCGAGATCTGTTGTAGCAATGCCGGATTTAACCCTTTCAGTATGTGACCGCAAATCCTAGTTTCAGTCATTGTCTCGTCCACGCTAGCGCACAATTTCTCAACATCGGCTAAATATTGTATCACTGATTCCGTTGGGAGTTGTACCCGAGTATTTAATTTAGCCAAAAATATTTCTTTCGACTCAACCGGAGAAAAAAACCTGGTGAACTCTCGTTTTACCACCTGCCAATCAATGGTCTGATTCTTCCTTTCCAAACTTTCGAAAATATCCAAGGCCGCGCCTGACAAATAAATCGGGAAGTACGTTTTCTTTTTTTCCTCACTCCACGCATTTACAGAGGCCGCCCTTTCATATCTGTTTAAAAATGCAACTACCGATTCAGTTGGTGAACCAGAAAAATTCCCCGGATTGAAAAAAGGCATTTTTTGTTGATCTTGTAAAGCCATTCTAACTTCTTCTACAAGACCACTTAACCCGTCACTGTCAACACTACCCTGTGGGATACTGGAGTGTTCCGTGGAATTAAAATCATCAATTTCCTCGTAATCGTGATCCTCGTTTTCGTACTGATTTTCTAATCGACTAGGCCCTGGTCGGGCCTAGGTCTGCTGCAACAGGGTTCTTTTAGTATCCGGTATCAGGCCAGATACTTTTTACGATTTGGCAATAAGTTACCAGATACTTAATCATGTAATTGAAATTAATAATACCCCCGTTACAGCAGACCTGCATACTCAGCGAATTTCTGATGCAATTTCTGGAGGTGCCCCCTAAGCAGCTTGCGTCCCCGGGTTTACTGGGCCTATTTGGAAATACGGCCCTGGGTACATGAAGTAAAGCAATAGCATTCCTCAGGAATGTATTTATTCAATATGTTGATCTTGGTAAAATCTAAAAATGTTTATTTAATGTAAAATTTTATACTGATAACCCACTAAACATCAAAGGAGGTAATAAGTCTCTGAAGCAGAAAATTATATATCTACAGGCTCAAATCATTTGAAGGTTGAATCTTTTGATTTGAAGCGATCTGGTGTAATTTGGAAAGCAGATTGCTTATCTTGTCTCTCACTGGAATATAATTTATCTTTAGTTTACCTTTCAGCTATTTTTAAACCATCAACTACAGCAAAAGAATATGTTTTTAGTTAGTTTTAAATGTTATAAAGTAGGAAATTATTTCAGTAGTACTGTAAATGTAGTAAACTCGGATCAATCTATGTTTATAAATTCTGTTGATGGACCAGGTCAAACCATTGTAAAGGAAGACAAAATTTTGCATGTAGCCTATATGCTTCTCTCAAGTAAATGGATTTTTCAAAAATTGCCATTGGACTCCGCTCAATTAAGCGTCAAAGTTTGTGTTTTATACTTGGATTTTTAGGGGCAATAGTCTAATCCTCAGCCCCCTCAGATATAAAAAAGTCTACAATTCTCTATTATATATAAATTATAAATCAGAACCATGAAAAATATTCAATTTAAAATAATAATGATTTTAATTTGTATGTCTATAAAGAATTGTGGCAATATTTCTCACTTCTCATTATTAATTTGACTATCCATAATGAATCTGTTTATTTACTTAATAGATTTATTGAGCAAACAAAAAGGCTTATGTGTTGCACAAAATAACATCCAACAAAAAATAGGTTTGTGACTGTACAAATTTTACTCAGAAATACCTCAGAAAGTAACGAATCATAAAGAAAATATTTAGTAAGTTAATAGTAAACAAATAGACAGTACATTAGCTGAAAAAACATTAAGATTCAGTACAGTATTGTTATTTTCATCCAATACAACAATACAGCTTGTTACACTCGCTGTTTATGACTACGTATTGAGTCCTTTATTATCAACAATAAAATGTTAATGCATTGCGTTTTTATCCTAAAACCTGTAACAACTGGATATTCTATTTACTTACATTGCAATGTCTGATTATATTATTTATTAAATACTGTAATGAATTTGCAGTTTCCAAAATTTAATTACATGTTCTTGTCTTAATAGACGTTAAGTTAGTTTTTAAATATCAATGAGGAACATTCAGAGCCGGATTTAGCATTTTGGCGCCCAAAGGTCCAGTCATTTTTTCCGCCCCCTAGTATGGTTAAAGTTACTTTCGTAAAAACCTTCATTATAAAGTTATATCAGGCCTATTTGTTTCCACATGCAAGGTTATCAATGCAAGTTTTTGAGGAATTAACTTGGTTCTGGGCTTAACAAAATGCCGTAATAAAAACACTTTTAGCAATATTATGTATTTAGCAGTGAGATCACGTTTGTAGGACTAAAACGAAACGATGCAACCCGCAATTTTTATTTCTATATTTTTTTCTCTTGGCCGTGAACCCCCTGGAAGCTTGCGCCCATAGGCCCGGGCCTACTGGGCCTATTGGGAAATCCGGCCCTGGGAATATTACAAGTAATAAAACAACTTCATAATCATTTTTTCAACACTTGATGAACTTGTTATGGCAATACCAAACTGAAAACTAGGAAAACAGTGTGGAAGAATAAATATTTAAAACCCATTGCTTGAGACTGGAATAAGTTATTAAACTTATACTTATTTACTTAACACATTTTCTCTAATGTTTTGTTTGTTTCATTTTTCTCTGCTTATTTGTTTTCTTTATTATTTTTCTCTATTGCTTTTGGTTGTTTTAATAATGAACTATACTCAATTCCACATTCACCTTTCAGTATGGTATTTTCATAAGCCATATGTTTCAAATGACAGTTGAGGTTGTACTACCAAGGCGACACATTTTTTTAGTGTCGCCTTGGTACTACCCTTGTGAAATAATCAGCTGATGATTTTACCATCACGTGATACGGATTTAGTAAACAAACACATTCAGCAAAGGTAATAGAGTAGCTACATTGATTTTACACACACAGCTATCTCCCGTAAGGCCTGTACTGAAAGGTAAACGTGGAATTGAGTATACTGAGCAGGGTTAAATACACCTGATACTAGTTTTTAAATAATATTATTAATAATTGTTTTGATGTTTCCCTCAAAGTTTCAAGTTTAATGAAAACATTGCCAATAATGGTGTTTAACTTTCCTGCATAGGATGAAGTACCTGGTCGACCGAGCCTTGCTCGGTGTTAATTCATGTTTACCAGTTCATCCAGTTAATATAAAATATTTCAATGTCATAAAATTGATAAATAGAAACCTTTTTTATTTCTCCATGGAATCTTCATCCCACCTGCTGTATTTTCCATTGATAACTGTAGATTCCAAACAGCTGTTATGATTACTGCATTTGTTTACACTTTCCTTGTTTATTTTCGTTGCTATCAAGGCAACCCATAAGGCCAATTTAAAAATTTTACAACTTTAAAATTCGATTTATTACGTTATTGGATTTTCTCTGGCCAAGTTATCTGCATAAAAGACGTTTTTGAGTCATAAATTACTTATTTACAGACTTTGAAGGAAATCCTCGGAGCCGTTTTAGAGATAATTGTGCAAGCACGCAAGCATACATGCACGATACAAGCACAAAAACATTTCTCATATAAGACTATAGGATTACAGTTTTCATTTGTGATGTGATGTTAAGCATTGACAGTATAGAGAATGAAAAACAATTTTTTGATATGAGTGACATATAAAAAAAAGAACATATTAATTTTGACTTTTATTTTATTTAAATATTTTGCAACGTTTAGTGTTTTTTTGTTTTTAATTGCCAGTTTAAAAATTTACCCATAGAAGAATAAGTTATGATTTATTCCTTCCCATAAGATAGAAATTTAAATTATACCTTATTAAGAAAGAAATACCATTCAATAGAAGAATGTTTTGAAGATTGACCTCAAGATTAATGTGTCAAGAATCAACATACTCCAAATTTAGTTTTAAGTATAAAAAATGACATGCTGATACAAAATTCTGTCAAATAAAAAAATATTATTATTATTAATGGTAGCCTAATACTTAAAACCTACAATAAATTCAAAGGGAAACGAATTCTAAACCTATAACAAAATGTTGACATAATGTAGTCAATCTTTTTACTCACATTACAATAGAAACTTTGGCCCTTAAGAAAAATTGTGCATTAAAAGCCTGATACATTAATATTTATTTATTCATTTAATAACTTTGCTTAACAACCCAATTTCCATGGGTTTAATTGAGTTTCTTTAAGAATGCATGAATATAAAGACTGAACTCTTAGAAGAAATTTTTATCTGGGATATTTTTATTAGGGAATTTCCCCTATATGGAAGAAGCTGTTACCGTAGGTCTTATGGTAAGACCTAAGCCTGAGACCATCATAACTTTTCTTTTAGAGGTCCCCAGATGCCAAAAACACCATTTGTTCATTTTCATAAATAAATAAATATATATCTATATATGTGTCTTTAAGCACGATAACTCACGTGAAAATGGTCCGATCTAAATGAAATTTGGCACGTGTAAAGTAGTGATTATTCGGTCGAGCTTATAAACCAGCCCGATCAGACTACTGGAAGGGGGGGTAAAGGGGGGTAAACCCCCCAAAAATGTGTTTTTTGAGTTTTTTACATAGAAAAATAAAAATAATCAAATTTTTGTTAGCACCATTGAATTCAGCTAAAAAAACAAACAATTTAGTATTTTGAATCACTGCTCTATGTCCATTGGTTACTGAGATATTGAAAGTGTTAAACACAGTACGTTGTCCCAATGTTAACCTTGTGGGAAAATAAGTAAAATTCTATATCTCGCTTACTTCTCAACATATCTTGGTAAAACTTGGTAAATGGCTTCTTCTAGGTCAGATCTACTTAATATTGAATTAAAACCACCCAGTTTTAATATACCCATAGCAGCAAACCTGCATACTCATTCCCCATGTTATTCCTATGGAGCTAAAAAAAACATGTCAAATCTTGCTATGTTGGATCGAAATATGTTGTTTTGCATTTTAAATTCGCTGAGTATGCAGGTCTGCTGCAACGGGGTATTTTTAATTTTGATATTGATTTTTTTATTCCTTCTTGTTTACTGATAACCGATAACTATATAGGTTTCAATTTATATCTCCCATACATTTATATTTCTATTTCTCATGCATACATCTAGTAATATATACCTTTTAATTGTTGATTTGTTTTACTGGATATAAATAAAAGACGTCTTACGACACTTGATCACACCAACCATCAACAGGTCCAATGAGAGGCTGATGGTTGGTGTGATCAACCAAAATCGATCGCAATTTTCCATCTTTTATGTATATTTACCGTCTTGTATTTGAATACAGTATAAGTGTAAATATATTGTAAATGTTGTAAGACATCTTTTATTTATATCCAGTATATAAAACAACAAGTATCATGCTAATCAAGAAGTTATGAAGTGATTTGTTTTAATAAAAAAAACATAATGTTAATGACTTATAATGTTTTTTTTATTTTTATTTATTAGTAACCAAATGGTTGACAATCAATTTTAAATTAGTCAATAGCCAATAGTCAAAATCAGGGCCGCCGACAGACTTTTGGAGGCCCGGGGCAAAGTTCGGGCGTGAGGCCCCTCAATAGATAAAAATCGTAGATAAAAATAATGTTGTCTCTTGAATAGCTAAAATCGTACATCCTGCGAAAAGTTTTGTTATTTTGTTCTAAAAATGTTGAATACAGTATTATCTTAATTTATTCAAAACCAAAAAAATTCATCGTAGGCCTGTAGGTAGTAACCTTTGATTTGTAAATTTATTCAAATTTAGAACACAAACTGTAAAATTATGTAAAATTATTTTCAATATGCCTGATGAATTTTTTTGTTATAGAAACATCAGACTGAAAAATGATTGTAAGAAGCCTGTACTTGGGGTTAAAAAAGATTAAAGAAACAGTTCTAAGTTATTGAGGACTACCTAATTAAACCCCTTTATTGGTTTTTCTTCTATTAATTAACTCCTACATTTTCATAAGGCCTTTGTGACGTCATCAGGAGGCAATTTATCCGGTTGTATTCCAGATCTGAATAGAAGAAGAGAACAGAAGAATAATGGTACACATAGGTTACCTCAGTCAAAAATATCAACAAATCCTGACGTCTTCTATAGACCGGAAACCTAATTATCTCCAGCTGGAAAAAAGTTATTACTCAGAATTGAATAATCAGAGGAAGCATATTACTTTTACCTCCTTTGAGGCTATATTTTACCCTTATGCTAATAGAGCTGCTTAGATCCGGATATTGGGTCTATCATTGACGTCACAGGCTTGGATCACAGGTCATATGGGAGATGGAATAACACAACCTGACAGTATAATATCAATATCAGACTGTGGATTCTCTTCTAATCTACAGACCTTAGTTGTATCCTAGCTATAGCATGTTACTTTTGGGTAAAAGTAAAGTCTAAATCAGAGGTGCCAGTAATAAGAACTTTCTGATTAGCCAAGATATTTTATCGTACAAGCTGGAGGGTTCAGTCAAGCTGCATTCTTCTAGTCGCTGATGACGTCACGGTTTACTTAAATGTTTGAATGAGGAAAACTGCATTTCATTGGATTATGGTTCGTACATAGCCAGGGGCGAACCTAGGATTTAATTTCGGGGGGGATATCCTATGAGAAGGGGGAAGGAAGTATTTAGGTACTCACAAAAATCGCTCTAATGTGACGGTAGACAAATAAGGTCGTCGCGGTAGGCGAGTATCGCGTCACAACAGACGAATATGGACGTCACGGTACCAGTAGGCAAATATCGTCGTCGCGGTAGGCAAAGATCGTCGATGCGCTAGATGAGTATCGTAGTTTCGTAGTTGTGGCAGACGCTGCGGTAGACGAATGTCTCAATAGACAAATATCGTTGTCACGTCGCAGTTGACCAAAATCGTCCTTGCGTCGCCGCGCCGTAGAAAAAAATCGTCTTCGCGTCACGGTAGAAAAAAATCGTCTTCGCGACGTGGTAAACGAAAATCGGCTTCGCGTCGCGGTAGACAAAAATCGTAGTCGCGTCGCAGTAACCGAAAATGGTTGTCTTGTCGGCCAAAATTTCTGCTCTCAAAAATTTCGGGGGGGATATATCCCCTTTATCCCCCCTGGGTTCGCCCCTGTACGTAGGTAAACTGAAACTAAGAGGAGAAACGAAGTTGAAAAAGTTACTCATCTCTGCAAAACAAGTCATGTCACGTAAATGTTGTAGCTACCGTACTATTCTTTGTAAAATACAGTATATTCCGTTTAGTTGTAGCTAGGAATCATTTTCCTTGGTCCATCGTAGGCATAATGTACAACGTTTTGTGAGGAATTTTTGGGGACATGATTTAGTACGGTACGGATTTAGTTATGTGTGGTCTGGCGCAGACCTAACCTCGGGGTCCCTTGACGAGACGTCAGAAAACCAAATGAAACTGTATCAAAATAAGACAAATATAGGGCATTTTAGTTAGTTAATACACGTTTTTAAGACTACAGTAGAGTCCCTCAAACCCGGAATTCGATAACCCGGAATTCTGGATAACTCGGAAAGCCTGCCAGAGCAATAAAGTACTCTGAGATTCAAGGCCAGAGCATGGTGTGACACATACAAAACAGTTTTGGTTTTTCTTTAAGTTTTTTTTGCAACTGATAATGTAGTTTTTGTATTTTTTACTATGCAATAAATAAATGATTTGTTATAGAAATAACAGAAACTATTCTTATTTTTTTCTTATTTTTTCTTATTTTTACTCATTTCTCGATAACTCGGAAATTTCACAAACCCGGACACCGTTTGGTCCACATTAGTCCGGGGTGTCCGGGTTTGTGGGACTCTACTGTATATGTTTTTTGTATTTTCTAATATTTTATTTCATATAGGTCTTCTTCATTTAAAAATCCTAATTTTTAATAATCCACAAAAAAATACTCTGCTAAAAATGTGGCCCCCTTCCTTTTGTGGCCCGGGGCAATCTGCCCCCTTTGCCCCCCCCTCTCGGCGGCCCTGGTCAAAATATCTTTATTCCTCAAAATTGTACAATTAAGGAATGGCATCATCTTTGTTCCATACGTAATAAACAAAACTAAATACATCATGCAAACTAAACCATTTCATGTGAGTGATTTGTATTACGAAAAATATGTACATTCAAAATAAGTAAGATTTAATGAATCTTTGTCATTTTTGTAAAAAATTCAATCAAAGTATAGCATGGATTCTTTATCAACAACTTTTTAAACTTAAACTTAAATTTTGCTATGCTCTTTCAACTTAAATACCTTTTGGCAAAGAGTTAAAACACTTAGCCCCCATATAAGTAGTGTTTTCTTAAAATATTCTAAATTATGTTTAGCCCATATAAAACTACTTATATGGGGGCTTAGTGTTTTAACTCTTTGCCAAAAGGTATTTAAGATGAAAGAGCATAGCAAAATTTAAGTTTAAGTTTAAAAAGTCGTTGATAAAGAATCCATGCTAGAATGTCATTTAGCTGAATCTTGTGTCATACTCATGACTCATCTCATTGGACATGTTCTCTTTTATCAAAATTACACAATCATAAATATATAAAATTAAAGCAGTTAAAATTTCTAATCCACAAAATTCATCTTTTACATGTTTTTTAAAATCTAAACTTAGCATTTTTTTTAATTTAAAAAAGCAAATAATAAACTGAATATATTATTTAAGATCTATAGTTCTGGACAGCCTTACTGGCGGATGGCGAAAATTGTAATCTCCAAAATGTTTGCTAAATAAACACATGTTTAGGTAGAATGTTTAGGTAGAACTGTCAAAACTGTGTTTACTTTTCACCTCATTTACACTACAAAAGAATCCCCTGTAATATTTCACCGAGAGATTTCTTACGCAATTGAAATTTCTGGAAAATATTTACACAGTGCATCAGCTGGTCTTTTTGTTTTGGCAACCTTTCATCTTAAATGATTTGTTTACATCTTAGAATGTGTTTCCACACTTTTGTCGTCGTACTTCATGAATTGTGTTGAGGTTGCAAGCATTTAACATTAGTTGCACTTGTGGTTGCAGCAAAATATTTTCTTATGTAAAGTACTTTTAAATAAACAAATGACCATGTGATTTATTACGAAAACATTGCAGATATTAAACACTAACTACGACAACAGCGCACTCACTCACCCGCCAAGGCGACACTAGAAAAACAGGCCGTAATGCTCAAATTCACATGTGATTGTAAGCGATGGCTATGACGTCATGAATCGTTTGTGATCAGCTGCTTGCTCCTTGATCAACGTCAGTCTGAACCATGAAGTGTCATCGTAGCTGTTGTGTAAACACAAAAACGGATTCACGTGCACACTTTATACTCAACACAAGTGTTTCTAAATTCAAAATAGAAAAATGTTCGCACTATTACTCAAACCAAGGTGTCTTCAAATAGGCTAACAATTTTATAAACTTTGTAATAGTTTGCTC
Source organism: Flexamia atlantica (assembly GCA_035578135.1). Lineage (NCBI taxonomy): Eukaryota > Metazoa > Arthropoda > Insecta > Hemiptera > Cicadellidae > Flexamia > Flexamia atlantica. Next base: position 28,967,481 of record JAQJVK010000005.1, on the reverse strand, counting down.
CTCGGTGCATATACATTTGATTATTTAGTCAAAATAAAAACATGTCCAAAAAACTTTATAATTGTTTGCTCTAAATTTTTTGTTCAAGCTCCCTGTGTTACTGCTAAAGTCATTTTAGCGAATTTCCCCTATAGGGAAGAAGCTGTTACCGTAGTACTCATGGTAAGACCTAAGCCCGAGATCATGATAACTTTTCGTTTTGGGGCCCCCAGAAGCAAAAAACACTATTCGTTCATTTTCATAAATATATATATATATATATATATCTATATATATATATATATATCTATATATATATATATGTGTCTTTAAGCACGATAACTCGTGTAAAAATGGTCCAATCTTAATGAAATTTGGCATGGATGTGTAAAGTAGTAATTATTCGGACGAGTTCGTAATCCAGCCCAATCCGACTACCGGAAGGGGGGGTAAAGGGGGGTAAACCCCCCCAAAAATGGGTTTTTTGAGTTTTTTACATAGAAAAATAAAAATAATCCGATTTTTGTTGGCACCATTGAATTCAGCTCAAAAAAACAAACAATTTAGTATTTTGAATCACTGCTCTATGTCCATTGGTTAGCGAGATATTGAAAGTGGTAAACACAGTACGTTGTCCCAATGTTAACCTTATGGGAAATAAGTAAAATTCTACATCTCGCTTATTTCTCAACACATCTTGATAAAACTTGGTAAGTGGCTTCTTCTAGTTCAGATCTACTAAATATTGAATTAAAACCACCCAGTTTTAATATACCCATAGCAGCAAACCTGCATACTCATTCCCCATGTTATTCTTATGGAGCTTTCAAAAACCTGTAAAATCTCGCTATGTTGGATTGAAATATGTTGTTTTGTACTGGAAATTCGCTGAGTATGCAGGTCTGCTGCAACGGGGGTATTTTACCCTTCCGTATACCCACTAACAACACAAATTCGACAATTTTTACGAAAACATACTTTCTCTAAATACTATATGTATAGAGGGGAGAAAGTAAACAAAAACATATTTTACTCAACTATTTTAAAATATTGTAAATCCTATTAAAAGATCAAATTAACCGTTTTAAAAAGATAAAAATGAATTAATAATGTACTTCAAGAGGGACTGCGGGGCAGAGAGTTGTTAACACATGAATGGCTGAGGGATGAGAGACCCTTGCAAATTGAATGTAAATTGCTCGTGTTTTTTATTCTTTTATTTGTCTTTGCCCATTCCCAGGATGTGTTCTCTATTCAACTTGTTAGTTGAAACATCCCATACATTAATTCATGTGACATGTTTTTTTGTGTGGTGAGTGGTGTGTTAAAAATCAGACATAATTAAAAATCAAATATCATTTTATAGACTAATTATCTATTTGGTATAATAGTTAACCATTGACAACTATATTAGTATAATAATAATTGGTGTGCTATCATAACAACTATATGTTGTAGGTATGAAATTTATATTTTTAACTTTAACTAAAACCTGTTTATTCATTTTGTTCATAACAGTTTACTATAATTTATTGTTACTTTTAGGAAGGGTTTAGTGGCAGAGAGGACTAGTCAAGACTTTGCCTTGTAAATAGCCATTTTTCATTTCATTTCAGCATTTATATTCAGGTTTCTTGAAAAACCTTTTGATAATAAATAATTAATATTATGATTCACAAGATCTGCTACCAATAATTTGAAATCTTAATGTTTGATAGAGATCCCTGATTTTTAATGTCATTTCAGATACAGTATCTATAATCATATAGTCCAGGCAACAAAAAGGTGTAGAGAGAAATTTTTGAACACAACTTTTGACTTTGCAGCTTTGTTTGGATGAGTTAGGAGGTGAACATATCAAAAGTCCCCGTCCCTACCTCTAGAGCAGGGGAGAGAGGGGGTCTGAAGGTACCATTTTCAGGTTTTTCCCAAATATCTGGAAAACCATAATCTTTTATTATTCCCTATTATATTGGAAAATTAAAGAAAATTAAATTTCTTGCAAGAAAAGTATATAAAATGTCTATTTCGGTCCAACCATTTACAAGGTAAGCAATAATTTTTTCTAATATTTTAACAAATATCCCTTCCATAAGAAATACGTGTAAATTTGTGAGTAACATACATGCCCAATGGAGCAACCCTTTTTTTATCTAAAGGAAAATAAATAACATTCATCACATATTGACAACATTTCCAGTAATTTGACACCTCAATCAAACAAATTTGCCTAAAGAATGGTGTGGGCGAGCTCATTATAGTGGCTTTTATCCCAGGAAAGAAAAGTGATTGCTTTTGGTGAGCGATCAAATGAACAATAATTAAGCGTAAACAATAAGTTTTTAATTCTTGAACACTTCACTATAAAATTGGTTTTCTGAGGATAACTAATGCATTATCATTTACAATTTGTACATTTTAGCGAATTTCCCTATAGGGAAGAAGCTGTTACCACAGTACTCATGGTAAGACCTAAGCCCCAGACCATGATAACTTTTTGTTTTAGGGCTTCCAGAAGCAAAAAACACCATTCGTTTGAATTTTTAGCAAATTTCCCCTATAGGGAAGAAGCTATTACCGTATATTACCATAGGTCTCATGGTAAGACCTAAGCCCGAGACCATGATGATTTTTCGTTTTGGCACCACCAGAAGCAAAAAACACCATTCGTTTGAATTGAGGCGGTAGCTGGAAAAAGGGCGTATTTGTTAAAACAGTGTTTTGAGAAAAGAGAGTTTGAAAATTTTCTTTCAGTCCACCATAAAGTTATGAAAAGCAGTGATAATATTGTCAGGCTTATATGGTCACAAATTTAGTCAGGAATAAAAAGAGACTAACATCAATAAAATCGGAAAATAACTTATTTTGTTATTTTAGTTTTTCTGAAGAGGTAAATACGCCCTTTTGACCATAGAAAGAATTCCAAGTATGCCCTTTTTCCATAGACAAATCCATTTACATGTAAAACAAATGAGAAAATAAAGATTCTCATTATGATTATCATTAATTATTTATTAATAGTTTAAAATTTACTAAAAGCCTATATGAACTGGTACAATTTTCAAACTTTTTTTTCTCAAAACGCTGCTTTGACAAATATGCCCTTTTTCCAGCTACCGCCTCAAGTGTGTACTTAAAATGTTGATAAAACTAATACTTATTCAGTATTATTCAGGTAAAACTAAGTTATTTGTTAACTGATATCAACTTAAACACACACAACTTAGGCCTGATTTCACCAAACTTTAAGCCACCGTTAAGGCTCGGTTAGTTTAATTTTATCAGCTGTTCAATACTATTTTCCTATCTTTAACAAACGATTTATTAACCGACCCTTAACTGATGGTTGGTGAAATCAGGCCTTAGAGTTTAACTGAAACTGAGACCATTTCAGCTGTATATGAAAGAAAGGCGTAATAACCACTTCACAAAAACAGCTGTATCTCTGTGAATTTTTGTCAGAGAGTAATGAAATTTCGTACTGATTTAAACAAATGTGTGGAAAATCAAAAAATGCAATCTCCGAAAAAAAAGGGCGTATAGGCCATTACGCCCTTTTTCCAGCTACCGCCTCAATTTATATATATATATACATAAATTCAAAAAATAAAAAAGTCTGTTAGCATGATAGCGGCTGTAAAAATGGTCCAATCTTAATGAAAATTGGTACAGACGTGTAAAGTGGTAATCACTCGGAGTTCGTGAACCAGCCCGATCGGACCACCGGAAGGGGGGGTAAAGGGGGATAAATCCCCTCAAAAATGGGTTTTTTTAGTTTTTTACATAGAAAAATAAAATTTATCAAATTCGGTTGGCACCATAGAATTCAGCTCAAAAAAACAAACAATTTCGTATCTTGAATCACTGCTCAATGTCCATTGGTTACCAAGATATTGAAAGTGGTAAACTCAGTACATTGTGCCAAAGTTAACCTTATGGGAAATAAGTAAAATTCTATATTTAAGTTCTTTCTTAACATATCTTGATTAAACTTGGTAAATGGCTTCTTCTAGTTCAGATCTATTAAATATTGAATTAAAACCGCCCAGTTTTAATATACCTGGAGCAGCAGACCTGCATACTCAATCCCTATGTTAATCTTAAGGAGCCTACCAAAACATGTAAAATCTCGATATGTTGGATTGAAATATGTTGTTTTGCATTTGAAATTCGCTGAGTGTGCAGGTCTGCTGCAATGGGGCTATTATACAAATACCGTGATTCCCAAAAGTCCCACTCCCCCTGTTATTTTTGTATTAATAGAGATAAAAGTATAATATTCAGGGAATGTTTATATGATCAAAAAAAGAAGTTTTTGGTGTATGTAAATTTTCACCCCCTCCCCTCCAAAAAAGGTAGTTTAGGGTAAGTTGAAATATTTAAATGTAAACCCCCATCGAATTGTAAATAATTTTAAAGGCCATAATCAAAGAAAAAGATTGGCGCAAACTAGAGATCTCTATGTCAATCCTATCAAAATTTTGGCAGTTCAAATTATTAATTTTTTTCAAAATTAAATAAAACAAAAATGTTGTAGAATTGTTCACCAGACCTTACCCTTCTCAATTTCTTTTTGTAGGACTTTATTAAAAACAAAATTTATGACACAAAACCTGCAAATCTCAATGAATTAAAAGCATGGATTGAATGAGCATGCCAGCTAGTCACACCAGAAATATTGGCAAATGTGAGGCAGGCATTTGAGTCCACACTTTACTTCTGCCTGAAAGTGAATGGTGGACATTTTGAGCAGTTAATCTAAATTTAATCATAGTATTTTTTCTCTTTTTTCACACGAGTAATCATTATTTCTTCATTATTTACATAAGTGAGGATTTCATTTGATTGATGTAATTCTATGCTTCAGAAATTCGCTGAGTATGCAGGTCTGCTGCAACAGGGGTATTTATTATTTACAAATAAAACTTAATTAAATACTAAAAGTTTTATATTTTTTGCAAATAAATTAAACAAAAAAATAGAAGAAAGGATATTAATGGTTACCAGAAATATAATAACGTATTAAAATAAATGTCAAAGTTTTTCCATGCGTGCTTTGCAAGAACATGAGATTTTCTAACCTGCATGTATTTCAAAAAAATAAATACGTTTTGAATTGAATTGACCTGAACGGTATTTGAGGTTATAAGACTGAAAAAATTCCCAGCTGATGTTTCAGTGCGCTATTTCAAGGGAGCATAAAAATATGATTTTAATGATTTGTTCAGAACTGAAAATGGCTGATTTTCGTACAGTATCATAAAATATAATTTTAATTCTTATTATTTCAAATAGGTTTATTAAATTAATTTTTCTCTTTTCACTGCATTGGTTTATTCAAAAAAATATTATAAATCCTTTTTTATCAATAAATAAACCATATATTAACATTAATAAAACCATTAAATAATGAACAACTGTCTATGAGTGGTTATTAATACATTTATTTTCAACTATTTGTCACGTTGCAAATATTTGAAAAGCTATAAATTAATTATTAAAAATAATTATAACTTAAATTTAGCTCATAATAATTATACTTAAATTGTATTTTTTTAATTTTTACACATAATTTATTTATGTTTATTTTAAAATCAATTTATAAGCATATTTTAAATGATTTTCCTGTTACTTGGAAATGTTCAGTCAAATTTTGTAATTTATATATCAAAGCAAATCCCTGTAGGGGGATCCCTTTTCAACTTGCAGTAGGTATTGTGAAAATACAAAACCTTTTGTTGTTGAACTCATGTGGGATTAAACTGTATGAAATAATAAGATTAAAAATTGTAAACTCTCATTAAAATGTAAGTAAAATGTAATGATAAAAATGGCTTAAATTACCAGATTGTCAATTTACCTAAGAGCCTAGAGCCTGAGAACTACAGCTGATCCATGCTGCTGAGTAAGCACATCTTCAAGTTATTTGTATTTTGGAACATCTGGTTATTCATATCCCCCTTAGGCAAATCATTGTTAATTTAAAATACACACAAAAACATTAAGGACAAAAGGGCAAAAACTTAACTTTATAAAATTTGGCCAAGACCTTAATTTGATCTTGTGATGGTGCTGCACCATTAAATAACATGTTGTTTATGTGTGGTTAGTGTCTTTTTCATGTCCTTTTTAGTGTCTTTAATGTTTATGTGTGCATCAGTGTGATGTTAATTTTTGATTGTTAAATTTTCGATCATACTAATCCCAGTGGTTATACTCATAGTTTTCAGAAATATTTTGCAAGGAAAATCATTGGTTGAGTAGAAATAACAGATATTATTAATTTGATAGATTGTAATAGCATAGCTCTTTTAATAATATAACAGCTCATTTAATATACGATCAAACAGAATTCATTTAAAACTTAGATAATAAACTCTAAATATTGATTACCGTATTGTTGATGGATAGCTCATAATTTGTTTTACAATCTTTTAGACAGAAAAGAGGATCTAAAAATTTTTCACCACATGTGGAATGTCTACCTACTGATAAAAGGTGTTGAGACGCTACAAACAGTTCACTTGTTCGTGTAGTACGGCCATCTGGTTATATTTATGGCAATTGTTTTACATATAAATGACATCATATTGCGCCGCTTGCTACTTTTACATTGTATATTATTATCATTGCCGTATCGGGTATCTACTTTGCTCTTAATAAAGTCTGGTCTTGAAAAATTATGAATTGTTCAAAAGGTCGAATTTCTGAGGTATATGGCATTTTTCTCCAAAATAAATATTACAGAGTATAACATAATGTTATGTGTGGTTCCAATGGGAAACATACTGGTTATTTTGGTGGTAGAATCATGTTGATATTGCAGAGAAATCAGAAAATAAAAAATAAAAAACATAGCTTAAGACGAATTGAGAACTTACACCTTTTGCTGGTAGATGGGGAAAGTTTGTTAAAATGGATCAAGTGTTTGGTTGGAGTTTAGGGTTAATATTCATGTTCATGGGATACAGAAAACTTATGGTACACTATCAATTGGAGAAGTAGCTTTTACTATTTTGAAATCTTACTATTTTACTTTTTATAGAAATTTTATATTATATTATGAATAACTATGAGTGGTTATTATATGAATAACAATAATGGTTATACTCATTCAGAGTAAATAATAAAATTGTAATATCTGAAAAATAATGAATTTGGGGATATAGACTCAAGATTCAAGATTCAAGAATTTATTGACCATTAAACAAATACATGCAATAGGTCACACACTATAACATTTACAGTGACTGCATTACAAATAATCTAGACATACGAAACACTCAATGCCCAGTTTAAAACACGATTTTGAGCCATAAATTAGTTATGTCCAGTCTTTGAAGGAAATCCTTAAAGCTCTTCTTGATAAAATGTGCAAACTCACAAGGAAGAAAAAACTTTGGTCAGGTGAGCAGGATACAGTATTAGGATACAGTATTTGTTGTAAGTTGTTTTAATTCATATCTCATGATTTTATATTTATAAAATTATCTGAGTTTTTTCACTTAAGAATAAAAGCAATTGGCATCATTCGTATCCTAGAAGATTTCTACGAGCACAAACACAATGACAGGTGTGTATCCATTAAGCGGTGACTTTCAATAAAGTTTATAGAGCTAAGAAGTTATTAAAATTTAATTTACTATATCGTCTCATGGGTTGATAAAATAAACTACGATAGTACAACTAAGAAGTTAATACTTTGCTGGTATAAGGTAAATAGCCCAAATTACGGTCACTTGCCTAATACCAGTCGTCTATCGCTACCTCTCAACCATTCAAACATAAAACCATCCCCGTCAGCCTAATACCCTACCATTTTGTATCATCGAAAACTGCGATCATTGATCTACCATAGAGCACAAACACTTTTGAAATAATCTGACAAAACAATTAGTTAGAAGGATGTGAACAGTCGATTTTATCAGTTCCAGCGGTGGCCGGCTGCTTCCTTGTCGAAATAGCTTAGAAGTGAGGCAATGTAAATTAGATTTAAGATGATGAACTAATGCTAATTTGTGTTTGCAAAAGTGTTTCTACTTTAAAAAGAATGGTTTTCTATGAAAATGCATGAATTACAATGAAATTTTACAATGTTTTACCTTTAAATTTGAGTGACCATAATTAAGACAGTAAATTTTAAGTATTCCTTAATTACGGTTGGTAATAGCGACGGCAAATATGATTTTTTTAGTCCCAATTATGGTTTTCAATAACTTCAAAGTTCATTCTTATTTTAAATATATACCTACATTATTGGTTGCGCATTCTAATTTGGACGTTGAAGAGAAAATAAATATTTTTAAAATTATTTATCTAAGTGGTCCACAAAGACAATGCAATAAACCAAAATATTTGTATTTTATCAGATGAAGAACTAATAAGTTTTTTTAACACTTTTAGCATTGTTTTATATATAACAGAATAGGAACAGGAAGAATTCAGGGCACAGTAAAAGTTTCAAATCATATAGAACTTGAAAATGACCTCACTCTACCATAGTAGGCCAACAGTCAATGGCTATAGTGTTTTATATCAAAAACAGTTTAGCAAAAGATTTTTCTCAATGTTGTTTCCCTGAGTTGACGTTGTTAGTTGGTGCTGGTTTATCATCACTAAGTAATAAAAATGTCTGTCAGTATAAAATTTCATTTTAACTTAGTTAACTCTGAAGAAAGCACGTTACAGTTAAGTGTGGTCTTGACAATCACGACCGTAAATAGGCTTGTAAAAACCAGTATTGGGAAGGCGACGACCGAAATTAGGGAGTTAAGAATAGGTCTAAAATAAAATTTTATTTTACTGATAGATATGATTTATTTATGCTACATTAATTTATTATTTGGAGCCTAAATTTATTTACAATATATAATTAACCAAAATATAGCTTGTGTATTCGGTAATTTTAATTTCATTAGCAGTATTAACTCTGACTTTCCTTAACCGGCCGGAATTTGGGCTATTTACCTTACCTCTATCTACATTGAACTTATTACAAGTTGTATCCTAAACTGTTTAATATAGGAGGAAATATAGAAAATATGAAGAGCAAGTTTTGTTTCAAATCCAAAGACAAAATTGTTTATTTATTCATCAATTTGTACATTATAATTTTACACGACATAATTGATGTACAGGGTGTTGATAAAAACCCCTTTAGGACTTCGGGATAGGGTTACAAATATCAAAAATAAGAAAAAAGCTCCTATAAACATGAGTCCTAAAATGCTCGATTATATCCGTATATGTTCGGTCTATATGTGTTTTTAGCATGATTTTACATAATTTGGAACAACTAAAGATATCAACTTCAAACTTGGTACGTATATGCTGACTAATAGGATCTATTTTGTTGCGGAGTATCAAGTTTCTACTTTGTACATTTCAAAATGGCAGCCATTTTAATATTTTAAAACATAAAATAAAAAAATGGCTGCCATTTTGAAATGTACAAAGTAGAAACTTGATACTCCGCAACAAAATAGGTCCTATTAGTCAGCATATACGTACCAAGTTTGAAGTTGATATCTTTAGTTGTTCCAAATTATGTAAAATCATGCATGTTATGTTTAATATCTTAAAAACCGTAAATTAAAAAAAAATTGTACAAGAAACAAAAAACTTGCGCAATTTGATTTTCTACAAAACCATATAAATATTATTAATATCGAACTACAATTAATGGAGTTATTGCAATTTTGCTAACAGAATTCAAGCAAGAGAGCTTTAACTGCCCTAAAACAAGCATGTATTCTGTTGGAAAAATTGCAATAACTCCATTAATTGTAGTTTGATCTTAATATCTATATGTTGTAGGAAACAAAATTGCATAACTTTGTTGTCTCTTATAAAATTTTTGTAAAATTTGCAGCTTTTAAGATACTAAGGTTTAAAAAATAAAAAAGGCTGCCATTTTGAAAGAGTACAAAGTAGAAGCTTGATACTCCGCACCAAAATAGGTCCTATTGGTCAGCATACACGTACCAAGTTTGTAGTAGATATATTTAGTAGTTCCAAAGTTATGAAACATCATGCTAAAAACACATATAGACCGACAAAGGGATAACCAAGCATTTTAGGACCCATGTTGATAGGAACTTCTTTCTTAGTTTTGATGTAAGTAACCATATCCCAAAGTCCTGAAGGGTTTTTTATCAACACCCTGTATACTCACAGTTTTTTTAATAGACCAAAACAATAATGCTTCCCAATAATTTTTGTGTCCATGAATGGGTTTAGTTCCACTTGTACTACCTAAAATTGGACATCTGAAAATTACATTATTTCAGATGATCCTTTGGTGGTAACTAGTATTATTTTTATAGCTTCGTAAGGAGCTTCCTTCCTAATTTTCTTATTCCTTTACATATTTTGTCCAAATGGGCAATTGGGCAGGCAAGCCCAAAAACAAAACATGTTTATTGATAAATTCTGAGATTTTGCTATTTAAAATAATTAATTGTTGCTGTTGATATATATCAAAACTCTGCTTTATTAATTTTGTAAAGGCTTTTTTAATTACAATTATGCAGCAAGAAAAAGGCTATAAAAATCTTTGGGAAACAGTGGTTTTGTAAGTGAATCCGTGCAAAAGAGAATATTTAATTTACAAAGGCCCAGAATATTCAGTAAACCTATCCTCCTTTCTTTGAGCAACGTTACACGTTGTTGAGCCTTTACCCGCCGGTACGGTAAATAGAATCTGTAGATTGTTCACAAAATTATGACATGTAATAATATTTCAGCTTAAACATGATTTTTTTATAAATAATTAAGTCTTTCAGAAATAAATTAATTAATTACATCCACCTTCCTTAAAGGAATATTTTTAACAACAATTTAATGAAATTGGGAAGGTGACAAAAGTTTTTTAAGAATATTGTTAAGACTACTCACAGATTTGTTGACCATATACAAATCTGTTGATTTATTATAACACAATTTAGACACTAATTTATAACTTTTTTTATTAGCTAACACAACTGAAGGAGTTATATGTGAATAAAGAACAAACAGATACCAAACGATAAAATTTTATCGTCAAAGAACCCCTATTAGGTGGCAGTAACTTTAATCTTTTAAAACAATGGAAAAATTGTATATGCAGTGTCATAAAGTTATAGCCCACATTATTCTAAAAGTACCTGGTGGACCGAGCCTTGCTCGGTGTTATTTCATGTTTACCAGTTCATCCAATTACTATAAAATATTTCAATGTCATAAAATGTATCAATATAAACCTTTTTTATTGCTCCATGGACTCTTCATCCCACCTGCTGTATTTTCCCTTGATAGCTGTAGATTCCAAACAGCTGTTATTATTACTTCATTTGTTTACACTTTCCTTGTTTATTTTCGTTGCTATCACGGCAACCCATAAGGCCAATGTTAAAATTTTACAACTTTAAAATTCGATTTATTACGTTATTAGATTTTCTCTGGCCAAGTAATCTGCGTAAAAGACGTTTTTGAGTCATAAATTACTTATTTCCAGACTTTGAAGGAAATCCTCGGAGCCGTTTTTGAGATAAATGTGCAAGCAAGCAAGCACGCACGATAACATTACTCATATAAGAGTATAGGATATGTAAAGTTCTCACAATACTTACATACCTACCTGTATTTCAACTTAACAGTTTAATTTTTAATTTTTGATATTTATAATTTAATGTTCAAATAAGGCTTTTGACAATGTAAGCATGATTTTGTTACCGAGACTCCAATGATAGAGACCAGGTTTAGTGATTTCTGAATGTCTGGGATAAATTACAGTAGAGTCCCGCAAACCCGGACTTCGATAACCCGGAATTCTAGATAACTCGGAAAGCCTGCCAGAGCAATAAAGTGCACTGAGATTCAAGGCCAGAGCACGGTGTGACACATATAAAACAGTTTTGGTTTTTCTTTAAGTTTTTTTGTAACTGATAATGTAGTTTTTGTATTTTTTACCATGCAATGAATAAATGATTTCTTATAGAAATAACAGAAGCTATTCTTATTTTTTCTTATTTTTTCTCATTTCCCGATAACTCGGAATTTTCACAAACCCGGACACCGTTCGGTCCACATTAGTCCGGGTTTGCGGGACTCTACTGTATTATGAAGATAGACTGGTCAATAAGAAGATTATTAGTGATATTTACATAAACATTATTCATTATTCCATGTATTTGAGGTATAGAGCATACAAATATATAAATAATTGAAAGGCTGGCCCAAATAAATTTAGATTTATTCCTATTAATTTATATTTTATAAAATTACTAAACTATTAAGTTCTGTTTGATTTGTTTGCTTTATATTTAAATGATTTCATATAAAGTTAGTTAAATAACCCTGACAACTTATGTAAATTAAATTATGTTCAAAGAAGAAAATCCCATTTTCTTCAAAACATCTGATTATGCTGCCAAAACAAGTAAAACATTTGATTATGCTGCCTTAAATTGCATGTGATTGTGTTGTTTTGACACATTCTGTATTTTTAAAAATTGTGGAAAAAATAAGGTTAATATGAACAGTCATTCATTAATAACCTGTCAATGTCAAAGTTAAAATCACAGTCAAATTCTTTATTGCTATGATACCATAACTATAGCATTGACAATGTGTCATGAAAATTGCAACTGAAAGCAATACCAAAATACTTAAAATAATAAACGGCAGTGCCACATACTTTCTCCCTTAAAGTAATTTAAAACCAGAAAACTTAAATAATCTATCTATTCTATACTTATTTAATACGCTAGAGAGGTTTTTTTGTGATCATTACTCCTCCTAAATTACTGGGCCGATTTTAATAATTTAGGTGTCGTTGGAAAGTGCTTGGTGTGTAGTTTTGCAGGAAATAAATTTTATGAAGATTAGACGAAAGGGAAGAGCTCTAGTCGCCCTTAAAGTTTCATATTTGTCCATAAGATTTAACATGGGAATATAAATTTCAAACAAAGCAGCTGAGTGTAATAAACAAAGATTTTCAGCAAAACCATGTGTTATTGATGGAACTGAGACCAATGAATATATATATTGAGGCAAACTTTTTGTGATTTATGAGGAGATTTAGAAACCTATTTCAGTTCGGCTCAAGATTAAGACGAAATATACTTAGCCATAGATACTGAATTACAGAAAGTTTTATTATAATAATATAAAACCTACGAGACAATGTGTAATTTTTTTGAAAACATTAATTCATTCAGAACAACCCATTTAAAATCGTGTGTTTTACAAGCACATTTACAGTTGATTTTTAAATAACTATTTGTTTTAGTTTATTCATTTGATTATCATCCCAAGAATAATTTTTATTTTAACTAATAATTTATGTATGACAAAGACACCTTGCGGAACTCGATAGAATTAATATACAATTTACTTGGAAGTGATAGTGAATGTTAATGTGAAGTGTTTGTGGGTAATTATTTAAAAATGAAGATGTAAATTGTTCATAAAACCATTTTAATGTTGTTCAACTGTGGAGTGCTGACCATGAATCATGTAAACTTTAAACGATATTTTACCAGTTTTTTTTTTTGATTTAGTGATGTTCTGTGGTTGTAGTAATGATGTCCCATAAACTCAATTTATCCATAACTTAACCTAAATCACATTTTTTGTATGTAATGTTAAAGTTCTTTTAACTTATTTTTAACAACAATATAATGCCACGAATTCGAAGAGGGTATTTACACAGAACTCATGAGTATCAACAAAACGCCAATGAAACGGTGCTTGAACAAAATCGTGTTGATATGAACATTGACTCATATAAGAGGTTTAGCTGTTTACTTTCAGGCCCAAGGGGAAACTAATGTGTTTCTTGCGAAGCTAAAAATTTAGGACTAAAGCAAATTGAAACAATAATACTTCATATAAATTGAGCCGTCACAAATGGAAGGTAATTGTGCAAAATTACTCGTGACTCTTATTGAGAAGCACGCTTTCACTCGATATACCAAACAAAACATCTCAACTACTTGGAAAATTTAAAATAATACGATTCTGCATTTGTTATGGTAAGCTCAGCGTCTCACCTCGATGAGTCTGTTGGGTGGTCTATATAATTTTCATACAGATAAACATTTTTATCACAGAAAAGTTACCTTATCACCGGAAAACAGCACTATTCCAAAGTAAGCATAAATGTACAGTTTGACGTAAAGACGACAACCAAACATAGACGGATGGAGATATGCAACACAAACTCTGAAATACATTTAATGCTGGAAACTGAACTTTATTTATGAAGTAAATGTTTACATCCGTTCGTTTAAAACTATAGAACAATTGCAGCCATATGCCACCAATCTAGAGAGAATAATGTTTGTTTTAATATCTTGGCAAAAAAAGTTTTTTATGAAAGACGAAAAAATAATGCAATTACCACAGATGTTGCTGCTGTTTTCCGTGCAAGAGGTGGACAACCTTCAGAAAAAAGGAATTTGATTGTTTTGCTCGATTTCGAGCAACGGGTTTACTAGTTAAATAAAACAAATTAAAAATTACTGTTCCGGCCACAACATTAGGCAGGTGGCGAAAAATGGAAACTCCAGCTGAGTAAATGACGACACCTCCACTCCTCTACACATTTAAGTAGTTTAACACATTTCCATCAGATGGAAGCACATTCACTTGGGTATGAATTAACCAAGTTCAATTAAGAGGATCAATGAAAATGAGCTAGTTAACAAGAGAAAATGTAAAACGAAACTAAGATGAAAAGAACTGCTAAATATAATTTTTATTAAGTTTAAAACTACTAAGGTTAAGATTTATAGGTGAAATGACAACAGACAAAATACTAAATAGAAAAAAAATTAGTGATCAAATATCTCAATGAACAGCTGATTTTGGAGAACACAAACAAAAAAGCATAACTATCTATAACATCAGATGGGTGAATGATAACCAAATAAAATATTTTAAATGCCAGCAGCGCACTAACTCACCCGCCTAATGCTGTGGCCGGAATTTTAATTATCTCACAAATACATAAAAAATTTGATCAAAATAGGTTTGTAATTAACAGAGATATCGGTTTTATAAATATTTTCCATAAGAATAACATTGAACAATGTACTATGTTTACCGCCAAATTAAATATCAACTATCTCCGCAATCAGTTGGCGTAGACTAATTTTACTCATTGTAAATACATTAATTTTAGTTTAGTCAATATTTTTAATTTTCAAAACAATCTCGTCTACCACATGCTTGGTTGCTCTTTCAATTCATGCAATTGCGAACAAATTGAAAAGGTTAATAAACTTCATTATCTCGGAGTTACTTTAGATGAAAATGTAAATTGGGAAAAAATGTGTCAAACCTTCATTCTAAAATTAAAGTCTCTATAAGAACTTTTTATTTTTTTAAATATCTGTAGCCCATTTTTATTTAGAACACTTTATTTTGCTCTTATTGATTCAAGATGACAGTTCGCCATCCATTGTTGGGAGGGTACTTTTTAATGTCACATAGAAATATTGAAAATCACACAAAATAATTTTCTAAGAATAATTTCAAATAGACGAATATGAGATAGCTGATTTCCTTTATTTTTTGAACTAAAAATACTTCCTGTCCAGTATTTATACATTTTTAAGGTTTTGTGTCTATTTTATGTTCAAAGTGGAAACACTGGAACAAGTAACCTGTTGTATAATACTACAAATCATGATCAAAGAGTTTTCAGATTGCCTCAAGTCCTCGAGTAAACAAATCATTAATCAGATATTCTTATCAATACAACGTCCTAAATATTTCAACGAATTACCTAGCGAAATCAGAAGTTGTTTGACCTTAAAATCGTTTTCCATAAAATTGAAGGATTGCCTTTTCAAATCACCAGATGTAGATTATTTAAATAACGTTCTTTGCTAATAAAACCTTTTCAATTTTGTACTTATCTTCATAATTTTTATTTTATTCTTGCGATCACGCAAACAAAGAATTTTTGGTTTACTGTAATTAATATATCATGTAATTTAAAAAATTAAAAGTAATTTTTAGGTTTCTGTTTAGAATTGGTGGTTGTAATTAGTTATTTAAGAATATCCTGTTATCAAATTAAATCAAATATGTTTGTTCCAAAATTAAAAAATATAACATTAAAATACATTTATTTGGAGGAATTAATTCCCCAAATAGATTTTAAGTGCGTGCTGGGGGAATGAGTTTGTATCCAGCGCACATCAGAAGTATTGCAGCATTGTACAGCTCACACAAAACAATCTTCATTCGTATGAACTACCATTTCAGTATAGTAATAAACTAATACTAATTACAAAATATTATCTAACAAAATATATTTTTTAATAAAAGAAGCTACGCTCTAAAATGATACATAAAGCAATTAACAAAGAAAAAGGGAAAAAGGTGATAACCCTTTTCAACTACTAAATGTTTGTAATCATAAGTACAGAGATTGAATCAGTGTCTCTGCTGCTGCCCTTGGTTTAAACATGTATAGTAAGAATAGTTATAGTTTAAGATGCCACAAAGAGCGGTTAAGGTTCTCAAAGGCTTGGACTCAGATTTAAGTGTTTTTATTTCTGTAATTCTAACATTGTCACAATTACTGGAGAAAGTGACAATGTAGTTCCTAGGTAATTTGAAATGTTATTGTATGTATAATTTATTGGGGGAATAAAGTCATTATTTCATTATTAGATATAGCCTGAACACGGGATCAGATTCCAGATATCCCAAAGCATTGTGAAACTTGTTTTTGGTAATCGATTATGGCAAATGTACACACAAATTAAACTCAAAACATAAACTCACTGTCACCAAAAATATATTTCTAACAAAGAAACTTAAGTTTACTGTATTATATTGATTGCCGTAACCTCAAAATCTAATTGTTACAAATAATGCTCAGCTATTCTAGGTCTACCGTTGGTCCCTGCCTGCCACTAATCAGGTGTTTTATTGAATTGTTTATTTCAGTGCTCTTCTAATGGGCTTTCAGTGAATCCCGTCGGGAGGTAATGTAAACACTTTTCCTCCCAGCAGTAGACAAAGTATTATTTTGCTCAGTTATTATATGATAAAAATATGAGACATGTGACTAAACATAGCAGGAGGGGGAAGTTCTTATTTGTTTTCTTTGTTACAATCTGTATTTGCCACAGAGAAATAAAGTTAAGTGGGAGTATTTAAAAGTATTGCAAATGTGTTTATCATTCCAATATTTCACATACGGCAAATTAGGCAACTCTCCTCCTGGACATTATTAAGAACTTCTACACAGGGTAGCTGTTATGAAAAAATACATTAGCTATTTTTGTACTTAAAACACTAACTTACCTTAGGGACAAAGCAGACTTGGGTGGGATTGGACGCATAATTAAATTGCTAGATCCATTCAAGCCCTTCCGACCCTCCACGATGCAGAAAGGGCGGCTTTGTATGAAAACCTACCCTGCTGAAATGTTCCTACTGGACGGACACCTCTAAAACTGGTTATGGACCTTCCCATCATAAATTCAGACTGCAGTACTTTTTAGAAAATAAATTTTTGTTTTTAAAATGACAGAGATTAACTTTTTTTGTTTAGCAAATTTCCAAAAAGTTATATTGTACAGTTTATTTAACTGATTTATATCCCTATACCTTAAAACTACAATCAACTGAACCAAATTTGATTACAGTTTAACTGGTATAAAAAGGATTTTTCTGAATGTACTGCATAATTTGAAATGTGAGCTATTATGACTTTTCACATTATGAATTTTTCTTCTTTATAGGTACTATGATTGATTTTTTCTTTATAATTTTTCAGGACTTTCAAATGAGTGTGTTTAAACATACAGTAGAGCACCGATTATCCGAACGTCGGTTATCCGAACCATCGGTTAACTGAACGCCAAATAATTCATATTTTGAACATGATTATCAAGCAATTCAAATTCGCATACCAACCGAAACTCCAGTCGCACCGGGATATCCATGTATTATGATAGATTTCATAATAAAATTACGCGAGTAATTTTTGTTTGATCATTTTTTAGCCTTTTTACTACTAAGAATTACGTTACATATATAATTTTAAAATGTTGTCTTTTCATGTTTGATTATCCGAATAATCAGTTATCCGAACACCCCTTGTCCCCAATTACTTCGGATAATCGGTGCTCTACTGTAACACAAAATGATATAATCCATTTTTAATACCGATTCTTCCGGAGTATTAACTTTTTATGCTTCTATCTTTATCAATTAAAATGTTAGATGAGTTTTATAGTTTGACATTCTGTATACAATATTCATTACAAATAAAAGATTCCCGAAACAGATTTTTTACTATGGATTTAATGTTATATTCTGTAAAGGGCCACATAATCGGTTGCAGATAGCTTGGCAATCTGAATAACTCAGGAGCGCTGGCAAGGATTTTGTATAAAAAGGATTGTGTACAAAAGTTAGGAAAAATCCTTTACCAAAATTTTGTGCCTATTGATTTAAGAATTCCTTCAATTGAAATCTAAATTAATGAGATTTGTGATACGGTAAATTGATTGCTAAACAAATTTAAAATTTGTAAAAAAAATTTCTTACTTTTTGTCTTATTTTTTTAACCTGACATTTCAAAAACTTCAAACATTGATGGTTCAGTGTATCAGTACTGTCAGTGCTGCTGTACATTGCTCAAGTCATGACAGTATAGTAATGAGTTGCTTTAGAAGGTATTAAACATTGTTAACTACAACTGAAGTGTGTTGTAATAAATCATTGATGAACCCATATTATTTGGTGACTTTTGACAAAAAACTTGTTACCTAATAGACTTCCTATTGTGCGGGTGTCAGTGCCGCAGTACCCAGAGCTGGGGCAGGATGAGGAGCTGTTGTGTCTGCAGGGAGACAAACTGTACTGCGTCTATTGACAGGGTGGGGGCTGAGGATGGTGCAGGTGTCAGGGCCGCAGCACCCAGAGCTGGGGCAGGACGTGGAGCTGTTGTGTCTGCAGGGAGACAAGCTGTACTGCGTCTGCTGGCAGGGTGGGGACTGAGGATGGTGCGGGTGTCAGTGCCACAGTACCCAAAGCTGGGGCAGGATGTGGAGCTGTTGTGTCTGCAGGGAGACAAACTGTACTGCGTCTGTTGGCAGGGTGGGGACTGAGGATGGTGCAGGTGTCAGAGCCGCAGTACCCAGAGCTGGGGCAGGATGTGGAGCTGTTGTGTCTGCAGGGAGACAAACTGTACTGCGTCTGTTGGCAGGGTGGGGACTGAGGATGGTGCGAGTGTCAGTGCCGCAGTACCCAGAGCTGGGGCAGGATGTGGAGCTGTTGTGTCTGCAGGGAGACAAACTGTACTGCGTCTGTTGGCAGGGTGGGGACTGAGGATGGTGCGAGTGTCAGTGCCGCAGTACCCAGAGCTGGGGCAGGATGTGGAGCTGTTGTGTCTGCAGGGAGACAAACTGTACTGTGTCTGTTGGCAGGGTGGGGACTGAGGATAGTGCGGGTGTCAGTGCCACGTACCCAGAGCTGGGGCAGGATGTGGAGCTGTTGTGTCTGCAGGGAGACAAACTGTACTGCGTCTGTTGGCAGGGTGGGGACTGAGGATGGTGCGAGTGTCAGTGCCACAGTACCCAGAGCTGGGGCAGGACGTGGAGCTGTTGTGTCTGCAGGGAGACAAACTGTACTGTGTCTGTTGGCAGGGTGGGGGCTGAGGACGGTGCGGGTGTCAGTGCTGCAGTACCCAGAGCTGGGGCAGGACGTGGAGCTGTTGTGTCTGCAGGGAGACAAACTGTACTGCGTCTGTTGGCAGGGTGAGGGCTGAGGATGGTGCGGGTGTCAGTGCCGCAGTACCCAGAGCTGGGGCAGGATGTGGAGCTGTTGTGTCTGCAGGGAGACAAACTGTACTGCGTCTGTTGGCAGGGTGGGGGCTGAGGATGGTGCGGGTGTCAGAGCCGCAGTACCCAGAGCTGGGGCAGGACGTGGAGCTGTTGTGTCTGCAGGGAGACAAACTGTACTGCGTCTGTTGGCAGGGTGGGGACTGAGGATGGTGCGAGTGTCAGTGCCGCAGTACCCAGAGCTGGGGCAGGATGTGTAGCTGTTGTGTCTGCAGGGAGACAAACTGTACTGCGTCTGTTGGCAGGGTGGGGGCTGAGGATGGTGCGGGTGTCAGTGCCGCAGTACCCAGAGCTGGGGCAGGATGTGGAGCTGTTGTGTCTGCAGGGAGACAAACTGTACTGCGTCTGTTGGCAGGGTGGGGGCTCAGGATGGTGCGGGTGTCAGTGCCGCAGTACCCAGAGCTGGGGCAGGATGTGGAGCTGTTGTGTCTGCAGGGAGACAAACTGTACTGCGTCTGTTGGCAGGGTGGGGACTAAGGATGGTGCGAGTGTCAGTGCCGCAGTACCCAGAGCTGGGGCAGGATGTGGAGCTGTTGTGTCTGCAGGGAGACAAACTGTACTGCGTCTGTTGGCAGGGTGGGGACTGAGGATGGTGCAGGTGTCAGAGCCGCAGTACCCAGAGCTGGGGCAGGATGTGGAGCTGTTGTGTCTGCAGGGAGACAAACTGTACTGCGTCTGTTGGCAGGGTGGGGACTGAGGATGGTGCAGGTGTCAGTGCCGCAGTACCCAGAGCTGGGGCAGGATGTGGAGCTGTTGTGTCTGCAGGGAGACAAACTGTACTGCGTCTGTTGGCAGGGTGGGGACTGAGGATGGTGCGAGTGTCAGTGCCGCAGTACCCAGAGCTGGGGCAGGATGTGGAGCTGTTGTGTCTGCAGGGAGACAAACTGTACTGCGTCTGTTGGCAGGGTGGGGACTGAGGATGGTGCGAGTGTCAGTGCCGCAGTACCCAGAGCTGGGGCAGGATGTGGAGCTGTAGTGTCTGCAGGGAGACAAACTGTACTGTGTCTGTTGGCAGGGTGGGGACTGAGGATGGTGCGAGTGTCAGTGCCGCAGTACCCAGAGCTGGGGCAGGACGTGGAGCTGTTGTGTCTGCAGGGAGACAAACTGTACTGCGTCTGTTGGCAGGGTGGGGACTGAGGATGGTGCGAGTGTCAGTGCCGCAGTACCCAGAGCTGGGGCAGGATGTGGAGCTGTTGTGTCTGCAGGGAGACAAACTGTACTGCGTCTGTTGGCAGGGTGGGGACTGAGGATGGTGCGAGTGTCAGTGCCGCAGTACCCAGAGCTGGGGCAGGATGTGGAGCTGTCGTGTCTGCAGGGAGACAAACTGTACTGTGGCAGGGTGGGGACTGAGGATGGTGCGAGTGTCAGTGCCGCAGTACCCAGAGCTGGGGCAGGATGTGGAGCTGTCGTGTCTGCAGGGAGACAAACTGTACTGCGTCTGTTGGCAGGGTGGGGACTGAGGATGGTGCGAGTGTCAGTGCCGCAGTACCCAGAGCTGGGGCAGGATGTGGAGCTGTCGTGTCTGCAGGGAGACAAACTGTACTGTGTCTGTTGGCAGGGTGGGGACTGAGGATAGTGCGAGTGTCAGTGCCGCAATACCCAGAGCTGGGGCAGGACGTGGAGCTGTTGTGTCTGCAGGGAGACAAACTGTACTGCGTCTGTTGGCAGGGTGGGGACTGAGGATGGTGCGAGTGTCAGTGCTGCAGTACCCAGAGCTAGGGCAGGATGTGGAGCTGTTGTGTCTGCAGGGAGACAAACTGTACTGTGTCTGTTGGCAGGGTGGGGACTGAGGATGGTGCGAGTGTCAGTGCCGCAGTACCCAGAGCTGGGGCAGGACGTGGAGCTGTTGTGTCTGCAAGGAGACAAACTGTAATGCGTCTGTTGGCAGGGTGGGGACTGAGGATGGTGCGAGTGTCAGTGCCGCAGTACCCAGAGCTGGGGCAGGATGTGGAGCTGTTGTGTCTGCAGGGAGACAAACTGTAATGCGTCTGTTGGCAGGGTGGGGGCTGAGGATGGTGCGGGTGTCAGTGCCACGTACCCAGAGCTGGGGCAGGACGTGGAGCCGTTGTGTCTGCAGGGAGACAAACTGTACTGCGTCTGTTGGCAGGGTGGGGACTGAGGATGGTGCGAGTGTCAGTGCCGCAGTACCCAGAGCTGGGGCAGGATGTGGAGCTGTTGTGTCTGCAGGGAGACAAACTGTACTGCGTCTGTTGGCAGGGTGGGGGCTGAGGATGGTGCGGGTGTCAGTGCCGCAGTACCCAGAGCTGGGGCAGGATGTGGAGCTGTTGTGTCTGCAGGGAGACAAACTGTACTGCGTCTGTTGGCAGGGTGGGGACTAAGGATGGTGCGAGTGTCAGTGCCGCAGTACCCAGAGCTGGGGCAGGACGTGGAACTGTTGTGTCTGTAGGGAGACAAACTGTACTGCGTCTGTTGGCAGGGTGGGGACTGAGGATGGTGCAGGTGTCAGAGCCGCAGTACCCAGAGCTGGGGCAGGATGTGGAGCTGTTGTGTCTGCAGGGAGACAAACTGTACTGCGTCTGTTGGCAGGGTGGGGGCTGAGGATGGTGCAGGTGTCAGGGCCTCAGTACCCAGAGCTGGGGCAGGACGTGGAACTGTTGTGTCTGCAGGGAGACAAACTGTACTGCGTCTGTTGGCAGGGTGGGGGCTGAGGATGGTGCGGGTATCAGGGACGCAGTACCCAGAGCTGGGGCAGGATGTGGAGCTGTTGTGTCTGCAGGGAGACAAACTGTACTGCGTCTGTTGGCAGGGTGGGGGCTGAGGATGGTGCGGGTGTCAGGGCCGCAGTACCCAGAGCTGGGGCAGGATGTGGAGCTGTTGTGTCTGCAGGGAGACAAACTGTACTGCGTCTGTTGGCAGGGTAGGGACTGAGGATGGTGCGGGTGTCAGTGCCGTAGTACCCAGAGCTGGGGCAGGATGTGGAGCTGTTGTGTCTGCAGGGAGACAAACTGTACTGCGTCTGTTGGCAGGGTGGGGACTGAGGATGGTGCGAGTGTCAGTGCCGCAGTACCCAGAGCTGGGGCAGGACGTGGAGCTGTTGTGTCTGCAGGGAGACAAACTGTACTGCGTCTGTTGGCAGGGTGGGGACTGAGGATGGTGCGGGTGTCAGAGCCGCAGTACCCAGAGCTGGGACAGGATGTGGAGCTGTTGTGTCTGCAGGGAGACAAACTGTACTGCGTCTGTTGGCAGGGTGGGGACTGAGGATGGTGCGAGTGTCAGTGCCGCAGTACCCAGAGCTGGGGCAGGACGTGGAGCTGTTGTGTCTGCAGGGAGACAAACTGTACTGCGTCTGTTGGCAGGGCGGGGACTGAGGATGGTGCGAGTGTCAGTGCCGCAGTACCCAGAGCTGGGGCAGGATGTGGAGCTGTTGTGTCTGCAGGGAGACAAACTGTACTGCGTCTGTTGGCAGGGTGGGGACTGAGGATGGTGCAGGTGTCAGAGCCGCAGTACCCAGAGCTGGGGCAGGATGTGGAGCTGTTGTGTCTGCAGGGAGACAAACTGTACTGCGTCTGTTGGCAGGGTGGGGACTGAGGATGGTGCGGGTGTCAGAGCCGCAGTACCCAGAGCTGGGGCAGGATGTGGAGCTGTTGTATCTGCAGGGAGACAAACTGTACTGCGTCTGTTGGCAGGGTGGGGGCTGAGGATGGTGCAGGTGTCAGGGCCGCAGTACCCAGAGCTGGGGCAGGACGTGGAGCTGTTGTGTCTGCAGGGAGACAAACTGTATTGCGTCTGTTGGCAGGGTGGGGACTGAGGATGGTGCGAGTGTCAGTGCCGCAGTACCCAGAGCTGGGGCAGGACGTGGAGCTGTTGTGTCTGCAGGGAGACAAACTGTACTGCGTCTGTTGGCAGGGTGGGGACTGAGGATGGTGCGAGTGTCAGTGCCGCAGTACCCAGAGCTGGGGCAGGATGTCGAGCTGTTGTGTCTGCAGGGAGACAAACTGTACTGCGTCTGT
The DNA here is from genome assembly GCA_035578135.1 of Flexamia atlantica. Classification (NCBI taxonomy): domain Eukaryota; kingdom Metazoa; phylum Arthropoda; class Insecta; order Hemiptera; family Cicadellidae; genus Flexamia; species Flexamia atlantica. Next base: position 28,943,678 of record JAQJVK010000005.1, on the reverse strand, counting down.
TGGCAGGGTGGGGGCTGAGGATGGTGCGGGTGTCAGAGCCGCAGTACCCAGAGCTGGGGCAGGACGTGGAGCTGTTGTGTCTGCAGGGAGACAAACTGTACTGCGTCTGTTGGCAGGGTGGGGACTGAGGATGGTGCAGGTGTAAGAGCCGCAGTACCCAGAGCTGGGGCAGGATGTGGAGCTGTTGTGTCTGCAGGGAGACAAACTGTACTGCGTCTGTTGGCAGGGTGGGGGCTGAGGATGGTGCGGGTGTCAGAGTCGCAGTACCCAGAGCTGGGGCAGGACGTGGAGCTGTTGTGTCTGCAGGGAGACAAACTGTACTGCGTCTGTTGGCAGGGTGGGGACTGAGGATGGTGCAGGTGTCAGAGCCGCAGTACCCAGAGCTGGGGCAGGACGTGGAGCTGTTGTGTCTGCAGGGAGACAAACTGTACTGCGTCTGTTGGCAGGGTGGGGGCTGAGGATGGTGCAGGTGTCAGGGCCGCAGTACCCAGAGCTGGGGCAGGATGTGGAGCTGTTGTGTCTGCAGGGAGACAAACTGTACTGCGTCTGTTGGCAGGGTGGGGGCTGATGATGGTGCGGGTGTCAGTACCGCAGTACCCAGAGCTGGGGCAGGATGTGGAGCTGTTGTGTCTGCAGGTAGACAAACTGTACTGCGTCTGTTGGCAGGGTGGGGGCTGAGGATGGTGCAGGTGTCAGGGCCGCAGTACCCAGAGCTGGGGCAGGATGTGGAGCTGTTGTGTCTGCAGGGAGACAAACTGTACTGCGTCTGTTGGCAGGGTGGGGGCTGAGGATGGTGCGGGTGTCAGTGCCGCAGTACCCAGAGCTGGGGCAGGATGTGGAGCTGTTGTGTCTGCAGGGAGACAAACTGTACTGCGTCTGTTGGCAGGGTGGGGACTGAGGATGGTGCAGGTGTCAGAGCCGCAGTACCCAGAGCTGGGGCAGGATGTGGAGCTGTTGTGTCTGCAGGGAGACAAACTGTACTGCGTCTGTTGGCAGGGTGGGGACTGAGGATGGTGCGGGTGTCAGTGCCGCAGTACCCAGAGCTGGGGCAGGATGTGGAGCTGTTGTGTCTGCAGGGAGACAAACTGTACTGCGTCTGTTGGCAGGGTGGGGACTGAGGATGGTGCGAGTGTCAGTGCCGCAGTACCCAGAGCTGGGGCAGGACGTGGAGCTGTTGTGTCTGCAGGGAAACAAACTGTACTGCGTCTGTTGGCAGGGTAGGGACTGAGGATGGTGCAGGTGTCAGAGCCGCAGTACCCAGAGCTGGGGCAGGATGTGGAGCTGTTGTGTCTGCAGGGAGACAAACTGTACTGCGTCTGTTGGCAGGGTGGGGGCTGAGGATGGTACAGGTGTCAGGGCCTCAGTACCCAGAGCTGGGGCAGGACGTGGAGCTGTTGTGTCTGCAGGGAGACAAACTGTACTGCGTCTGTTGGCAGGGTGGGGGCTGAGGATGGTGCGGGTGTCAGGGCCGCAGTACCCAGAGCTGGGGCAGGATGTGGAGCTGTTGTGTCTGCAGGGAGACAAACTGTACTGCGTCTGTTGGCAGGGTGGGGACTGAGGATGGTGCGAGTGTCAGTGCCGCAGTACCCAGAGCTGGGGCAGGATGTGGAGCTGTTGTGTCTGCAGGGGACAAACTGTACTGCGTCTGTTGGCAGGGTGGGGACTGAGGATGGTGCAGGTGTCAGAGCCGCAGTACCCAGAGCTGGGGCAGGATGTGGAGCTGTTGTGTCTGCAGGGAGACAAACTGTACTGCGTCTGTTGGCAGGGTGGGGGCTGAGGATGGTGCGGGTGTCAGAGTCGCAGTACCCAGAGCTGGGGCAGGACGTGGAGCTGTTGTGTCTGCAGGGAGACAAACTGTACTGCGTCTGTTGGCAGGGTGGGGACTGAGGATGGTGCGAGTGTCAGTGCCGCAGTACCCAGAGCTGGGGCAGGACGTGGAGCTGTTGTGTCTGCAGGGAGACACACTGTACTGCGTCTGTTGGCAGGGTGGGGACTGAGGATGGTGCAGGTGTCAGGGCCTCAGTACCCAGAGCTGGGGCAGGACGTGGAGCTGTTGTGTCTGCAGGGAGACAAACTGTACTGCGTCTGTTGGCAGGGTGGGGGCTGAGGATGGTGCAGGTGTCAGGGCCGCAGTACCCAGAGCTGGGGCAGGATGTGGAGCTGTTGTGTCTGCAGGGAGACAAACTGTACTGCGTCTGTTGGCAGGGTGGGGACTGAGGATGGTGCGGGTGTCAGTGCCGCAGTACCCAGAGCTGGGGCAGGATGTGGAGCTGTTGTGTCTGCAGGGAGACAAACTGTACTGCGTCTGTTGCCAGGGTGGGGGCTGAGGATGGTGCGGGTTTCAGGGCCGCAGTACCCAGAGCTGGGGCAGGATGTGGAGCTGTTGTGTCTGCAGGGAGACAAACTGTACTGCGTCTGTTGGCAGGGTGGGGACTGAGGATGGTGCAGGTGTAAGAGCCGCAGTACCCAGAGCTGGGGCAGGATGTGGAGCTGTTGTGTCTGCAGGGAGACAAACTGTACTGCGTCTGTTGGCAGGGTGGGGGCTGAGGATGGTGCGGGTGTCAGAGTCGCAGTACCCAGAGCTGGGGCAGGACGTGGAGCTGTTGTGTCTGCAGGGAGACAAACTGTACTGGGTCTGTTGGCAGGGTGGGGGCTGAGGATGGTGCAGGTGTCAGGGCCTCAGTACCCAGAGCTGGGGCAGGACGTGGAGCTGTTGTGTCTGCAGGGAGACAAACTGTACTGCGTCTGTTGGCAGGGTGGGGGCTGAGGATGGTGCAGGTGTCAGGGCCGCAGTACCCAGAGCTGGGGCAGGATGTGGAGCTGTTGTGTCTGCAGGGAGACAAACTGTACTGCGTCTGTTGGCAGGGTGGGGACTGAGGATGGTGCGGGTGTCAGTGCCGCAGTACCCAGAGCTGGGGCAGGATGTGGAGCTGTTGTGTCTGCAGGGAGACAAACTGTACTGCGTCTGTTGCCAGGGTGGGGGCTGAGGATGGTGCGGGTGTCAGGGCCGCAGTACCCAGAGCTGGGGCAGGATGTGGAGCTGTTGTGTCTGCAGGAAGACAAACTGTACTGCGTCTGTTGGCAGGGTGGGGACTGAGGATGGTGCCGGGTGTCAGTGCCGCAATACCCAAAGCTGGGGCAGGACGTGGAGCTGTTGTGTCTGCAGGGAGACACACTGTACTGCGTCTGTTGGCAGGGTGGGGACTGAGGATGGTGCAGGTGTCAGAGCCGCAGTACCCAGAGCTGGGGCAGGATGTGGAGCTGTTGTGTCTGCAGGGAGACAAACTGTACTGCGTCTGTTGGCAGGGTGGGGGCTGAGGATGGTGCAGGTGTCAGGGCCTCAGTACCCAGAGCTGGGGCAGGATGTGGAGCTGTTGTGTCTGCAGGGAGACAAACTGTACTGCGTCTGTTGGCAGGGTGGGGGCTGAGGATGGTGCGGGTGTCAGAGTCGCAGTACCCAGAGCTGGGGCAGGACGTGGAGCTGTTGTGTCTGCAGGGAGACAAACTGTACTGCGTCTGTTGGCAGGGTGGGGACTGAGGATGGTGCAGGTGTCAGAGCCGCAGTACCCAGAGCTGGGGCAGGACGTGGAGCTGTTGTGTCTGCAGGGAGACAAACTGTACTGCGTCTGTTGGCAGGGTGGGGGCTGAGGATGGTGCAGGTGTCAGGGCCGCAGTACCCAGAGCTGGGGCAGGATGTGGAGCTGTTGTGTCTGCAGGGAGACAAACTGTACTGCGTCTGTTGGCAGGGTGGGGGCTGATGATGGTGCGGGTGTCAGTACCGCAGTACCCAGAGCTGGGGCAGGATGTGGAGCTGTTGTGTCTGCAGGTAGACAAACTGTACTGCGTCTGTTGGCAGGGTGGGGGCTGAGGATGGTGCAGGTGTCAGGGCCGCAGTACCCAGAGCTGGGGCAGGATGTGGAGCTGTTGTGTCTGCAGGGAGACAAACTGTACTGCGTCTGTTGGCAGGGTGGGGACTGAGGATGGTGCAGGTGTCAGAGCCGCAGTACCCAGA